>JANIWJ010000015.1:0-343907 GCA_030705055.1 Kodamaea plutei | reverse complement strand
GTACTGGGGTAATTCAAAGTCTTTGCTATAGTTACAGATGTAGTATTACACTAGCTGTAAAAGAGATTCTCAAAGAGCCTTTGTACCACTTTAGTCAATATTGTGAACACATATAAGGTGGAGTAAGATGGAAAGATTAAATCAGTTGCAAATTAACAGGAAATCTCAGTATATAAACCAAGGATTTCCAACACTTTTGACTAGTTTTATTATAATCATCTACAATGAGACTTTCTACCTTACTTAAAATCACTATTCTTGCTTCCTCTAGTTCTCTCTGTGACGCTTTAACGATCAATTGGGACTGGTCTTCTCCATCTGCTCAACAGCAACAAGTCGGTTTTACCCTGATCAAGACTGGCTTTCTTGGATTCCAACCAAATACCCCAGGTTATGAATACGCTATTAACTTTGAATTCCAAAATGGTAACAATGGTTTTGCTACCATCCAAGTCCAAGGCGAGGATAATAATGAAAGCATGCTACTCCAAATTGGTGTTTCAGGTCAGGGTGCTAGCTCAACCCTGGGTCAGTGTAAGAATGGCGCTGCTGGTGGCAATGGTGTGACATGTACTACTTCCGTTCAATACGATCTTAGAGCTATTGAAGACTTGGAGGTCAAGTTAAAGACAACCAACAAGGATGGTAGCAATGTCTGGGAAGCTTCTTTGACTAACGTGAACTTGAAAACTCCTGTTGTCCTTACTCAATTCACCACTCCAAAGAGCTTTGGTTTGTTGAAGGGTACCTCCAACGGTTCAAACCAACAATTGTCCAACACTGTTTATGGCGACTGCTTGGTTAGAGGTGTGGTTGTTCAATTCGCCCCAGTTTTCACTGAAGCCAACGGTGCCACTTTTGCGTCTACTTACAGCAGCTTGTTATCTCCACCTCAATCCGAAAATGGTGTTTGTACCAAAGGAAAGGATTACTTCAAATTTGAGTTTGATAACAAGCGTAACACGGTTGTTGCTCAACTTGGTTAAACGACCTTTCTGGGATTGGGGGCTCATTTTGAGATAGTTTTAGATCTTAATGTGATACTAATGATTACCACTTAGGAATCATCGATCCTGAAAATTTCAACATTGTAGCAATATATATAGTCCGTAAAATATATCTAGTTTAAAAGAGGGAAGATAAAGTCCTAAAGTTACCATCTTGAATCTATGAAGATTTGTTGATTTAGCCCTGTCAAGTTGTAGGCCAAATAATCAGGATCTATAATATGTAAACCACTTAATTTGGAACGGTATCTGGTAGATAAATACTTCCCAACTTTTCTACTAAATGTTGTTCTTTAACATCCACACATCATGAAAATATGGCACAACAACACTGCTATATGACTAAATGTGAAAACCAAAGTACTACAAGTATGATAATAGAGTCATACTACCACTTTTAGATTCAATATAACCTCTAACAGAACCCCACTCACATCTAAACTTTAAAAATTCAATTTGAGCAGATTTACCATTTAACAAATGTAAATACAAATCAGGTTTAATATACTACAAAGGCTGATTAACCCAAAGCATATGGTATGGGGTATGAATATTAGGTGAAGATATTTACCGTTACTTTTACATAAGAACTATACATATACCCATATATTCTACTCTATATATTTCTAATACCTCTGCTTTTGGCTTGTGTTTAAGTGCATCAAGTATATGCATACTAGGATTATAATCGGCTAATCTGGAAATAGCCACTATTCATAATACCAAGGAAAGTTGAAATTCGCTACTAACTTGTTAGTTGAAAGCTACTAATCTTGAGACTTATATGATAAGCCGATAATGCGAAATAGTGAACTAATTACAGAATGGTTGCAAACAGGCCACAAATTAATTCAACAATACCAATTTATTCAATGAAATAATGTTGACTCGGAACATAAATAAAGTCATATAAAAGTATAATTAATAGGATATGGAAGCTAAGTTCTAGTTTCTATCTATGCTCCTAATAATTAGTCAAGAGAGAAAGAAGAAATAATTCTGGAATTTAACTTAAGAACAAGAAAGAATAGAGGGGTGGTATTTTGGTGGAACTATCAACTGAATTTCTAAAGGACTACATTCTCAAGTTTACCGATAGTTAGTACAATATATCATTCTTCATTAAGATTTAGACAGAGAAATTGTTTGGGCGCCTACTGTGCTTCTTTGTAAAGGAGGAGATGGCGAATTTGAAGGTAAATATTTTTCTGTTATTATTATGTGCTTGCTGAAAAAGAGTGTCAAAATCAAGATTTGACTTCCCATTTTGTGAGATACGTTAAATCTAACACTCAAGGTAAAATAACTATGGAAATAAAACCGTGGAAGATTAAACAATTATAAGTTTGGGATATACTTCTTAGGTGATTTCCTAGTGATATTGCTTTAATCTGTACTAGTTTTACATTTAGGAGCTTCCAAATAATTGCAATTCAAGCTTAGTTTCTAGATATAGAATCAAACACATTAAATCGCTGAGTTTCAAATCTAAGAACCAAGAAGTAATGAAAAGGCTGAAGTAGACAATAAAAATACATCTTAGCTTGTTATTCAACAGAACTATTTCCAATCTTTAACAAGGATAATAAAATCTTCCAGTCAAAAGTTGCATCTGAAACCACTTTATCTAAAATCTTTGATTCCTTATTTATCTAAAAGAATGGCGTTTTAACTTATGCATTATGGTAGACTTATTGCTGATGGTTTATATTAGGAAGGCTGTTACTGTAAATATAGACTGTAACCCATCATAAATCTTTTAGAGAATATCTATTCAAATATGATTTGGCCTATGTTACAAAATTGCACGGTCAAAGTTTGTAGTTCTGAAACCTTCTTATTGGGTGCAAAGTACCTACCTCAAGAAAAGTTCATAATTGTGTTTAAAGCAACTATCTTTGCAAATGTGATATTTCCTAACTGGTAATTCTGATCAGAAGTTTAGATATAGAGACCCAGACTTTGTATTGGAAATTTTCTTCCTTATGAAATAGTTTTTAAAATGTCTAGGAACCTTATTCCAGTTATCGAAGAATCCATCTTGGCTTAGTTTCAAATAAAGCAATCAACCTACTAGATATATGATAATCAAAACTGTCCAGTAAACCAATCGCGAATTATGTTACATATGTCAATGAACGATTCATTGCTATTAAGAAGACATTAATATTAGCGGTGTTTTAGGTCATCATCTATTTGCCATGACAGTTTTGAGAAAAGATAAAATACTTCATTAGATTTTCTAATTATGAACAGTCTTATATTGTTTTCTGACGAGATTTTACATATATATATATATAGAGAGAGAGAGAGAAAAAAACTCACCTATATATTATATTTCTTAATGATATATACCTTACTTTTGAAAAATGGATTACTATTCTTTAAAAATTATTTTCGACTCACTAAATACGTATTGGAATATGTTTAAAAGCTTGTTTAGTTTTAGTGTTATGTAATCGGCCTTCCTCAATGTCTATATAAGAAATGGGATTGATTATATAGAAAGATTAGTTTTCTCTTAGATTAGAAACTGGGTTTATTGTTAATACACATGTTTCAGAGTTTACTCACTAATAGATGAACGATTCGGTTAAACCAGAGGTCGTAACCCAAGTACAGGTTTACCTGTTATAATTTGGACTGCGGGTAGTGTTAGGCAGACCTGGCTAGCTATTACGGATAGGTAGTTAGATCACGTTAGATCCTCGATCCCATATAAGCCGGACTGTATCTGGGCATAGAACAGACCAACTTATAAAACAAATAAATTTCTACAATAGTTGTCGTAATAGGTTACCTAACTTTCGATAATCAAGAGAATTATAAATAATATTAAACATGAAGTTCAGATATATATCAATATGTGATTTGTGTTAATTGATGTTCAAGAGTGCAGCTGTTATACTGTAATTGATTTATCCTCGTATCAAATTACAGTATATTACATTAGCTAGGATCGGTAGTTTTGCGTCTTCTGATTTGAATATTTCTGCACAAGATGCAGGTGCGAAGAATAAACTCTTTCCTAGCATTAATCTATGACGGTATCTAAATGTTCAACAATAAACTCGTGTTTCTAGAAATTTAACCTTGTGGGAACTTTTTGTGTGATTTTCCTGTCGAAAATCTCGTTACTCTATTTAGCCTAACATATGTTTATTAAATTGAAGCAGAGCTAATGTGCTGTATATCCATCTTGTTGTTAAGTGCCAATTCAGTCCTTGATGGGAAGAATATTCTGCTAAGCGGGCCAGTGATCTAATTTTTAAACCAAGATACTAAATTTAATACCTTGGAATCCAATTCTGGCTCTCAAGAATTCAATCCTTATATTATAAAGTTTATGTATTCTACGACTTTATTAACCGAATAGATTGCTGATACTTTGTATTAGATAATAAATACTGAATTGAGTATAAAAATGCCGGGTATTTTATCTCTCCCACTGCCTCCAGGGAAAAGATATTCATGTATTAACTGATGCAGGGCTTACAAGAAAGCAGCAGCAATGGCAACAAGGCCGACAGCAGCACCGTAAACTTGCTTGTTACCAGCATTAACCTCAGATTCAACAGTTGGCTGAGCTGGTGGTTGAGAAGTAGATTCTTCAGGTTGTGGGGTTGGAGTGGAGTGTTTACATTCTTCACATTCAATGGTCTTGGTAATCTTCTTCCATTCGGTAGTGTAGGTAGTTGGAACAACACAGGTTTCTTCGATGATGACGGTGGTTGGTTCAGTGACAGTGACAGTCTTTTCACCACACTTGTCTTCGTTACAGGTAGTAAGAGTGAGGTGGGTTGGTTCTGGACAGTAGGTAGTGTAACCAGTAAGGGTGATGTCAGTGGTGATAGTAGTAGCGTTAGTGTAAGCAGCAGCAGAGACAGAAGAAGCAGCGATGGCAACGAAGATAGCGGAAGTGAATTGCATTGTTAAAAGAGTGCTAGGAAGTTGGATTGATAATGATTAAAAAGCTCTTCAGCAGGACTTTTCACTCCCTTTATATGTCTGGTCTACATCAAACCATTGCTGGATTACAACGCGATAACACTGCAATGTTTTAGGTGCAAAAAAAACTTGAAAACAAAACAAGTACTCAAAGCAGTAGCAATTATTGCAAACACAAACACTAAGTACACACATATGACTATTGTTAAGATTTTAAACAGAAGTAATACGGGCTAAATACTATCAATAGCTTCTCAGTACACCCATTACTAATGATATAGAAGTTGTTTATTGCTGGACCACTCTGATGGATGAAGCTTTTTGTATAACAACAGGTTCTTTATTTTGAGGAAAGACGAACTATAATCATCGGATACATGAATCTTAAACCTTTTATCTAGTGCCAAACAGGCCCTTTGAGGAAATTAATTGATAATTAAAAATCTAAGAATAGACTTACGAGTTTGCCCCCAAATTTGATTGCGATGCTCTGATTTAAAAGTTCAAAAAAATCACAAGAAAATCTTGCAACACGAGATCTGATGCTGTAGTGTGAATGGCTAATCGCAGGAGAGTTTGAAAGGTACATTAATGATAGTCTAATTATTTGCTAGCTAGTAACTGTATTTTTTATGAGGAATTGTTCCTTGGAAATTGTTTTCATATTCTTTAGAATATTTCAGAAAAAACAAGTAAAAAGAAGGATCATACAAAAAAAGAAAGGGACTAAGAAAATCCATGTTCGCGGTACATATTTAATAGTAATAATAAACATGAAATAACCTCTGTAATAAAGGCCTACATTGGGGGTCCCGTGAAAAATTTATTGCTATTTGTATTTACTAATGGTGAAAGGAGTAATAAGTTGAGATGACCACACATAGATCAGTGGAACAACCCAAATACCCAAGGGGATTCATGAAATGCTAAATTAACGTTTTGTTACAGTGTGCTTTTACAAATGGATGGGAAAGGATTCATATTTATTGACGTGTTGCAAGATTTGGTTATAAGACATAACTTGATAAATCTTCTAGTTTAGACTAGAACTTTTCTTTGAAAGATTCAATCGGAATAGGGACTTTGGCTAAATATAGGTTCTATTGACCAAATCAAATCCTCCACGGTACCCAGGAAATGAAACCAGGTAACAGTATAGGTTTTACTGATCAGCAAAATAGTTGTACAACTAGATGAGAGAAGGTTTTAATGGGTTAAAGCAGCACTATCAATAAAATATTGAACATTATAGGCACTAATTCTCTACTTTCATTTCGATGAAAATGCCAACTGAAAAATAGACCAAAGGAGCTCCACACCAGTTATAGGCATTACAGTTAACTACATAAAGCCATTGAATATCTCATATTTATTTGCATGTGTTCTCTATTGCCAACAATACTTCAAACCAATAGAGAATGATCACACGATGAGAGATGGAGACAACAGTAAGTAATCAACACTTTCGAATGTGAAGTCAAATTAGGCTTTTTTTCTTTTCTGTCAGAAAAAGCGGGCACGTGGTCTAGTGGTATGATTCATGCTTAGGGTTTAGTTGAAAAACTACACTTAATATGCGTGCGGTCCCCGGTTCGATTCCGGGCTTGCCCCATTTTTTGCACCCTTTTAAAGGGTGATCGAACCCAAATATTTGGATTGGTATTAAATATCAAATTATTTGTTTTGTTTTCCGGGACAACATCCATAATTACACGAAGATGCTGTACACTGCATTGGTAAAGTCACAGGGTTAACTAAACTAGGTTCTATTAAGCTCTTTTTTTGTTTATGTATGATGAGCAATGAATATTTACGATGATAATAGTACCTATAGATAAAGGCCCAGTATTGACCTAAATTTATTATGTAAGTTCTGAAGCAATCTATGCACGAACAAGAAATATACCAAAACCAAATGTTATCGTCTTGATAGCTTCATTATAAGTTGTTAGAGAAAAGATTGAATCGTTAATACACTCATCTCTAGGTAATCCAAGATTTAACTTCCTAAATGAATCCATGGTACATATACTGACAGTGTAATTATATTGTCACAAATGTATAGCTATTACTAATCTATGCAGCTACTGTTATGTGATATGTGACTACTTTGGTCGTTGTAACGAGACATGTATTTGAAGGTTTTCTTATATATTACCTCGCCAAAAAATACTAACTTTGGGCTCATTATTGTTATTCAGATTGGAGATCACCGTGATGGGGAACATGATCCAATTATATACAAACTATAGAATGTGTCGATCATCCAAGTGCTTAGTTCTGATGTTACAATCTACAGATAACTTTCATATGCATTAGAAGCGATTAATTTTGAAAATTATACAGGTATTATGTAAGATGTGACTGAAATAGAGAAAGCCCGTCTCTATTTGAATCGGGTTACTTCCATAGAAATTACCGAGGCCAGATGTTCAAACACCGAGAGAACAATGAACATCCAGTAACCCCGGAACGAATCTTCCCAAATGTATCAGCTAAAGTAGATATTTCTGTCCTGTTTCTAAACTTTTACTGAGAAATGACAAATCTAGGTTTCGTTCGTTGGGGGATAACTTTAGAAGTCATCACCCAAACTATCAATAGTGATGGCTTCACCTGGTTTGAATGGAGGTAAGCCCAAGAATGGACATCCATCACATCTGAAAGCATCACCCAAGGCGCATGAACCACACCCACCAGTTTTGCCTTCAACGGTAAAGTCGATTTCAGCCAATTCTTCATCTTTGAAACTAACCTTATTCTTTAATCTTTCTTCAATCTTAAGAGCCTCCAACGTAGCACTTTGGGCCATGTTACCAAGCAAGGTATCTTGAACCAGTCTCTGCTTGGATTCTGCTTCTTCTTCGAGTTCCTTGAGACCACACGTACAGTCCTTACACGCCTTTCTTCTCTTACCACCCACGGGTTGACATGCTTCTGGGATGACCAAGTTGGTTGTATTTATATTTTTGACCAAGTCGTTTTCATTGATGATATAGTTTGCGTCCGATTCGGCATCTTCATCATCATCGGCCTCGTCCGCCTCACTCTCACTAAAGTACGACAACTTAGACTCAAGCTTTCTTTTGAGAGTTTCGCTATTAGAAGCCTTATTAATGGTCAATCCAGCGAGCTTACTCTCTCCAGATGCCTTCTTTTTCTTTTGCAACACCACAGTCTCGACTGGCTTGGGTTTCAACCATTCATCCCCTTCAACAATAAATCCAGTCATCAACGCGTCGATAGACTGGTCCAGCGGCAAGTCTCCACTAAAAACACCGTCGAATGATAGCGATGCGTATATTAACTCAAGTAATGCCCCAGGAATACTCTTATCTTCATTGGGATTCACGTAGATGATCTTTTCATATGCCGCAGCCTCCAACGTAACAGCACCCTTGGTAACTCTATCCACGATTTGCTGCTCAACATCATCAGAACTGTACTTGGCCTTGATTGAAGTAACGAACACAGGGTCGGTAACAGCTGTTGGGTGTAACAATAATAATACTTTCATCTTGCTCTATTAGTAATAATTTTGGGAATATAGACTAGATATTTAAATAAAAAAAAAAAGGCATCGATCACGTGCCGAAAAGAATTATTTTCTTTTTTCCCTACCCTTCTGGCTCCGGTAACAGGAGATGACTCAATGATTGCAAATCAATTCTTGATGATTGGTGAGGGTTAGTAATACTACCTTGGATATTTAGTGTGGCATTAATAAATGATATTGTATTGAAATATTTTTCACTGACACAAAGAGTGAATCATAGGCTTAAAGGGCCCGAGACATGTGCTTACTCGTTTGGGTGCGAGGGCCGATATTGATCGAATCTACATTTTTCAATAGTGTATTGTAGATCTGTTTCTATGAGCTGTTACTGTAGCTGCCCTCTGTGTGCTATCATTTTATTTTCGTGAGAGTTAAATTAACTCTGTAACCTATGTTTTTACTTTCGTGAGCTATGTTACTTCGTGAGCTATGTTACCTTCGTGAGCTTTGTTACCTTCGTGAGCTTTGTTACCTTCGTGAGCTATGTTACTTTTGTGAAATAGCACTTTTCGTAAAATATAAAGTAGCCTGCGAAAATGAACAGTACTTTGCAATGTAATGCCCACGAGCTATAAAGAATCCACTCCATAAAATACCTGATGGTAATTTTTCCCGAGATGAAAAGAGGCCGCTTATTTGTGACAACTACTCTGGGTGTAGAAATCAACAGTAGATGATCCATACCATTGAACACAAGGTACAAACGATATCCTTGTTGTAACTAACTTTTGCTACTTGTGATGTCATCAATGCATGTGCGTAATTGTGTTGCATCCAAAATTCTGATAGTGAAATTTCCAATCCCTCCAAAGAGCTGAGTTTCACAGGTGATGACTTCGAGATCAATCCGTATCAATTCAAGTTTCGTAAGGCATTACATATGTCCTTGGCGCGGACGTTTATGTTAATTTTAGTAAAACGCCTCAATTAATGCTGATGGAGAGAAAATTGGGCACCTCGTCTAAAAGCTTTCAAGAGCCAACAGAGTAAATGCTAATCAGATGTTTTGAAGCTTCGTTATTCACAGGCAATCCACAGCAACCCATAGATGGACTCAAGTGAAATCCACAGCTACCCATAGGTATCTCACAGGGAAGAGAACAGGGATCGGTTTTAATTACTTCATAAGGATCAGCTCATCGCATCGACCCTGTCCCAGCAAGGACATTCCTTAGCAGATTTGCATAATATTCTACCCCGATAACTCGCTTAAACTCTGAGTTGAGCATATCATGTTATGTGGGATATTCGGTTGCGGGGATTTGTATGAGGTTCCTAATCAACAATGGTTTACACCCCAAACTTGGGAACTTAAAGCACCTCACCAGTGGATCTAATACAATCAAAACGGATGAGACGAGCACTTCTTTTTATATAAAGATCACCAAAGACACCTTTCTTGTGTACACTTTGGGATGCACATCTGTTGATCGCTTCCACAGGAGCTTCCTTCACAACGGTTAGAACCACAAAATGACCGAGGAGACGAATAAGCTTGATCTTCAGACTTTTTTTTATTTTCCTTTCATGATGGAGTACTTGGAACATATGCAATGAGAGGGGCATTACGATGGAGAACTTTGTGAGTGACCGCTTCCAACGTGGGGAAAACTGGACACACTATCATGCTATTTTGCATCAAACTATACACTCTAAGATACGTCGAACTTGGAGACCAGACACAACATCCACTTTAAAGACTAGATAGAGCATTCACTTCAAAGACCAGGTAAAACTTGCACTTTATAGACACAGGGGGAAATGGCCCTATGTACCGTGAAAAATGGTTATGTTGAAAAGGTTGTTACCAAGTGTGGGCCTCTGGGGGCCTCACAGCTCTTATCACAACCAGGCGCACAAAAGCATAATCTAAAAAACCGGTATACAAAGCCATTTTTCACTGGTTTATAGCCACAGATTTTACATTCGACATGTTAGATCTTGGTTTTCTCTGGATTCCTGGGTTACAATTGGATTCGTTGGTTTTGGGGTTCTAATGGGTCATATTAGTTCCTATCTGTTCGTATAGGTTCACAAAACCCACAAGTACCAGACTACCACAGAAGGGTTAAAGACCCAAATCAAATTCCCAGAATGTTAGACAGGACAGACTCAGACGGACCCAGAATTTCCGAAAGGACAAACTCAGACGGACCCAGAAGGTTACAAGAGTCTCCTTATATTTCTCTTCACAACAACCCAATTGTGATTTTTGGATTTTGCATTCTCCTCACCGGAAAATCTCCTTATAGAACAAAGTCTTGTAGGGAAAATATCATCTACCCCTTCTGACCAATTTGCAATGGTTAATCGAATTTTTCCCCCCTTCAATCATCCTCGTCTTCCTCTTCGACGGTAGCGTCACTAACATCGTCGATATCAGTTTCATCATTGTCCGCTGATACACGATTCAGCACACGCAGGACCAGCAGGACTGCCAGCAGGACTGCCAGCAGGATGGAATCCCTCCTATCTTCATTTTTCGTGATAGGGGGTAATACAGGTTTTGAAGACTTTGATATTGGGCTTTCTAGAGGGCTTGTATTGCTCCAACTGTGCAGCCGCAGGTGCGTACGAGAATTCGAGCGCAGGTTAAATTTAGGGGGTCTTGGAGAAGATAACAGCATAAGAGATAGCACTGCGTCTTGTTCGTTATCTTTGTTTTCAAGGGCAACGTTTAGCGGGGGGAGTTTGTTTTTGGTCTTGTGAACGGGTGGGGCGTTCATCAAGCTTTTTGACTTGTATTCTCTGTTTTGCTTTGATTCGTCTGATCTTGATGGCAGTGATTTTTTTTGTCTTGATAGAGCGGCCAACAATGCGTCCTGCGCCAGGGACTGATGGGGCGAAGGGACATTGATGGGGCCTCTATCCTCGAAGGGGGACTGCTGAAGTGGGGTATAGTTTTCAGTGGATATAGGGTTTTCATCATCATTTCTAAAGTAAGTTTGGAAATGCAGGGTGTTTGATGAAAACATCGGGGAGTGTTGGGTCACTGGGGAAGCAAACATGGAGGATTTCTGTTGCGGGAGTGATTTTGGGAAGGAGGAAGTTTTCGCTCTCGGGGAGGCCTTGGGGATGGGGGACTGCTGTAAGGTTTGTAAGTTTAAGTTTAGCGAGCTTTGAGGGGTCCACGATGCATTAAACGATTTTGGGCGGATCTTCTTTGTGGGGGAGTTTGAGACGTCAAACGTAAGCTCTGTAAAGGAGATTTTCGGACTCGATGTGAACTTGTCTTCCTTGAGTTTACCAAAAGCCAGACTCAAACGGTTTTTGAGCTGGGAGCTAATTTCGTTCAAGTCCTCTCTGTTATCGTCCTGGAAGAGTGTTTTTGCAGACTGGAAGAATTGAGGTGTTTTCTGTAGCTTCTGTTTACTGCCTGGCGATCCCGAGTTTTCATCCTCTGACTCGTTGCGGTACCGTGGGGTCTTGAGGAGATTGCGGCCTGTTATATTGGGAGAACTGATGTTATACATACTGACCTTCGAATCAGGAGACTTGTAGTGGTTGCCTGCACTGCTGTTGGCCCGCTTGAGCGATGGACTAAAGGGTACGTGCTGCGTCACGGGCTGGGTAATCGTCCCCGGTGTCGCAACTGTCCGTGGCACTGGCTCAGGTGTCCGGAGCGTCATCGATTGTCTCTTCCCTATAACCTTCTGCATACTCAGCATACCTACCCCACCACCGCCGCTACCCATCGGTGGCGTGCTTGGGCTCATCCGCGGCGACCCGTCAGGCGTCGTTGGCTTATCGGTCATCTTGTGTTGTTTTTTTTGCTTTTCGATTTTTGAGATTATACGTGAGAATCCTCTAAAAGGGATGTTTGGGTTATGTTTATTTACCCTTCCTACAATGGGAAAACCTTATTATTCGGGTTTCACAGCTTCATCCAGTCCGCGGTGTCTGTGGTATCTTCACACCTTTTACGTCTCCTACATCTTACGCTTTTTTAGGGAGAGGGGGGGATCCCTTCTTTTGCTGCTCCAAAGCATTGCTCTACTCTGTTTTTTTTTTTTTTTTTTTTTTTTTTCCCCTTTTTTTTTTTTTTTTTTTTTTTTTTTTTACATTTTCTCGTCAGCCCGTACCGACCAACTCACGTGCAAGTTTTTACAAATACAAAAAAGCCTAAACATGCGCAAACTAGTCACAATGCCGGAATTGGTCACGATGACCGTTGGCCCCCACGAAAAGAAACAAAAAAAGAAATGCGACAGGGTGATGTAATAAATATCGTATAATTCGTAAAAAAAAGGTCAACCAACAGAGAACACTATGTAGCACCTTTGGGAATGGTAGGGCAGACAAGCTTTTGTGGCATCCCAGCTTTCCATTACTAACTGACAAGAAAATTAACAGGTTTGCGTCAAAACTGATAACCAATCCGTTTGGAGGTGTCCTCTATCTTTCTCTTTCTCGCTTTCTTTCTTTCTTTCTTTCTTTGTCATCACCATCATCCATCTCTATACCGATACCTCCTCAACCTGCTTCATCGATCTTGGCAACTAATAATAATAATAATAAAAAACAAACAAAAAACTAAAAAAATATATATATATTAATAAATTAAAACAAACAAAAAAAAAAAGAGGAAAAGCAAAAAAAAAAAAAAAACTCAATCGGCATTTAAACCTTCTTTTTTGTTTGGGCTGGTGGTGCATACACCCTTGTTTTTTCTCTGTGTATCACGTGACACTCAGCCTTCGATTCTTTTCTTTGTGTGTGCCTTTGAAGAAAGGAAAAAAAAAAAAGAGCGAGTCAGGATTTCTCTTTAGAATTTTTGGGGTTTTACAACGAAAATAATTATTGATGAACGGCGACCCTGTGGTAGAACCGAGTACCATGAGTCTGGCTACCGGCGGTGTTTCTGCGGGTGATTGTGCGAGAGAAGTTTCTGGATCGACGGCTACTGGCGAGTCTGTAGTTGGGTTTGGATCTGGTGCCAGCCGCAGCCGCAGTGAGGCTGCCGCCGGTGTCGCAGAGGAGGAGGAGGGTTTGCGGGCGAGTTCACCCTCCAATGTGTCTACATCAGTCATCAACACAGGAACAGCACAGGGTAAAACCCAGACTGTGTTTATCCACAAACTCTACGACATGCTCCACGACCCTACGATATCACACTTGATATGGTGGGCTCCGCTGAATGATTCCTTTTGTTTGTTGCCAGGAGAAGATTTTTCAAAAGTGCTTGCCCAATACTTCAAGCACACAAATATCGCTTCGTTTATAAGACAGCTTAACATGTACGGTTTCCACAAGGTGAATGATACCTTTCAAAACTCCCAGCAGGAGGATGAGCGCTCATCGTCCTCGTCTTCAACCTCAAACCTGAATATCTCCGCTGGATCGTCCACAACATCCTCAAACAAATGGGAGTTCCGCCACTCGACAAACCAATTCAGAAAGGGCGACGTTGAGTCTCTCAAACACATTAAACGTCGACTGTCCAAAAATATAAACTCCCACAAAGAAGTGGTGAGCCTAAAGTCTCTACCTCCAACTTCAGCACCCCACGACCAGCAACAACAGCAGCCTCTGTTCATCCATAGACATCTGACTGATCTACCCTATTATGAGTACGATGAGGCTATGCATCACTCGAGACACGGCCTGTCCGACAGCCTCTACCCTTACCCTGTTCACCAACAAATCCATCAGATCCACCAACACCAACAACACCCACTACACGCATACACCCCGCCCGTGATGATCCAGGTACAGCCCCCAAACTCAAGACAGCAAATCACAGTCCCGTCCCCGGTCCCTGGCTCTCCGTCTCTGTCCATGTCACACACTCCTAGGTACCTGCACCCTCATCTCCCAATCCCAATCCTGCTGACTCCTCCACCTCATATACGATCCCAACAGCTGGCTTCTGCTCCAGTGGCTCCAACACCAACCCCACCACCTCCGCCTCCGCACAATCACCAAAACCAAATTCCAACCCTGGCACCAATGACAGCCTCGTCGAAGGCACCAGCGGCAGTTCCACTGACTTCGACTCCTTCGCAGCGGCTTGCAGATCACTACCCGGGCCTGGAGTCGCGGATCTTGGAGCTCGTAAATCAAATCAACGGCTTGCGCTCGGAATTGGGCGCCCTCCGCGAAAGGTGCGACCACGCCGCTACAGAACTGAAACGCAACCAATCAGATACCCTTCATCTATTAAACATGTTTGAAAAGTACATGCAGCAACAGGATAAACCTCTGGAGGAGGATAGATTGCGCAACAACAAAACCCCAATCAAAATCGAGGTGGCAGATAACGTGGAAACTTCGCCCATGCTGCGTGGGCCACGCATACCTACCCCCACGTCCGCACCGAACGATCACGCCTTGCGCACAGAATTGTCAAACTTCAAAGCGGTGCTCGTACAAAGACTTAATAACCAGGCAACAACAAACGCATACCATACAAATAACGGCAACGTGACTTCTCGCAACCCTTCAAACTCGAACTCAGCTATACAGATTGTACCACAACACTACCCTTTGAACCCACACTACACCATCTACAATGCAGCAAACATGTTGATGAAAAATGAAGAGGGTAACGTGGGCAGACACATGTCCGTGTTGATGGACCCCTTGCAACCAATTCCTTCAAGTACAACGCTGAAGCTTTTGGATGATAAATATAGTCCAATGAGAAATGGACTGACACACCAAAGTAGAAGCAACAGCACGAGCTCGTCAAACCCGGCAAACCAACACTCAGGTACAACCTTGACCAACTCCCCTTTGGTGGAGAGCCTGCGCGTTTTCAACTCCAGGACAAACTCGTTGCCTGTTATGGATAGACCTGTTTACACTCCTGATTTACCTCCAACAAGCAATGCTAATAACTCACTCAATTCGCCGGTTTCAGCTAGTCTACACCCGCAGCGGAACCTGTTTACTCTGCTTTACAAGCCAAATCTGATTCAAGGAGGCGTATCTACAATTCCAATCCCGCTCCCAATGATCCATAAGGCTGCACTTAATGTTCAGGGACCTTCTAGTGTGGAAAAACATAATGTGGCGTCACCAGTGGCGACGCCTCTCCCAAAAGTATCCCCCGTCGATGGTAGAACCATGCAATTACCATCAGTGGTGGAACTCGATAAATCTATAAAAGGGGCTAATATCAGAAGTGCATCTGCCACCCCTGATACAGAGGAGGAAAGGAAAAAGAGAAAACTAGGTTGATCTGATTTCAATCGATGGTCATTAAATTACCGCCAAAATACCAGGTTGATCATTACAATACCAGGTTGATTAAATACCAGGTTATTAAAATATCGGGTTGATTAAATACCAGGTTATTAAAATACGAGATTGATCAAAGTACCATACTGATCAAATATTTAAAAAAAACTAATAACTCTTAGAGGATGTAATAATAGTGTTGATTTTCAACTTTCAAAAATATGAAATATGTGATAATTATAAGTATAGACTGGTTAGAAAAATGTAGGTTTTTCATGTGCATCATGTAAAAGGATGAGTGATGCGTTGTCATTTGCTAAGCGGCGTTGTTATAGTAATAGCGATTGTGGTACAAACTATTATCTAGTCTTTCTCATTGGACCTGAATTGACCCAATCTTCCTAAAAGAATTAAAATAATCCGAATGTGCCAACACAAAACCAATCCACAACGGTTGTTGAGTACATTGGTTGATCTTTTGCAGCCACAGATTAATTCCGCTTCTATTACCGATGTTGCACAATCATCTAGACACTTGTTTCTCTGAATTGTTCCATTACGCTCTTAACGAACAAACCACTTTATTTTTGATTGGATAAACTACGCTAAACAATAGGGATGGATTTCCGTAGGTGTTTAAAATATTTCACTACGGAAGATGGAATATTGATTGTCAAAAATACAATAATAACAACAATCCACATGAGTCATGACTTTGTTTTGCGTCTCAAACTAATCGTGTTATGATGTAACATCACGGCGTTTTATTGGTGCATATTTAAACAGAAGCTCCGAAATTAGACTAATGTGGTAAATTTTGGCCAAAATATGAACAAACTTCAAAAACTGAAGGGAAAGTGGATTGGGAGCACCTGAAGCCAAGCCATGTTCTAGAATTCTTTTTTGCTCACCCTATCCTATTTTGTATTGGATCTTGATAGTTTATAAGGCGCTCGATCGGATCGCATTCCGAATTCACGGACCATAGGTGCCTCGGTTCTATCTTCACTTTTAGATTGCTCCAACTCCGGACTTAAACGGAAAGAACCCCAAAGGGTTACGGGTGCATAATTGACTTGCTACACAATACCTGCATTGTCATCCGATCCGCACATGGCTTTTTCAAAACAAGCCTGTTTTCCTGACATTATCTAAAAGTGATCTCTATTTGGGGTGTATGGTGACACAGACGGGGGTTCATAATTGCTCATCCAGTAGCAAAATCTAGCAATCATTAATAAAGGAAAAATATTCAATAAACGCGATCAATATCTTGGCCATGTCGCAATCATGTGCTTGCATTCCGCATGGGGTTTCTCGAACACCGGTGCTAAAATGGACCTATCAAACTGATTAAACTACAAGTTTTTGACACTCAACCGTTCACTGGTTCCCGATTACCAGAGCGCAATATACAATAAGCGCATTTTTTTTTTTTCACTTTGATGATTAAAAACCCTCTAAGGTAGTCATCGATAAAAAAGTAAAATATGCATTTACAAACTGGTTTTGAAAATCGGCATATAATCGATCTATAAAAAACATATAATTGGAAGGCACTATAGCATGTTTCTATATAATATCCCCACAAATATTCTTGATATTTTGCGCTTTGTTGTTTATTTATATCCAAAAACTCTATTTAATCACCCTCTTTAATGGTTCAATGTACGAATTTTCCAACACATCCTTCACGTACACAATATAATATGGCGTTGCTGTGTTACCTTCAATAAAGTTAAATACCTCGGATTCAGGGACTTCAGTGACAATCTCGTCATTATACTTTCTGTACATTTTACTGTGTGGATCCTTTATGAAAATCCAATAGTGACCATAACTAGCTTCACCACGATGAATGAATAATGCAAATATCAGATACCCAACCTTCTTATATCCTTCAAATTGATGTCTAACCATTTCATGTAATCCAGCCAACTGGTTATCAATCTCACCAATTTCAGCTCGAAGACGCTCCGCCTGTTCTCCAATACTGAGAATCGTACTAGGATCAATGTACAAGGTCTCATGATCCTTTATCTGTTGCTCCAAGTATTTCTTCGATGTCAACAATGAATCTATAATGTTTAACCCAGTCACTGAATCCTTCTTCAAAATGGTTTCCCTACGATTGTTCAATTGGGTAATCTCCAGCTTCCACTTAAACACCTCATTACGCTTTTGCAATATCTCAGGGTCTTCTGTATCCAAGTACCGGTCAACATAGATCTTTTCACCAAGTGGTATGTGCTCCAATGACTTGTATGCTACAAGACGTTCCCTATCAAACATTACTCTCTGAACGTGAAATTGCAAAATTTCAGGCAACTCACTGATTGTAATAGACTTCTTCACCAACCCTTCGTCCAAATGCATAAGATCATCGCTAAAGTAATTGTCTAACGCATCGTATATATTTTTAGGATGGTCACTCACATTAATAATTAAACTGAAAAACCGCTCAAAAGAAACACGCTCCCTTTGATCTCCATTCTTAGGCGCAAGTGGCGTGATCGTTTGCTTGGTCTTACCATAGAAAAGCTTTTTGATAAGGTCATACTGCTCACCATCATCATCAACCTTTTCGGGTATCAATGCAGTCTCAATCAGAAATATAACATTCTCAATGCATTCAGTCACATCCTGTTGACGACCAACTTCAATGGTGCTTTCAATTTGATCTGTACTAATAGGCAACAATCTAGAATCCTTCTCCAAACTTATCATTTCAGATTCTTCAACTTCAACCATTTGATTATCTTGTTTATTTTCAACAACAGCAACTGCTTGAGCTACAAGAGATGTGTCAACCATTTCAACATCGTTCCCAGAGTTTGAGTCAAGTGCATTTGAAGCTGTTTGTTCTTCAATATTTGCAACCATTTGTTGAGATTTTTTGGCAGTTTGATCTTTAGTGCTTTCAGTAATACGTTCTTGAATATTTGATTGCCTTTCGTGCTCGATATTTTCAACGTGTTCATTGTCATTGTTGTTGGCCGATCTCACCTCTATGATTTCAACTGAATCATCGTCATGATCTCTAAGTTCAATATCATTATCGACTGAACTCACTTCAATTATATCCATAGCCTCATCATTGGTAAGATCAATCAAATTTTCAAGTTGTTCTTTTGATTTATCTGCGAAATCGACTGGTTGAGACAATGGCAAGAAAGACAAGTAGGCGAGTTCCTTCAGAGGTTGCACACGTCTCTCACTACTTTCGATCATTTCACGGAACAACTTTTGCAAGTGATAAACAAACTGGTTTGATCTCTGAATTTCCAAGGACTCCACCTTTCGTCCTCCCACTTTGCGTTCGAGGCTCTTCAAATCTTTTTCTTCTTCAAAGTTCAAAATCAATTCTCTTAAAGGTTTAAGACAGAAGTAATATTGCAAGAGTGAATTTAAGTAACAGGTGTTACCTATATTATCCAATCCCGTGGGCCATTCTGAAGCTGGAAGTAGACTAGGGTCACTTTTACCAGTTTTTAAAAACTGAATCAAGTTTTTAGAATGACGTTCTTCGCCAATTTTACGGAGACTATAGCGTAAGGAACGAACATCGATGTCACTTGTCAAAAGCAACCTTTGGAAGTTTGCGCTGATTTCCAAATCGGACATTGCTGTGTTTGATTCCAACAACTCGAGGGAGCGGTGGTAATTCAATTCACTTTTACGCGGAACATTAAGGAACTGAGGTAACTTAGTTTCGATGTAATTGAGTAGGATGAAGCTTTTACGGGCAACCGCGACGGAAACCAAGCTTCTATGGAGGGTTTTCAATTCGAATGAATTTGCATTGAAGTTGTGCAATTGCAGAACTTCGTCTAATTTGTATTCATATGCGGTGATAACGACTTCATCTTCTGTGATTGTTTCGATTCCGATTTTATCCATTGCGAATGCATAGGGCAAAACTTCAGTATCAATAAACTCTTTCAATTGTTTTGATTCTCGAGCCTTTGAGATTAGCACCATGTGTTTGTTGAAGTATGCGTAATTTGCGGGATCCAGTTTGAACATGCTCAAGTACATCAGGATGATAGCATCATCTGTGATTAGTGAGGGATCTTCTATACCCTGTTTTGAGAGATCTATGCCGATAACTCTCAAAGCTTCGAGGTAATCGTGGTAGCCCACCAAGTCACCGTTAACAGCCAAATTGTTGATATATTTTGATAGTTTGTTGTTTGGAGAGTTTCTATAGGAGGCTGTTTTTTTAAGGGAATCCACATAATGCATTTTATTTTGCAAATCCGAAAGCACAGTACTTTCAAAGCATTTTACAATGAGTTCTTCCAGGAAGTACAGGAATATGCTCAAGTTTGTTAAGAAAGCCGGGGCGTTTACTTGTTCCTGGGTAAAGAGCAAGATACTGGAAGATTTATCAAACTCTGGGATTTTTGTGAACACCAAGGATAAATTTTCCAGGTAGGAGAAACCTGTGACAAAGTCATCATTTTGGGTATTTGAAGCCAAAGCGTGTATTCTTCCCAAGTACTGGAGTTCTTGAATTTTCCGGATGTACAGTTCGCGGAGTTCAGGTAACTTGTTCAAATCTGGGGGTACCAACTCTGTGCCGTTGAGAGAGAAGCCCAATGAATCCAAGAGATAGTCGATATCCACGTGGGAGTCCAAAGTTGTAGACTGCAAGTTGATTGTTTTTAGGTTTTCGTCTGGTTTCAAAGTGACTGGACCACGCAACACCTTTATCATCGTACGGAAGCACACCATCACGGATGGGATATTTGTTGGAGACAACAGGGGATGTTTTTCTAGGGCCAGGATGTATCTTGACTGAATAAGTTGTTTATCGATCAACGGTTCGAGATCCTTAGGCAGGAACTCGTTGCTGTAGATGGATACTCTGAGGAGAGTTCCAGCAGTGCTACGGTAAAAGGCGTCGTCGATAAAGGAGTTGCTTGCACTTTCGTGTGAGCAAAAGCGCGACTGAGAGAGCTCGTCCAGCGAGAGGCGATCCAGGGGAGAAAGCAAGTGGAACTCATACTTATCCTGGGGCGCGCCGAAATGTTTGTGTATGATGCGCAAGTGGGCAACCTCGTTGAACAGGTTGACAATGAGTCCACGGATAATGACAACAGTGGCGTTGTCCTCGATAATCTCCTCGGAACTGGGCAGGTACGCCAAGTAGTTGTTGAGTGTGATTATTTTGTAGTCGGCTGGTCTCGAGGATATGAGTTTACGCAAGTTGGCCGAGTAGTCGATTGGCCGCGACCGCAAGAGCGACCGCCCGTACTTGGCCCGGTATGGAATCGTCCACTGCGTGTCGTCCAATATCCGGTTAAGCGTTTTGAATATTCTCGTTGGCGTTGGGGTATGTGTGGGTAACTTGTCAAAGGTGAAGCCGGATCCACCAGTTCCAGTACCAGAGGGTATTGACCCAGATCCACTAGAATTGCCTGCATTAGAGGTGGTTTTGGCTCCAGATGCATTGGGGGTACCATTGGCTCCAGATGCATTAGGGGTACCATTGGCTCCAGATGCAGCAGAGGCAGAGGCAGCAGAGGCAGAGGCAGCAGAGGCAGAGGCAGAGCCAAAGGCAGAGGCAGCAGAGGCAGACCCAGCAGAGGCAGCAGACCCGGCAGACCCACCAACCGACGGATCAGATATACTCTGGGCCCAGTTGGCTGTGCCCGCACGCGGATCAGACGTGTAGTTGAGGAAGGGGTTGTTTGAAGATAACCTGTGAGTGGCACTACTGGAGCCGTCACCCACGCTGGCACCATCACCCACGCTGGTACCATCACCCACGCTGGCACCATCACCCGCGATCCCGCCCACGGAGGAGCCAACGGAGGAGAGAGTTCGCTGTTGCACCATTCTTAGTTGTTGTCTTTAAATTTTTTTCTTCTCGAAATTTTTAGGGGCACAGCGTTCAAAGCAATTGATGACCACGCAACAGATAGACCTCGAGAAGATCCGTAACGGGAGCGACGGAACGCTTGGCGGGATGGTACGGGCGGGGTTCGAGGAGGTTGTAGTGAAGAACCCGTACTTTGCAGCTGGAGGAGGGTTGATGGTGTTGGGGACGGGGTTGGCGTTGGCACGGCTGGGGATGGTGAAGGCGTCTGGGTTTTTGTACCGGCAGATGTTGGTTGATTTGGAGATCCCAAGTAAGGACAAGTCGTATCTTTGGTTTTTGGAGTGGATGTCTGTGTACAAGCATCGTAGTCTGCGCCACTTGTCTGTTGAAACCAACTATGTGCAGCACAACAACGGGGCTGTATCCACCACTTTTCTGCTTGTGCCTGGCCCTGGGAAGCATTTGATCAAGTACAAGGGCGCGTACATGCTTGTGAACCGTGAGCGTCTGGGTAAGTTGTTGGATATGACGAGCGGTACACCGTTTGAGACTGTGCGTTTGACAACCTTGTACCGCGACCGCTTCTTGTTCCAGAGCTTGTTGGACGAGGCAAAGAAACTCGCGCTCAAGGCCCGCGAGGGCAAGACCGTAGTGTTCACCTCGTGGGCCGCAGATTGGAGACCCTTTGGTCAACCACGCAAGAAGAGACAGATTGGTTCAGTCATCTTGGACGAGGGCATCTCAGACAAAATCCTCAACGACGTGAAGGATTTCTTGCGCAGCGGTGACTGGTACCACAATAGAGGCATCCCCTACCGTAGAGGCTACTTGCTCTACGGGCCCCCGGGAAGCGGCAAGACTTCCTTCATCCAAGCCCTTGCCGGTGAACTCGACTACAACATTTGCATCCTCAACCTCTCGGAAAAGAGCTTGAGCGACGACCGCCTAAACCACTTGATGAACCACCTCCCGGAAAGACTGATCTTACTCTTGGAGGATATCGACGCCGCTTTCAATAACAGACAACAATCAACAGACCAGGGCTACCAGGCTGGTGTCACCTTCTCAGGCCTCCTCAACGCCTTGGACGGCGTCGCAAGCGCTGAAGAGTGCATCACATTTATGACTACAAACCACCCGGAAAAATTGGACCCTGCTTTGTTGCGTCCTGGAAGAATCGACTTCAAATTCTTGATCGATAACGCTTCCCAATACCAAATCCGCCAAATGTTCTTACGCTTCTACGATGGCGAAACCGAATTGTGCAATCAGTTCATGCTTAAGTTTAACAACTTGAAGTTGAAAAATGTATCCACTGCTCAGTTGCAGGGCTTGTTTGTCTACAACAAAAGAGATCCCCATGGCGCAATCTCTATGATAGATACATTGGCTAACCCAAACGCCACATTCATAGATAAAAAAGATTAACTTGTATATATTACTCCTTGTATATATTACTCCTTGTATATAATCTACAGCTTTCTTGTATTACTTTTGTCAACTTCAGTCAACTTCATTAATTCAGTCATCTTCATTAATTCAGTCATCTTCATTAATTCAGTCATCTTCATTAATTCAGTCATCTTCATTAATTCAGTCATCTTCATTAATTCAGTCATCTTCATCAACTTCACTCCAACCAAAACGCTCCATTCAAACACTCTCCCTCAAATAGAGATCTTGGCATTCAAAAATAACATTAAACATTACACCTTGCAAAGTATCCCCTCACAGCGACCCGATTAGACAACGGTAACTATGTCTAGACAAGCTTTGTTTCCGTGTATATGAGTCACTTGCATAGTAGTAAATAACCTCTAAACATCCAAACCGCAAAAGTGAATAATATCTAAATAATGCTCTCGATCTATTCTTTATGTTACTTGATCTAATCTCTATGATACTTGATGTATTCTCTAAGTTCTCTGCACTTTGTCACTGTTAACATATTCCTGTGTTCTCGAATAGAACCATGTTTGCCTCTTAATATCTGAATATTCATTGCAACTTCTTGATATCTGAGCATCACTGGTAGAATCACTTTGACTTTTGCTAATCGTAGAGACAAGGGAATGTATAGTAATGTATACACATTCGTTTCAAGAGGAAGGAATTGCCTATTTCTATATCTGTGGTACAGACTTGGACAGTGTTTTTAGGAACTAGCCGTTTCAAAGTGTTCAGTCGCAGAGTTCCCTGATTAGTTCCCTGATTAGTTCCCTGATTAGTTCCCTGATTAGTTCCCTGATTAGTTCCCTGATTAGTTACCTGATTAGTTCAACTGGATCAACCTTTATACCTCTTTATTAACTGCTTTTGCACAGCATCCAAGTCTCTCTTGGTGATCTCCCCCCCAGAACTCGCCAGCTTCACCAAATCATTCATATAGCTAACGTAAATCAAGTAAATCAATAAATCACAGTTATCCTTCTTCAACTTTGGCTTGGTCACACCGGCCAGCAGTCCCTCAAGAACCTTCCGGAATCGGCCCTGGTTGTATGTCTTCATAACTTGCAATAATGCTTGTTTTTGATTTTTAAGCTTGCTTCACACGTGACCGCACTTTTATTAGATAACCAACAGATTATTTGAATACTCAACCATTGACGATGATAAGCAAGACAGCATTGTACGCATTGGCTGTCTTTAGTGCTGTTTTCGCCAACGCAGAAGTACGAGAAGAAGGTACCAACACCAACGTCGAGCGGACCATCCACATTACCAATCCCCAAGGGTTGGTTGACTCCTTTGATAGAATAAAACGCGGGGTTGTGTTCAACGACCTCTTTGATGTCAAACAAGCGTTGCTTGATCAAAAGAACAGAGACAAGAAGCCAGAGGAGTGTCCGCAGTGTTTCAATTGTAACTTGCCCAACTTTGAGTGTACGCAGTTTTCGGAGTGTAACACCTTTACCGGGCAATGCGACTGCCGAGAGGGCTTTGGGGGCGCAGACTGTAGCGAGCCCTTGTGTGGCTCTCTTGCAGACGGCAACCAGCGCCGTCCCGTCAGGAAAGACGAACAGTGTGTTTGTAAAGATGGCTGGGACGGTATCAACTGTAACATGTGTACTACAGACAGTGTGTGTGACGCCTTTGTACCAGAGGGATTAAAAGGTACATGCTACACACAAGGGATAATTGTCAACAAGTTCCACCAAATGTGCGATGTCACCAACAAGAAGATTCTCCTGATTTTGGCTGGTAAAATCCCTCAGGCTACATTCAGTTGTAACAAGACCGCGGGTGACTGTGACTTCCAATTCTGGATAGACCAAAGAGAATCCTTCTTTTGCAAGTTGAATCAGTGCAAACTCGACTACGATCTTGACAAAAATACAACCCACTACAATTGTGAAAAAGTGGCGTGTGAATGCTTGCCGGACAGAATGCTCTGTGGTGAAGCAGGCTCGATCGATATTTCCGAGTTCTTGACTGAAACCATCAGAGGTCCTGGCGACTTCACCTGCGACGTCAACTCAAAATCATGCCGTTTTCTGGAACCAAGCATGAACGACTTAATATCCTCCGTGTTTGGTGACCCTTACATCACTTTGCAATGCGCGTCGGGTGAGTGCATCCACTACTCGGAAATCCCAGGGTATGAATTGCCTGACCACTCCAAATACTCGTTGACAGACAAATTGCTAATTGCAGCTGTTATCCTCTTTTGTACAGCCCTTGTTATTACTTGGGTACACAACATTAACAACTCGCCTCTATTCAAGGGATACTCGCCGGCACAGGGTTCCCAGTTCGATGCCGACAATAGTGCGCTCAACAAAAACTTCACGCCAACAACCCTCTCCTTCGATAACGTTAGTTTCACAGTTGGTGACAAAACAATCTTGAACCAAGTGTTTGGTTTGGTTAAACCAAGGGAGTGTCTAGCCATCATGGGTGGCTCGGGTGCAGGTAAAACAACATTGCTTGATATCTTGGCTGGGAAGGACAAGGCTGGTAATGTTGAAGGAGAGATAAAGGTGAACGGTAATGTTCTCTCAAAATCAGACTACAAGAAGATTGTTGGGTTTGTAGACCAAGAAGATCACTTGATTCCAACCTTGACTGTATACGAAACTGTCTTGAACAGCGCCTTGCTTCGCTTACCTCGTATCATGAGTGTGCAGCAAAAGGAGGCTCGTGTGATTGAAGTATTAACGGAATTGCGTATTTTGAACATCAAGGATAGCATCATTGGTTCCGACTTTAAGCGTGGTATCTCGGGCGGTGAGAAGAGAAGAGTGTCCATAGCTTGTGAATTGGTCACATCACCTTCCATTTTATTCTTGGATGAACCAACCTCCGGATTGGACTCTTACAATGCACGTAACGTTATCGAATCTTTGGTTAAATTGTCTCGTGATTTCAATAGAACTGTCATCTTCACTATTCATCAACCAAGATCCAATATCGTCTCTCTCTTTGATAAGTTGCTCTTGTTAAGTGAAGGTGACTTGATTTACTCTGGGGATATGATCAAGACAAACGAATTCTTTGCTCTGAACGGGTTCCAGTGCCCATTGGGTTATAATATTGCTGACTATTTAATCGATTTAACCGTTGATCAAAAGAAAGCTACAGAACTGAGCTTACAAGAAATTGGGGACCCACATAGCCATTTCATCGAAAACTCAAATAATAGTGAAGTTGATCTCACAAGAGAATGGGAACACCATGCTATACATAGAGATGAATATCAACACGAGGCACAGGAGGCATCACAACAGTATAAGACACCTTCTTTTAGTGCTGTCAAACAAAGGCTCTCGACAATTTATAGCGAGTCATACATCGCCATGGAGGTGCAACGCGAAATCTCCGACTTGAACACTAACCCACAGCCACTTGATTTACTGAGCCAAAGCTTGAAAAGAGCTGGAATTTGGACCCAAATTCTTGTCTTGTCGCTGAGAACTTTCAAGAATTTGTATAGAAACCCAAAGTTGCTATTGACTCAATACGCATTGTCTCTTGTGGTGGGTGCTTTCTGTGGATACTTGTACTATAATGTTAGCAATGATATTAGTGGGTTCCAAAATAGATTGGGTTTGTTCTTTTTCATTTTAGCCTTCTTTGGGTTTTCCTCATTGACTGGCTTGCCTTCGTTTGCGTCAGAAAGAATCATCTTCATTCGAGAAAGAGCAAACAACTACTACCACCCAGCATCTTACTACATCTCCAAGCTCATTTGTGACGTTATTCCATTGCGTGTTTTACCACCAATTATTCTTATTACAATCGCGTACCCACTAGTTGGCTTGACCATGGAGCACTCTGGTTTCTTAAAAGCCGTTCTTGTATTAATATTATTCAACTTGGCAGTTGCAATTGAAATGTTAATCATTGGAATTTTGATTAAGGATGCTGGTACTTCTACAATGGTGGCTGTGTTGGTGTTGTTGTTTTCGCTTTTGTTTGCTGGTTTATTCATTAACAGCCAAGACTTGAAAATTCAAGTTAAATGGCTCGAATGGATTTCCGTTTTCCATTATGCTTACGAGGCACTTGCAATCAACGAAGTAAAGGATTTGATACTCAGAGAGAAAAAGTTTGGTTTATCTATCGAGGTCCCCGGTGCTGTTATTTTGAGTTCTTTTGGATTCACAGTGGCTGCTTTCTGGAATGATATTACATTCTTGAGTGGATTGATCACCTTGTTTATCGTTTTGGGATATG
This sequence comes from Kodamaea plutei, assembly GCA_030705055.1. Lineage (NCBI taxonomy): Eukaryota > Fungi > Ascomycota > Pichiomycetes > Serinales > Debaryomycetaceae > Kodamaea > Kodamaea plutei. The sequence goes on along the minus strand of JANIWJ010000015.1, from coordinate 316,711 downwards.
TGTTCTTGTACTGTTTTACATACGAAAGAAGATGAGACCTTGATAATTAGAAAATCGTTAGAAGTGAACTATGATTATAGAAAAAACGAAAATTAATGTACAATGAAAAGTGCTTAATAGTAGTAGCCCTCGAGATTCATTATTTTGTCATATAACTTTTCTTTTAACTCGTGTATATTCAACATTTTCTTTGGCAAGTCGAATTCAAATTCCTTTGGAGAGAAGGGTGTGATTGATGGCTCAACGAAATTGTCTACAAAACCCAGCAAATATGAATGGTTCATTGCATCCTTGACCGATATTCGTTTTTTTGGGTTAAACTCGAGCATTTTGGTCAAAAGGTCAACACCGTATGGGTTTGGTGGATTCACCATCCCAAATACTTTCCATCGGCTAATACTGTTTTCAATAACAGAGTGGAGGTCCTTTTTAGTGGCTTTAGGTAAAGAGTTGATATACTTCTTTGCTCTTACAGACTTTATTGAGTCAAAGTCATCACCTTGTGGAGTCCCAAGTAAGTTGAATATGAGCATGAGTTGATTTGTATAGTCTGTTCCTGGGAAGAGAGGGCAATAAGACATTATCTCACCTAGAATACAACCTACAGACCACACATCTACAGCAGAGTCGTAGTGTGCCAAACTGATCATGATTTCCGGAGCACGGTACCACCTGGTTGCAACATACTCAGTGAGATCTGAAACAACTGTAGCATCCTTTGATAACCTCGAATTGTCCAAACGACACAACCCAAAGTCGCATATTTTTATTGTATAATCAAAATCAACGAGAATGTTGTCTGGCTTAAGATCTCTGTGGATGATATTCGCACCGTGTATAGCCTTTACCCCATTTAAAATTTGAGAAATAATCAGTTGACAACTTATATTCAGAAGTCGCTCAGATTTAAGCAATTGTGATAAGGTGTATGGAATAAGCTCCTGGATCAAACACACTTGTGTGAAGCTTAAAAAGCTGTTTGGTTTTTGAACTTCATAGAGCCTAACAATATTATTATGCCCCTGCAATTTATTCAAAGCAACGATTTCTCTAATTACTCTGAGACAGAAGATATCACTGTTGAATGGCTCCATTTTTTTTATTGCAACGAATGACTGTGTTGGAATGTGGAGTGCAGAACACACGGTTCCATATGCCCCACTACCCAAAAACTCCAACGGCTTGTAGGTTTTTGATACCTCAAACACAACTTTCGTCCGCTTATATGTACCTTCTTTATACATTCCCAACCTGTCTTGGATAGCTGAGGGTCATAATGATATATATAAGATACCAAGATATGTGGGAGTTTTGACTTTTTGCACCCAAACATATATTGCGAGAAGCAAAAAAAAAGTGTGAGTTTCAAATTCACACAATAGTAACATCTGACACAGAGCTGAAACAGACACTGGGATGACTTGGAAGGGTTTATTTAGAATTTGTGAACACACACAGAGCAAAAAAGGGAGTTCCTGGTCCACAAACCAGATGTTTCCTTTAAGTAGACTAACAAGAGTTTCCTTTAAGTAGAGTACCAAGAGTTTCCATTATGTAGAAGGTAAACCAATAAACACACTATTTTTTAGCGCCCAATGAAGGGATCCCTAATGTAAAAACAATATCTTTCATACAGTTGCCTGGCGGTCAAGTTAGGATAAGATCGCTCAAATAAGAAATGTCCCGAATTGCAGGGATGGTTCCTGCTTTCAAAAACAAAAAAAAGAGAACAAAAAGATCGACTCATTTAAGCCTCAATGAAGATTACCGTTGACCAATTAAACACATGGTTTGGAGACACGATGGATCTTCAGGTATGGGGTTAAGTAGGCATAGTTGATACTATAATTATTATCTATTTGAGTGTAAGTTTCACTTTTTATGGTATTGAACAATGCCGTGGTCCATTTTGACTTTCTGATGAGATTTAAGATGCAGGTAGAAGCGGGATATTCCCACCGAGTTATCTGTGCTATTGGTGAATAAGGAAAAGATCTCAAGAGGAATTCCAAGTAATTATTTATGTGTGTGTGTTTTTTTTTAGCTTTGCATATTTCATATTGTAACCTTAAATAGCACCATGTAGAGTTGATCTACAACCGAGGGATGCTAAATAAGACCACTAACATAGTTGTTTATGGGTCGGGTACTGTTTCTGTTCCGATTCAGAAGTAGTTAATGGTTGTTAATTCTTGGTGTTCGGACTATTATAAGAATGTTCGCTGGTTGTAACTGCATACAATTAATGACGTTGCTAATTCTTTTATTTTTTTCTTGTCGCTTGATTGCTTTGGGTGCAAATATTGGTGGTGACCGGCAGTACCCCTTAGTAAAAGTGGAGAATAAATGTCTGCAATCTGTCAATAAATATGGAAATGAGTGAACGGGAAAGATACGGAGTCGAAATGATTCCTTTACACGTTTGCTCCGAGGATGTAAGGAAAATGATCGGGTAACCATAAATATATGGTGCAATCGGCCATAAGAGCGGTGATTACGCAATGAATGAGTGATTAGAGCTGACACGTTAGTTTGGGTAAATATTGAGGGGTTTTGTCTATTCAGCGCTATGACATGAACATTAAAGGATTGACCAGTACGTCATCTAGAGATATACAGTATATTTTGTGATGCAACGTCGGTTGCAAGTTATGCGGAGAGCTGTAAGGAGAGTGTGAATGCTTTAGAATTTTTACTTGTACCGTTTGCTTCAAGCGATTCAGATCCAGTGGAGAACAAAATGAAATCCAGTGGAGAAATGAAATCCAGTGGGGAAATGAAATCCAGGAAATATAATCAAGCGTTAAACAACTTGGTATCTACAAGAGAAATTTAGAGATGATAAAAAATAAACAATTTCACACTACAGAGGGCAGAATCAAGTCAAATGTAGATAAAACATCAAAGAAGATTTGCATACTAAAACTCGACACAACTAGGCACGAATTCTCATGAATTTCAACAAACAATACAAAAAGCCCAATCGTAATTTACACCTGTAGTTAGTTGCACTGAAAAGGAAACTATGGAGAACACCCCATCTGCCGTCAGACCATGAGGGTTCACACACTGAAGGAGATAAGCCGGACTGGGTGGCTGCGCACTGTCACATTGTACAGATACGTGGTGTTATTTGTCAGTCGCAGGGGGGGGTCACCAAATCTACTTGTACACGTGAACACCATCAAAGGAAACCAAAGAAAAGGGAACACCACCAGGAGACACTTTCCTAAGACCACATCTAATCCCACCAATGTGTATTGGTTTTCCTTCTCATAACCACTCAGTCACTACCAGCTGATCATCCAAAAGGCCCACTAGCTTCCACAATGCACATTTGTTTATCGTATATGTTGAAGAATTACACAATAGGCAGTATGTTGTTTCTCTATTTCTTTTTTCTTATTCCATTCCTTTTTTACTTTATTTTTTATTTTAGGCTTTTGAAGCGTGATAATGAATTTTTTTACATCACGTTGTAATATATCAGTCTATTCAAAAGTTTCTTAATTTTATTTATATTTAATAGAGTTTTCTTTTTTACAATTGGAAAAGAATCGATATAGCCTCGAGTGTTGTCGTACTATATTTGTTGAAGGAAACTCTTTTTTTTTTTCTTTCCTTTATTTTTGATTGTTCGTGTTTCTTCTTGACTCTCTTTAATTTGTTCAGGGAGAAGCCGTGTATAAATTAGTTTGCTAAAAGATATTTCCCCCGCAAATATGCAAACAGCTAAGGAGAAGGCGTTTGACTTGGGAGCGATACGACAAATTGTTGAGCAGGACCCTTCGTCATACCATGGATTAGAAGGGAATGATCTTGATTGGATACTCCGTGATTCGAGCATGTCTGCCTCGAACATGAATATATCATCGTCCACGGAAAGTACTGAGGACCCCAAATCGGTAGAGGGCGGGGTTGAGCACCCACCAGTCAAGGAAGCAGTTAGTGCTACGCAGGCAGACTCGCCTAAGAATACCGAGTGGCCGACGACTCCGCAATCCCGACCCATTGTGCCTCCCGTGAATACCCGGTTACCAGCACCAAGGAAAATAAGTGTGCTGAGCGAGTCCATGTCATCAGCACCATCATCTCCACCAACCTCCGGGGGGTTCTTCAACAAGCTCAAATATAAGTTTAGAAGGGATTCGTCAGCATCGAGCACGGCTGCTGCGTCCTCGATTGGTGCAACCATGAGCGGCTCGAATGGCGGGGAACCGTTGGTTTTATCGTCGTCCTCAGACTCAAGATCCCCGTCGCCAGCAGCAGTCTCGTCCCCAACACAACTGCCGTTACACTCGTCCACAGCGGAAGATGACCAGATTGACGACTATGTCAAGTTTTACAAACAAAAGGCTTTGAGAAGAGGATCGCTCTCGAGAAAATCCTCCATAAGCGCAGACTCATACCATACTATAAACCCTTTTGACAACACCCATAACTACGGATCAGATTGGGAAAAGGAAAAGGAGGAAGACAAGGAGCGTGGAAAGTTCTCCTTCATAAGGCGCAAGTCTCTGACGTCTCATTCAAACCCAAAGGCTAGTAGTCCTACCCCGGAAAAAATAGATGGGTCCGCCTCGTTAGCTTCGGCATTGGTGGATGATAACGAAGCGCAATCAAACCTTGATTTACACCCGTCGTTTAAAAACTTGAAACCTTTGAAGAGAGTTGCATTCCACTCGCGAACTTTCTTGATAGACCCTCCGCAACAGATCCCCTCGCGTAACCCACGCAAGGGTAACGTGGAAGTGCTTCCTAATGGAGCGTTGAAAATCACCCCGCTCACCGACGAGGAAAAGTTGGCGATTGAAAAATCTCAGGGTGGCCAGGGTGGTGGATTGGTGGTTGGTGGCTCGGGTGCTCTCGGAACTATCAACAAGGCAGACGATGGCCAAAGTGTCGATGACGAAGACTCAAAAGTGGACAAGCACGCAAAATCATACGGTATCGATAAACCAATGGTCACTCATGGACGCAGTAACCATCTTTATAACATGCCCGTGAAAAAAATGGAGCTCGACTTGATGTACACTCGTTGTTGCCATTTGCGTGAAATATTGCCCATCCCGGCCATCTTGAAACAAATCCCAAAGGGCCTGTCTGCTCCACTACCATTACTCCAATTGCGTAACCCTTTGCCAACAATGATTGAAGTGCAAACCTTTGCAGATTTTATTAGAATTGCTCCTGTCATTTGTGTGTCCTTTGATGGGGTTTCTCTCTCCTTGGAACAGTTCAAAATCTTGCTTTCCGCAATGAGCGCAAAGCGCCAGTTGGAACACTTGTCCTTGAGAAACACCCCAATCGATGCCGAAGGCTGGTCCTTGCTTTGTTGGTTTCTTTCCAGAAATAAAGTGCTCAAGAGATTGGATATCACCCAATGTCAATCAGTAACTGTCAACGTTTTAAAACGTAAAAAGAAAAGAAGCGCAGAATCTAAAAAGTACGAGGAGGAGATTAAAAGAATGATTTCAAGTGCTGAAAATAGATCGGAAATGGACTGGTCTCTCTTTGTCGCCACCTTAATCGCAAGAGACGGTATGGAAGACTTAATATTGACCGGCTGCTGCATTACAGACCCAGTGGTTTTTGAAAAATTAATCACCCTCGCCGTCCTGAAGAAGACCCAAAGACTCGGTCTTGCCTATAATCGCTTGAGTCCCCAAAACCTTAAAGTACTTACGGAAAATTGGTTATACCAGGAAAATTCCCGTGGGTTGGACTTGGGTTATAATGATTTCCTGAACCCGGAAATGATGAGGATTCTTACTGACCACACTAAATCAGAACTGTTTGATAGGAAGATATCGAAATGTTCTTTGACATTTTTGAGTTTGAATTCAACAAACATTGCTCTCGATGACACCTTTAAAGTGGCAGTTGAAAAGGTGTTACTCAAAATGCCTCTCTTGAAATATTTGGACTTCTCAAATAATCCGAGATTGTTTGGTACTCAAACAAAACACGAACCCGAGAATATCAAGTACTTCACTTCTATTTTGCCGATATTTTCTAGTTTGGTAAGATTGCATGTTGAGAACAACAACTTTTCGTCGGATTCGGTGGTGTCCATTGCTGAAATTTTGCCCTTTTGCAAGAACTTGCGTTATTTCTCTGTTCTTGGTAATTGTATGACTATTCGCGCTGGGTCATCTTTGATCCAGGCATTGAAGCATTCAAGTACTTTGATTACTTTGGATTGCGACTTTGATCAATTCCCAGCATTCTTTAAGGAAAAGATTGGTCTTTACTCTATGAGAAATATGGAAAGCTTCTTGTACAAGAAAGATGTGATCGACATTGAAAAGTCACAGGAATCAGAACTGGAATCATTAACTGCCCAATTGAACACCATTTTAGAAATGAAAGCACGCCACCAGCTAGACTTGAAATCTAAGGAAGTTGTTGACTTTGTTGCAAAGGCACGCAAGGTTAGACATGAGTTGAAGCTGACCATTGATGAAATGCAAAAAATTCAATTAAAGGGCGAATTGAACGTTGAAGGAAAGGAAACCTTAATCAAGTTTATCTTCATTGATAGTTCTATTGAAAAGGGATTAACCTTGATTGACAGTTCATTTGGCGATGACGAACACCCTCACTATAAGATGATGTACGAATCCACTGAAAATGCAACAAACAAGTACTCCATCGCCAAAATTGACAGTCAAATGAGTGACGAAGCACACTTGCTGTTGTCGCCACTGCCACCTTCAAGCGATGACGCCAAGGCATCTTTGAAACCTCAAGCCCCACCTTTGGGGTCACGTAGTTCTTCAAGGCTTAACTTACAAAACTTGAATAGACAGGAAGGTTCTGTTCTCAAGTTATCTGCTCTTCACGATTTCCATGATTCAGACCATAAATACTTGTTCAAGGAATTTGATAATTTATCAGGTGAAGAGATTAGGCAAAAGATGTTGGCTGCAAATTATAATGACATGGACAATTTTATCACGTATTTGGAAGAATTAAGGAAAAAGGGTGTGTCTTTGGATAAGTTGTTTCAAAGCAGAGAAGGGGATATGAAGGGAGATGAGAAATTGCAAAGAGAAGAGCTTGAAATTGAAAATATTAAAAAGAAATTGATAAGCTTAACACAAGCTACAGAAAACAACGCTAAAAAAGAGGAAGCAAGTACTGAAAATGATAGCGAGACTAAGGAAACTCTGGATCAGTCCCAGAGCGGACTTGTCAACGGTTTGATAAATGATACCTACGATGAAGTTTTGAATGAAATCGTGAAGATTCAAAAGTAGAAGTTTTCATAGAAATAATGATTATATGACCGAAAATGATTGTAGAATGTTGAGTGTAGAATATGATACTTGACCAATAAAAACACGTCTTTCTGTTGCCTGTGGAAACTCGTGGATCTAGCGCTTGAATATTCAGATGAAATGAACTCATTTTTTCAGCAACCTGTCCCTACATGAACCTGCTTAGTCTCAGAAGAAACCCTTACAAAACGTGCTTAGGCTACTTTGTATCTCTCAAAAAACGTGCTTACAAACATGCTTAGGCTTCCTCAAAACTCATACAAACATGCTACTCTTATTCGAAACTCATACAAAGATCTGCTTGCTCTTATCTCACCACTCTGGTGCTAAAGTTGGCGATTTCGGAGAGTCGTTTACAACTTTATCACAAGTTACAGCTCAAAACATTCAAAACATTCAATGCATTCTATTACATACTTATAATACAAAAGTAATGCTACCCATAAAACCCACACCAGTGGGTTCTCTATCCTTAGTAATCATCCTCATCGGAGTCGTATTCCTTTCTTTTGACAGGACCATGTTCTTCATCATCATCACTGTATTCTACACCATCATCCCCATTCTTTTCGGCTTCGGCTGCCAAGTCTTCACAGGCATCGATCCAATCAGAGTAGATGTCTACCGGCTGAGATAACGAATGAACTGCCGTCTGGAAGGACTGACCACAAATCTTGCAGTGCAATTCTCCAAGCAAGTTCTTCTTATCCAAGGAACATATAACAGACTTCTCGTGGTTACAGAACAAACATGTGAACGTAGTATCTAACGTTTGTTTGATCTTCTTTTGAGGCTTGGCCGATGACTTTCTTTTACCCATGTTGTTGTTGAATGAATATTTTACTTTGAGGAAAAAAATGTCTTTTAAGCAATTGTTAGATGACCGCTTTTACTGAATGACTAACAGATTGTGGCAGCACGTGCTACGAATTTGGATCGTAATTGCTTGTATGTAGATGTTGTTGTTTCAAAGCTAGTTAGCCAGGAACGAGCGGTATGAATTATGTTTGTCATAATACCGAAAGCGAACTAGACAAGAACGAGCAATGGGAGTTATGGTGGGCAGAATACCAAAAGTGAGATAACCCGGAACGAGCGATGGGAGTTATGGTGGACAGAATACCGAAAGTGAGATAACCAGGAACGAGTGATGGGAGTTGTATCTTGGAGAGAATAGCGAAAGCGAACAATAGCAAGTCATATCATGGTAGGATAAATTACAGAGCAGCGAGAACAGATAAATTACAGCGAAAAATAGTGGTATATGGCTTTCGATTATCGAGCATCTCTGTTCGAACTCGCTATTGTTCGATGGAACATGAAGATGTTATTGCCCAGTACTCTCGAATATCCTGATAAAGCCACAAAGTGATCTTTCAAATCAGTAATTCTTTATTTATTTAAATCACAGAATGATTCTACATACTGGGAAGGCCTATAAGTAGTTTAATGTGTATTAATCTATCTATTTAATAATTCCTGGGTCTTTTTCTTAAGACGCATTTCTAAACGAAGTTTTTCAAATTTCATAGTCTCTGCTTTTGACTCCTGGGGAGTGGGGATTGCTGTTGGGGCAGGTGACGACGACGGCGAAGGTGTATAATTAATTGTCGTTTTCAAGTTAGGGTTATAAGTTGAGTTTAGTTTGAGGCCATACTCATATAGCTTCAAATCTTGAGCACGAATATCATATAGTTTGACAGAGTCTTTGAATAAGTTTGTAATAAATGCCTGTTTGTTAACCTTGTCCAGAACCTTGTAGTGTAGCAATAGCGAGAGTGCTTCGCCAAAGTCGCAAGTGATCAATTCTGTTTTAAGTTGGATGAGCATATGAGTGATCAGGAACATTACAAGTTCAGGGATTGTGTGGATCCCGTAAGGGTTACAGATCAATTTGTCCCAGTACAACAGGGCCAAATCGAGATTTGTGATTTCCCTCAACAAGATGAGGCGAAGGTAACGGATAATCCACAACTGTGTTTCAATTTTCAACTTGCTGATTAGGTTGTAGTGGATTAATTGGTCGATTTTCATCAAGTAGACATTGAACTTTTCTATGGATTTCCACAATGCATCTTCAGTTTCATAAAAGCTTGAAACCATACCGCTTTGCATAAGGAACTTATTGAGGATCGTAAAGACGTCATGTGCAAGGTAGTTGGAGTCAAACATGGTAAGGATCATCAAGTCATCACTTGTGTAAGAGCCAGTTTGTCTGTTGATGGTGACGCTCTCCTTGTATAAATTCATGAAAATTAAACCTGCAATTTCATGGATTCCCTGTTTGTAGCCCACTGAGGTGTTTGTTTTTGTCCATATGTAGAGGATTTCGATGAGTTGCTTTCGTATATCTAAAGACTGCAGGCGCAGCGGCTGGTAGAAGTCCTCCCCCGGGAAGAGGCGATCGACATCCAAGATGATGGTTTCCAACATCTCATCGTCAGCCTCGGTGAATATATACTCATTGCTGTTGGACAATGGGTCCGACACGCTTTCACGGCCTAGGGTTTGGCGCTTTCCCCCACCTCTCGGAGTTATTTGTTTCTCGTTTGTTGGGGAAACAGATCTCGATCTTGCGGAACGGCGCACTACTGAAAGAAGTGGCACATTGTTCTTCTGATAGTATCCTGAGTCCTTACTGAGACGGTTCCAAGGTACAGCCATGTCTTCACGCAGACACAACTCGTTGTATATCGCACGTGTGTTCACCAACGGCTCGCTCCACGCTTGTATCTTTAAACTGTCTGTTATCAATCCACATTTCCAAACTAACGTGCGTAGGTAGTGTGGATTATTGTGAAGTGCATACTCCCCTTCGATAACAGCACTCTTGAGCAGTACTAAACTCCCCTTATACTTCTGAACGGTCAATAATACTCGTGATATCACCTCGTTTTCTGCCATAGTTAACTCTCGTTTGTGGGGATATACAGAGATCAAAATTTACTCGGAACCATTGCTCTTTAAAAAGGCGGCAAGCAAACAGACCGCAAAAATGAAAACAAGGAATGCACATACTAAAAAAGAAAATACACTAAAAACGAAAACATACTAAAAGAGTCTCATTAGAATGATTATTATTAAGGAGAAAGAGTAACTTAAAAAGAGCCTTCTATATGATACGCTGACACGGGACCTGATATGAAAGTCATGGCTCGTTTAAAGAGAACAAGCCTCCCAAAAAAAAAGAATACTAAAGACATCACACATGTTACGCTCGCTCAAAAAGTTTGACAAGCTCACTAAATACAGACAAAAGACTAAAAACGTGGAAAAGCTCACTAGAAATGAGAGAAAAGATCACTAAAAACGTGAGAAAAAGCTCACTAAAAGCATACAATCCAGTCGAAAAACAAAAACAAAAACCCACGAAGATAAAAACAACATGAGTGAAGAAGACTCTGTGAAGCTCCAGAAGAGCTTGGATGCATTGGCTGAATTGGAGACAGAGATGGGTGTAGCCGAGAGGGACTGTGAAATTTTCCGTTTAAGAAAAACAAGCAAGATTTATGAATCTAGAAGTCATGTGTTATCTGAAATTGAAAAGTTCTGGTACATTGTGCTTGCAGAGAATGACGAATTTGCTGACTACATTGGGATGGAAGATTTGAAGTATTTGGAGTCCATTCAGAACATCAATGTGCACTATAAGATTACGGATACCGAAGAAGAAAGTGAAGAGGTGTTGAAGCATTTCAAGGACTTTGATGTGACCATTCAGTTCAGTGGCTCTAGCATTGAAGCGCAATCTGTAACAAAGAAGTTCCAAGTTGTTACTGAAGATGGAGAAGAGAAGATCATCTCGGAACCCGTGGAGGTGAAATGGCCAGCTGAATTGCAGAGTATCAATCCTCGTGCAATCAAGGACAAAGCAAAAAAGGAAGGTAGAGAGTTATCTAAAGAAGATAAAAAGAATTATAGATTAGGAATGAAATCATTCTTTTCGTGGTTTTCATGGACTGGAGAGAAACCTGGCAAGGAATTCAGAAATGGTGAAGAGTTGACTAGGTTGATTGTCGACGACTTATATTTGAATGCAATCAAGTACTACGTTGTGGCTCTCCAAAACGAACACGAGGAAGAAAGCGATGAAGAGGATAGTTCCGAGGGTGAGGCTTTGGATTTGAGTGATGATGAGGATAACAGAAAGAGACCCATCGATGAAGATGAGAGATCAGTCAAAAAGGCAAAATCAGATTAATATGAACTCTCGTAATAATATCCATTAATTTCTTGGTCAATTCGTTCAAAAGTCCGCCATTATGACTCCAAAACAACTCATGAGATCTCCAAGACTGCAAGATTCAAAATTATTGGATATCTCCAAAACCACATGTTTCCGAATTGTGGAAAACTTCATGATGTGCAAAACTTCTAAAAGGCTCAGAATTATTGCGGTTTGGATGTTTAGAGGTTGATTTCTTGGGCATATGATCTGAGTATCTAAACTAAAGCTAATTCGGTGGAATCCCCACTACACACACCCCCACTACACACACCCAACTCTTGAATCCAGGAAAAATCAAAAATGTACCCAGTTCCTCTGTATATAATAGACTTAGCATAGAGTTATATTGTAGTTTTATTACAAACACCGTCTTCGTGTATAACTCGATCAGCCGTGTTTTTCTTGACACCTTGTATCTAATTGTGTCACATTGATTGCACAACACTCCTTATTTGAATCAACTCAGTTCTCTTCTATTCTCATAGGAACCAACCCACTTCTCTTCTATTTGGGTAACTTAGGTGTCCATCTCTCTTGCCTTCGATTTGAAATTTGTCACCCTTGTCTTTATAATGTACAGTTTATTGAATATCCGTTTTCCATGTGATGATAACGATCCCGTGGGGTTAGCATGAACAAAAAAAAAACTGGGAGTCTTTGTAAATTATACAATTAACGATGTCCGATAGCAGTTCTAGAATCACAAGGCACATGAATGCCGACCACAAGTTATCGTTATTAGATTTCATTGTTGTGTACGGTAAGGAGAGAGTTGATGATGTCATTTATGACACCATCAAGTCCACCAGTGCTAATACCGAGTTCTTCACCATTGAATATTTTTTGAAAACCAGTCGCTCTTTAAAGACATTGAAGATTAAGTTTGAAGATGCAGAAGAGAACGACAAGGTTGTTATCAAGGAAGATATCGATATCAAGGCAAAGTTGATTGCCATGGCCCACTACGCTGCTGCCAAACAAGGCTTCCATGTCAAGCAAATTACAAAGGTTCTTGGTCCAACCACCGAATCTATTCTTATGTATCCTCTAGGTTTGGCTTTGCTTTTGAACACTGTTAACCCACAAATCCTCGTCAATGCCTTTTCAAATGACAGAACTTTCCAGGTTATTACTAAATACCTTCCAGGAATTGTCTCCAAACTTTACAACACTGTGTTCGTAAAGTACGCCCCTGTCGTTTTGACTACTATCTACATGATCCATGTGTTTGAAATCTTGTATTTCACAATGCCATTCTTGGTTGCCCACAGAGTTCCTCAAGAGCAAAGACTCAAGTGGGTCGTTATGCACTTCTTTGAAGGTTTCTACGTCATCAAGAGATTGAAATCCTTGAGAAAGTAAGTTTTATACATGTGTAACCTTCTTATTTTATGTTCGTAAATGTCTCCAACAACAATTCCGATATCGGTGTAGTTCTCATGTTGTAACTGTACATCTCAATTTTAAGGGCATTTAAACAAAAGCCACTCATCGATTCTAAAATCATCTTGTTATATAATCTACATGCCCAACATTCAGATGTGATAAAGTGAACTGCTTCGATTTTTTTTTACTTTGATTCATTTGTATACTTCCACAAAATGGCTTCTTGAACATTAAAAAATATGATTCCGCCCAGGATCGAACTGGGGACGTTCTGCGTGTTAAGCAGATGCCATAACCAACTAGACCACGCAACCATTTTCTTGTAAGTAAAATTAAACGATAACGTATACTCTAATAGAAGATTAATTTAGATGTTTCTTCTATTTTTGCTAGCACATAGATATATCAGTAATTAGTAGAAGATAGCCAACTTTGAGATCTTAAAATCTATGGTTATGTTTTTTATGCTTAGACATGAAAAACAACTAAAGTTTAGGATAAATCTGATTAAATTAATAGTTAATGATGTCTAATCGATGTCTTCAAATTGATGACCCGGTCGACTCGCATATTGAGATAGAGTGATTAATTGTAACTCTCGTTGTCTAATTGTTTACAAGTTTCAATTAGTTGTCTATACTAAACTTTGTTCATTTTGAAATAAGTTTATCTCTTATCATATATCTCATATTTCTAGACTCCACTTTTGGTTTGTTCTCCTAGGCTCAATATCTGAATTCGAAACGTTCAAGACAAACTCAAAAATATTGCCGCGAAGTATATGGACTAAACAATAAACACAAAATACAATAAATGTAGACAAAAATGCCAAACTTCGAGCAAAAAAACACTGGACGAGTCAGGAATCGAACCCGAGACCTTACCCATGCTAAGGGTACGCGCTACCAACTACGCCACACGCCCATTTGTTGGATAAAATTAATACGGTGTAAATATCAGTTCAAAAGGTATATTTGGGGTTTATTCATAATACAATCATTTCGCAGGGTTCTGAATGTATTCTTGTCTGATCACCCGTAAGATTACCTATTGGTTTATAATTTCAAGGCCAATTACTAAAGAGATAACAAAAAGTGGAACTCAAATATCAGGAACTCTCAATCCCTTTTCTGTTTGTTGTCCTCCTCAAGTGTTAACCAGAACTAATTTCCTGGTCCAGAGTCAAGCGGTAGATCAGATGTATGGGTGCCCCCTTCCCAAATAAATATACACATTCCTGGCCCTCCTTTAGCTGGTTGCACTTTCAGCGTCATAAACATATTCATTTTGAAGACTAGTAGAGAACTTTTTATTTGTTAGAAAATTTAACAACAGTAAATTCAAAACTTTTAAAAGCTTTACTTGAATAACATTGATTAATCATCGTTTGGATTGGAGAGTGGTTTCTGAGACCTGTTATTGTTTCTATTGAAATATAATCAGATTATTTTGATTTTGGTTGCAGTTGATTATTTGTCGAATTTGCAGCAAAAGCGAGAAGAATATTTAACCAGAAATTTAGAGTTATGATGATTTAATTTAGAGTCACAAAACAAGATTGCAAATTAAACTTGTACTAAACCTAATAGAAAGTAGATAGAATATTTATATAGCAGAGTTTCTAAGAGTTGCCAAGGAATCTTCCACTTCCATTTGGACTTCCTGAAGTGCCCTCAGTTCTGATCTCACAGCTAACCCCCAAATTAATCCATTAAGAACACCAGTGACACCAATAATAGTGCAAGCAAACATGAGGATAACAGAAGTCCAAGATGCGCCTATTGAGGCAAAAGTAGCTGCCACGTGTAATAATATAACAGCTATCATGGATGCAATAAAATGGTACTTCCTCCAAGAAGATTGACGAGGAATGGTCTGTGTTCTATACTGGATCAATTCGGCGATCATATCCGTGTACACTTGGTCTCTTTCAGCTACTGAAGTTTCAGGATATGATGGTTTGATAGCATCGCCCTTGGGATTGATTAAAAGGTCTGCAGAATAGGCAAAATGGTCAGAGTATGAGCAATTCAAAGGAGCTGGTAAATTTTCTGTGAATTGAACTAAACCCTTCACGGCTTTAATATTATTCAGATCAATCAAAGCATAATCTAATCTACATGCTTCCCAAATTTTTCTTTGAGCTCTCCAGGTATTTAATTGAGAATCACATGTCACGCCTGCGAGGGTTATTTGGTCCTGTGGAGACATTTTGGCAATATCTTCATTCGAATAAATCTCTTTTTCAGAAGAACGGCTATTAATCCACGAATCAACAAGACCGGCATCTACTGTAAATAATCTGTAAGGCAAAGATCCAGGTTTTGAATTCAAGTCCCCAACTTGTATAACTGCATAGCCAGCCTTTTTAAGCATTTTGATGATTCTTGTCATATCCCAAGCTTGACATGCCCGATGACATGTGTATGCCGCATCACCCGATTGAGCATACGGAGCGTGCATATGTGAATTCAAAAGGGCAATTGGCATGGACTCTCCATCGTGGGATTTCAATAACGCTACAGCGACACTCTTACCCACCAACCAGTCCCCTCTAAAAAAGGCAGAAGCCCGACCGTTAATAGGGAAACGGTATAAAAAGGTCTCCTCAATTGGAATTTTAGACAACAAAACTAATCCAGGTCCTGTCAACATCCCCGATTTGAACGCTCTTCTATATGGATACAATTTTGCACATACAGTGTTCAAGTATTGCCAGTCATCTTCGGTCCACACTTCTTGAAGCGCTACGAGGTCATATTCCTCGTCTTCCCCTGATGGGTTCCCTAACCTATCAGCTATAGCACGAAGTCTTTGCTTTCTGACCTTAGAAACGAATCTCAATCCCCATGTATTAAACGTAAGTAGTTTCACTGTTCTGGTCATTTTTCTATTAACAGTCTGACCTTTTTTTTTTCTTTTGGAGGGTTTGCCTGATTTGATCTCTCTTTAGAATTCGCGTTTGGGCGTTTTAATCCAAAACATAGACTCCAGAAAAAAACAATACGCAAACATTACTACAACGATGAACCATATACTGCTGTTGCAAGAGTTCGATGTATTACAACAGCAGTTGAAGGATTTCCAGGCTGATGTAGAAAGGAAACTTAATGAGAAACGAGCAGGTTTATTGAACCAAAGACAAGACTACACACTTCGAGTGAATGAGTTGGAAGTACAGGAAAATAGATTAAAAGACCATATAGCACAGTTGGAGGCTAAAGAAAAGAAAACGAGACACAATCTTGACCAAGCTCTAGGGTCATTGGAAGCACAGCGTAGTAAGGTAGATCAACTCAACCATAAACAAAGAGACTTGGTAGCCCAACGTGACGAGCTACATTCTCAAG
The DNA here is from genome assembly GCA_030705055.1 of Kodamaea plutei. Taxonomy (NCBI): domain Eukaryota; kingdom Fungi; phylum Ascomycota; class Pichiomycetes; order Serinales; family Debaryomycetaceae; genus Kodamaea; species Kodamaea plutei. The sequence goes on along the minus strand of JANIWJ010000015.1, from coordinate 300,464 downwards.
TGACTGAACTTACGGAGCTGATAGAACAATCTCGCAAGGAATACACAAATATAGAAAAGGACTTAATATCACAAATCAAACGTGATAACCCAGAGCTCATCAAGTTTGAAACCTACTTGGGGTTACGTATAGTTGCTGTTTCGGTAGACCTTATACGGTTTGTTTTCGTGAACATTGACCCACAGGATGTGGAGAGACAATTTTCCATAGAATTGGACGTGTCACAGGATGAATACAGAGTGGGTCGAACAGACCCACCTTTGGAGGCAAACGTAATTGCCCACTTACAACAGAACTTCAATGAGCATAGGGAGTTGGTACGGTTTTTGAAGTCAGCAAGAGGTTCATTCAGAGAATTGGTTTAACTTCCTTATATGAAATTCATCCAAAGTCTCATATGCTTTCCATTGACATGCTCAAAATACCAAAGTGTTGATTCTTTTTAAATATGTACTTGATTTTAATTGTCTTCGTTGAACCGAAAAGAAATATAGTAAACCATTAAACTTATATTTCCAGAAAAATAAGGAGTTAGATGCTCTAAAATAATTCTCCGTGAAGCAGTTACTGTCTGGACCAGTGAATACAAATACTGGAAAATACTACAGGAAAAAGAATAATTGAAGCTCTAATGGAAAACAAAAACATAAACAAAAACAGACAATACCTATAGAGCCGAAAATAGTTGTTGAGATTGGAATCAATTGAAAGCAGTTTTATATGTTGAGTCTTTTTTTTACCTGCCAGCCTATTTTTATAGAATATGATGCAAGCAACTGAACTTTTTAGTGGATGGACACACACCAAATTGAACAGCGTTAGAAAGAATATTAATCGTATTACATATATAATTTCATATTAAACTTGAGAGTTTTGCTCTTTGAATTCTATTTTAAAATGTATTTAGAAACTATTTTCTATTTAGGATCTTCATTGACTATTGCAATAAGGATTTATACAATACGATATGAAGATTAAAACTGTGGGAAGACAAGAAAACGTAAATCAGGGCGTGTGGTCTAGTGGTATGATTCTCGCTTTGGGTATTGTTTAGAAATTTGCAATCAAATATGCGAGAGGCCCTGGGTTCAATTCCCAGTATGCCCCTTTTTTCTTTTTTTAAAAAAATTCATTGATCAAGCTGAGCTTGATCACCACTTCTTCTATTTGATCTTCCAAGAACCTTCGTAATCATTTGGTTTACTAATCCAAAGCAAAATTATTAATTTTATAAAAGTATATAAACTGTAGTAGAAGCAAGGAACACATTTTTTTTTCCTCCATCAACTACTATCTAATGGAAAAGGAGACACCAATAAACATTACCACCATGCATGGATCAGATCTGGACTTTGATGATAACGAAAACCACATAGAAAATACAAAGAAGCAATGTAAGGTAAGAGGCATGGAGATTCCGTTTTGGTTTTCAATTCGAAACCATCTTGACGCCAACGAAATCAAAGGGTACTTTAGGTGGGAAAAATCCCAAGACGTAATTGAAGAGTGGTTATCATCTATGGTACTCGTGTTAAGTTTTATTCTTCTTATTTTGATGGTGCATTTGTATATAAAAGAGGTCACAGAGTTCACACATTCAACAGCACATTCTGCTAGGTGTTTAGTGCAAGATTTTGTAAGTATGTCCATAGACGAAAGAAGAATTATAATTAGGTTTCTTTCATCAGATAGGTTTTTAAATTAATCAAAACAAAGTGTCTTCAAGTTGTAGGGGCCTGATTATACGCTAGCTGAAAATCATATTGGTTCAGTGAATATTATATTTTTACGTAAGCAAAGGTCTTTCATGGTTCGAGTATTCCAAAAAAAAGTTTACGTGTATGTAAAATTCATAATTCATCATGATTCAGATATTGGTTAGCTTCTTGTTGGCGATAGGATTGGTGCAGGCAGACTTCATGAATTTCTTCAATTTTCAAGGTCAACAGCAACAACATCAACCAGATGGTAGATACGATACTCCTCAGCAGTTCGAGAACGAGATGCTTAATACCAGGTGCCAAAAGTATTTGTGCCCGGATACTGGAATCTGCGTGGATGGACCTAGTTTATGTCCATGTCCATATCCATCTTCACAATTAAGATGTTTCTTACCTGATGGAAAGTATATTTGCATTTCAAAGCCAGCTGGCGGAATTTCATCCCAATACTCAGACTCCGAGAATAACTGGAAAATTGATGCTAAGGATGATAATATCAGAGACTGTGGCTGGGTTAAGAGAGCTTATGAGGGGCTTGTGTAATTAGTGTATTATGAATAAGATGTCAATCCTTATAGCTGCGTAGTGTTCTCTGGATTATGTCTGGTGTATTATTAATATGATGTCAATCCTTATAGCTGCGTAGTGTTCTCTGGATTATGTCTGGTGTATTATGAATATGATGTCAATCCTTATAGCTGCGTAGTGTTCTCTGGATTATGTCTGGTGTATTATGAATATGATGTCAATCCTTATAGCTGCGTAGTGTTCTCTGGATTATGTCTGGTGTATTATGAATATGATGTCAACCATTATATCTTCGTGCTGCTTTATACCTCTAGATTATTTCTCGTGTATTAATCGTTTGTGGTCAATTTTCATTTAGTTTATGTTAATGGTTTTTATATTTTTTAATGTATCTTAACTTTTCTAGTTATTAAGGGATCATTGCAGCATATCTCTTGGACTATTTAAGCTATTCCTACAAATGTTCTAAAAGCCTATTTCTTGAGTCCCTTATGTTACCATATTTTGATTGAAATTCACCGGAGAATTAATAGACTCCTCAAGATGTGTTTTATTTCTTAGCATGCTTTCAATACTTGTAGCTTAAGAATCCAAATGCTAAATGAGAATCTGAAAGCATTAGGTTGAATCTGATTCTGTTGTTTTACCTGAACGTAAATCTGAGGATTTTCTAATTTTTAAACGGAGGCATATATAACTTTGCTAGTTGTACACAAATCAGTAAGAAAAGCTAAATAATCCATGCATAAAATGTGTCATTACTCTTTTAACAATTCCATCCAAAAATCAATAGATCGTCGCTAGGGCACTAGAAACAATACCCGGGTGCGAAAAAACCACAAGGCAACCTTGATTTCAATTTGGGAAAATTGATGCATATTGCTATAGAGCAAACTGAAAAGACATTGCAATACTATCACAGTATTAATAATAAAACAAAATTATCACTAAAAGATGTACTTTTTTAAATCGAAAAATACTAATATTCCACCATAGTTGAAAGAAAGCATCCCGAAGCACCTGTGATCCGTTTATTGTCTTTTATATCTTTGTGTCTTGAGGGTCACTTCAACCTACAATTACGCTTTTCTACGTATTAGTATCGATCCTCTAAATATCCAAACCGCGATAGTATCTAACCTCTAAACATCTTTAGCAGCTCATTATGATACTCAACGTTTATTGTTGATTAGTTACTGTACAGTATGGTGTACCTCATCAATGATTTCAACTTCTGAAAGGTACCAAACTAGAAAAAGTTGAGTGATGCAACAACCCTTAATACATAATCAAGATTTTTAAATTGCTTTATATGTATTGAAACTATGTGATCGAGAGTTTTAAGGATTTTATATATCATGAAACTATACAACGAGATTCTTAAATAGTTTTATAAGTTTACTATGTAATCGAGAGTTTTAATTTGTATAGATGTCTAGAAACTTTGACAATACCCATGGCTGCAAAATCGGTGTCGAACATTAACGGCTGGTTTTAGTGTAACCGGTTCGTAGCATCACCTCTTAATAGTCATCATCACGTGACGTAAACTCTGACTGCCTCACTCAAAACTTAGCGGCCCGGATTTATGAGTCAGCACGTGATGACACCTTCCACGGCGCGGTGACTCATTTGCAAGGTAATCGGGATTTCATAATGTACCATTGGCTGAGGTTTGTGATTTTTGCTATCTCCAGTATTTCCAAAAAGATAGGGCACATATATAAAGGAATCTAACCCCAGATCAATTTTTCAACACACAACCAAAAATATAATGTTATCCTTACGTAGGTCTGTGAATCAACAGAGAAGGAATCTTGCAACTGCTGCAAACTCCATCTTCCATGTTCCCGAGGAGTTGAAGGCAAAGACCCCACCATATGCAAAGTTGATCAACAACCTTGCAACTGTGAACAAGATTTTGGGTGACCAGCCATTGACATTGGCAGAAAAGATTTTGTATTCGCACTTGACCAACCCAGAAGAGAGTTTGACCAGTGGTCCACTCTCCAATATTAGAGGGGAAAAGTACTTGAAGTTGTCTCCCGACAGAGTTGCCATGCAGGATGCATCTGCTCAGATGGCGCTTTTGCAGTTTATGACTTGTGGTATGGCACTGACTGCTGTTCCCGCATCCATCCACTGTGACCATTTGATTGTTGGAAAAGATGGAGCCGATGATGATTTGACCAAATCGATTGCCACAAACAAAGAAGTGTTTGACTTTTTGCAATCATGTGGTGAAAAATATGGTATTCAATTCTGGGGTCCTGGTTCTGGTATCATCCACCAGATTGTGTTGGAGAACTTTTCTGTTCCTGGGTTGATGATGTTGGGTACCGATTCGCATACTCCGAATGCTGGTGGGTTAGGTGCCATTGCCATTGGTGTAGGTGGTGCCGATGCCGTCGATGCTTTGACAGGTACACCATGGGAATTGAAAGCTCCAAAGGTATTGGGTGTTAAGTTGACTGGCGAATTATCTGGATGGTCTTCTCCAAAGGATGTCATCACCAAGTTGGCTGGTATCTTGACCGTGAGAGGTGGTACTGGTTACATTGTTGAATACTTTGGTGAAGGTGTTCAAACGTTGTCTTGCACGGGTATGGCAACCATCTGTAACATGGGTGCTGAAATTGGTGCAACCACCTCCACTTTCCCATACCAAGATGCGCATGCCCGTTACTTGACACAAACAGGTAGGGGTCCTATCGCTCACCTGATTGATCAAATCGCTAAACAGCACAACTTTTTCAGAGCAGATGAAGGCGCTCAGTACGATAAGGTTGTTGAAATCAACTTGAGCGAATTAGAACCCCACGTCAATGGTCCATTCACTCCAGATTTATCAACCCCAATCTCAAACTTTGGTCAAATTGCTCAACGTGAAGGTTGGCCAGAACATGTTAGTGCCGGTTTGATCGGTTCATGTACAAACTCTTCTTACCAAGATATGTCCCGTGCTGTTGCTATCATCAAGCAAGCTGAAGAGGCTGGTCTCAAACCAAAGATACCATTCTTTGTTACCCCAGGTTCTGAACAGATTAGGGCCACTATCGAAAGAGACGGTTTTGTGGACACTTTTGAAAAGAACGGTGCCATCGTCTTGGCCAATGCATGTGGTCCCTGTATCGGTCAATGGGATAGAACAGACGTGTCCAAAGACTCAACCGACTTTAACGCTATCTTCACCTCTTTCAACAGAAACTTTAGAGCAAGAAACGATGGTAACAGAAACACTATGAACTTTTTGACATCTCCTGATATGGTTACAGCTATGATTTATTCCGGTGACATGAACTTCAACCCTCTCACCGACTCTATCAAGTTGGATAATGGCGACTTATTTAAGTTCTCCCCACCTGTTGGTGACGAGCTTCCAAATGAAGGGTTCACCAAGGGACGTGAAGAATTCTACCCTGAAGCTAACCCTCAACCAAAGCCTTCTGTGGAAGTGAATGTTTCTCCAAGTAGTGACAGATTACAATTGCTTGAACCTTTCGCTCCATGGTCAGGTGAAGAACTATCCACTAATGTCTTGTTAAAGGTTGAAGGTAAGTGTACCACTGATCACATTTCTGCTGCTGGTGCTTGGTTGAAGTACAAGGGTCACTTGGAAAACATTTCCAACAACACCTTAATCGGAGCTGTCAATAAGGAAACCGGTGAAGTGAATGTTGCTTACGATTTGAATGGCGACAAGTACCTGATTCCAGAATTGATGATCAAGTGGAAACAAGAACACCGACCATGGGTTGTAGTTGCCGAGCACAACTATGGTGAAGGTTCTGCTAGAGAACACGCTGCATTGTCCCCAAAGTTTTTGGGTGGTTCCATAATATTGGTCAAATCATTTGCTAGAATTCATGAAACTAACTTGAAGAAACAAGGTATGTTGCCATTGACTTTTGCAAATGAAACTGACTACGACAGGATTTCTGCCGGCGACTTGTTGTCAACCATTGACTTGAAAGATATGATTGCCAAGGGTGGAAACAACGGAGGAAACTTGAGAATGAAAGTTACCAAGAAGGATGGCTCCGAATTGGAAATCTTGTGTAAGCACACCATGTCTGAAGATCAAGTTGAGTTCTTTAAAGCAGGTTCTGCTATCAACTACATTGGTAATTTAAAAAGACAACAATGATTATAGAGTTCTGTGGTGTCTGGGTATCCAGGCAACCGCAGATTTTACGTGATAAAACACGATTTTTTATGTATTACAGGTAGTACGGTTAATAAAATATAACAAAAATCTGGTAGAGTTTACCACTATACAAAAACCTGGTAGTTATATTAAAAAACTTTGGTAGTACCACTATACAGAAATCTGGTAGTACCACTATAAAATTCTGGTGGAGTTTACCAGCAGTCAACAAAGATCTGTAAACTTGGAGATTTCCTTAAAATGTCAAGGAATAGTTTACCTTTCCAGGATTATTACATAACATAGACCTTTGGCCAATGTTTTAATGGATTAATCTAAAGCATTAATTTATTTTTTATATGAGTAAAAAGTGGAACATTTCCAGATGAATTGAATTTTAAGCGTCGATCAAGTCGTGAGATTTGTCAGCATCTTCTTCCTCGTCTTGGTCTCTCGCTCTGTCGTAGAATTCGTCCAAGATCTTTGGGTTGATTCTGTTCAACAATTCCTTTGGATAAATTCTCAACAAGGACCAAGCTTGGTCCAAGGATTCAAAAATGGTTCTGTTTTCATAAGCACCTTGAGCGATAAAGTTCTTTTCGAACTTTTCCAAGAACTCTAATGACAACTTGTCTTCGTTAGACAATGCTTCTTCACCGACGACGGCCTTCATGGCAGCAGCGTCCTTACCAATGGCATACTTGGCGTACAACTGGTTGGAGACATCACCGTGGTCCTTTCTGGTCATACCTTCACCAATGGCGGACTTCATCAAACGGGACAAGGAAGGCAAAACGTTAATTGGTGGGTAGATACCTCTGTTGTCCATTTGTCTGTCAATGGAGATTTGGCCTTCGGTAATATAACCTGTCAAATCTGGAATAGGGTGAGTGATATCATCGTTAGGCATGGTCAAGATAGGAATTTGAGTGATGGAACCGTTTCTACCTTCAACTCTACCAGCTCTTTCGTAAATAGTGGACAAATCTGTGTACATGTAACCTGGGTAACCTCTTCTACCTGGCACTTCTTCTCTGGCAGCAGAAACTTCTCTCAAGGCATCGGCGTAGGAGGACATATCGGTCAAGATGGTCAAAACGTGTCTTTCGGTTTGGTAGGCCAAGTATTCGGCGGTGGTCAAAGCCAAACGAGGGGTAATAATTCTTTCGATAGTAGGATCGTTGGCCAAGTTCAAGAAAAGCGAAGTTCTTTCCAAAGAACCGTTTTCTTCGAAATCTTGCTTGAAGAAACGAGAAGTCTCCAAGTTAACACCCATAGCGGCGAAAACAATGGAGAAGTTTTCCTCGTGACCATCATGGACATCTTTGGTAGGTCTGACCAAACCTGCTTGTCTACAAATCTGGGCAGCGATTTCATTATGGGGCAAACCAGAAGCAGAGAAGATTGGAATCTTTTGACCTCTGGCAATGGAGTTCATGGTGTCGATAGCCGAGATACCAGTAGAAATCATTTCTTCAGGATAGATACGGGCAAATGGGTTAATTGGAGAACCGTTGATATCCAAGTAGTCTTCAGCAAAGATCTTTGGACCCTTGTCGATAGGTCTACCAGAACCATCAAAGATTCTACCCAACATGTCCTCGGAAACTGGGATTTTCAAGTTTTGACCAGTGAACTCAACTCTAGTCTTCTTGACATCAATACCAGAAGTACCTTCAAAGACTTGGACAATAGCCTTGGAACCCCTAACTTCCAAAACTTGACCTTGTCTAATGGTACCGTCTGGTAAAGTCAAGTTAACAATCTCATTATAACGAGGGAATTTGACGTTATCCAAAATGACTAATGGACCGTTGACACCGTCAACAGTATTGTAATTAACTCTTGGTTTGATTTTGAAACCCTCGGTGACGGCCTTCTTGTTCAATTCGAACAATTCCTTATCAGAGAGAGACATGATTGATTGAGTACGTTGTTTGGTTGAAACGTTGATAAGTTGTTTTTTTTGTAAAGGGGGCGGACGCTGGGAAATTGAAAAACTCGTGAAAATTAGGTGCCCAAATTTACGCGATAATGATTTAATTTACGCGCTAACAGCCAGTAAACCCAAAAGTGCCAATCCCTCTGTAATTGCAGGGCCTAAGGCTTACCATTCGAGCGGTAGAAGCCTCTATACTACTAATATCTTTGCTACTCTCTTTCGGGCTGTTCTCCATAATTAATATCAATTGATGTCTCTGTAAAGTGCCGAGAAACAAAACTTGGATGGCTAGAATATATAATTACTATTCCAGGCTTTTCAGCGATAGTTCTAGACTCATCAAATACACTTTATATATATATATATATCTATTACACATGTTTGCTTATCACATCCCACTCCGTCAATTTCAATTTGACTTGATTTTCAATTAACGAGCTCACATTCAAGTCCTTTAGTGAAGAGGGTACCAGAATATCCGTTGCTATAAGTTTCCTGTAAACCTGTTCCATCAACATTTTGAGGTTATTCTCCGAGTAGGCCATTATCGAAGGATTATCCTTAATGGATAACTTACTCAATTTAATTAGTATATCATTGAAGTCACAGAACTCGTCTTCGCTATTGGAGTAATCCAGTTGACTCATGACAAAGAAGGTTTTGAAATTCACCAGTATCTTAACTATGATAAGGAGGAATTTGAGGAATTCCTTGATGGAGAGTTTATTAAAGGGTTTGTTAATTATTTTGTGGGGAATAATGATTAGCTTCTTATTCAGGGTTTCAGTTTGCACCTTTTCGGAAACTGGGGACACCAGTCTGACAATTTCGCCTGCGTTATTGTCCTTTTCTGTCTTTAGTATAGATGCTCGCCTTTGGTTGTTAAGTGTCTTGGAACTCAATGGGAGCTTAATTGTATTTCCAAGTTTTATTATTCTTCCATGATCTATTGGACTAACTTGCTCGATTCTTTCTTTAGAAAACTCTTCTTTGTCATCCACCTCATCGTCCAACCGTGAATGGCCAATGAGCCTTGTCTCTTTTTCCTTAATCAAATTGAAGAATTCATAGCTCGGTAGTAAATTCGCTAATTCTGCCAAATACGGAAGCTTCATGTTGAATATTTTGTGTAGCTGTATTTGGAGCCTTATCAAATTCTCCAAAAATTGGTTAATTTGAATTACTCCCGTGCTTAGAAACTTACCCAACGAAATAATGGGCTGACTGTAAAATAGCACTTCTCTTTTATTGGATGTACTGAAAACCAATTCTTTCAATATATCCAAGTGCTTATACTTAAGCTTAAGTGTATGTTGTTGTATCTGATTAATTTTAAGCGTCTTCAAGTCATTAAAGTGCCCACCTAGTTTTTCATTAGCCTGAGTATAATTTTGCTCAAGTAGGCTTTTTCTTTCAGTTAATTCCTTTTGTTTTGTTTCTTTGCTGGTTTTCACGGTTTCAACTTGGCTCCCAAGTTTTTGGTTTTTTGCCTTTACAGCAAGAATAAGTCTATTGAGTGAGTTGATCTTAACATTTTGGTTGCGAATCTTCAATTTGGTAAAATTAATAGCCAATTCTTCAACAGAATGCACCGAAGTGTTTGGGATTTCATTATGTGTACCAGTTAGCACCTTTGCATCCACTGGCCGTGATGCCACAAGTTCATTATATACTTCAAAGATGTTATCAATTCTTTCTTTTGATAGCTGGTTAATTATATCATTGGCTCGCGTTCGCCCTTGAAGGAATGCCAACTCATCCTTAGTTTCGTTATTCATATTGCCCGCAAACCCCCTTGTACAAGAGTGAATGACGACAAACCAAAAATGTCGGGTTTACCAGCTTTTATATTTGGTAGTGCACTTTCGAAACTTTGTCGCTGTACATGTCACGTGTCAAAATGCGACATCCGTCTTTGTACAGCAAGTCAAGGATTCTTCCCCATCGTTCAATAACCCACAAAATGATCAGTTAAACTTTTCAAAGCTCCAAATGGCAAACTTGTTGAAGAAGCTGAATTCTAATTTGAAGGACGTGGATACACCTTTGAACGACTCATCCCCAGTAAGAATAGCATTATTAGGAGAGGCACGGTCAGGCAAAACATGCATAGTATCCAAATTAGTGTACGACATCTTTCGCGACACTTACTATCCAACTAATCAAATAAACCCATTACTATTCCATTTCCACCCTCAAGACATCCCCAGCAGACTTATATTGGATGAAGTAGGCTCTCCAGATAGATCAATACTGATTTCTAGTTTAGAAAATGTTGTTCTCAGTGCTTGTTTGGACCAAAATATAAGCAAGAACCAGCATGTTCCATTAGATGGCTTGAAAGCCCAAGACATTAACATCATAGCAAAGAATGCTTACTACAAACTGTATTTATGGAAATCAGAGATCCTGAAAACATACACACCATCGAGGGTGTCACCCATAATAGTGGAGTTGATTGATACTCCGAGTTTCAAGCCAGATCAGATTGTCCCATTTTTAGAAAACTCACTTTATGTGAAGTTGGGAAGAGATATTCTTCGTAACTTGGCAGACGAGCCACGGGGTCCAGTTCTGGCTGAGCCCTTGTTAGTTGCCAGTGGTGCTAGTTCCATGAACGGGGATATAGATGGCTATTTCTTTGTATATTCACTGGTGCCTTCGTACAATCCACCAACTTACAATGAAATTTTAGAAAGCATCGAGCTCCCTCCTGTTCCACGAAACAAATCCCTCCCTTCAGACATCGAGGGAAATGCATTCAACTTACTTGCTATCATGAAACAAGCATTGGATGAGGCATGGGTGGAGTACTTTAGTTACAAGAGCGGTTGGGAACTGGGGAAAGAACATGATATATTTTCAATGAAGTCAGCATTAAAAAACATTTGGCAGGCTCAAACACAGGTTGACCTGACCATCTCGAAGTCAACTGGATATATGAACCAAATGGACCCAGCAGAGTCGAACATCCAACCTCCAATATGGATCATATGCACAAACGCTTCAAACCCGTTAGGGTCACCCAAATTCATAGAGAACGGTAAGAAATTGGCAAAGTACTGGAATTGTGGGTTTGTCTCAATCGATAGTACAGAAAATATTAATTTAGCATTATCCTTAATCATTAAGGAAATAGTTATTCGGAAGAAGCTAAATAGGAATAAGAAATAGTTATTCGTAAGAAGCTTATAGGAGTAAGAAATAATAACAGGTTTGTTTCTTTGTATTTTAAAAGTAAATAAGGTCTTTAAACATTTCATTGTATGTCATATCGTGGATTATTGAAGGAATTATATATTGTGTACATTTTGAATAAAACCCAATGGCTGCGAAATCTTCATTTTTTTTTTTTTTTTTCACCGAAATTTGATATTATTTTAAATGAAAGGGTGTCATAGTTGAAAGTTTATTTTAAATTAAAAACAATCAAGATCATTTGATTAAAACTTTTCAAAGGAACAAGTTTTCGCGAGGAGCAAGTGTGTTAATTTACTGGAGCCACAGCTACCCCTAGTTCTGAGTCACCCTGACCAAAGTATAATAACCACTGGCCATTGAATTGAACGATACCTTCGCAGAACACCACTTTATCGACCTGGCCGTTAATTTCGTTTGGTTCCAGTGGTTTTAAAAAGGGTTTCTCTAGACGAGCGATTGGAGAGTTTTTAATATCGGAGTAGTCGATAAGCATCTGACCAAGGGTGTAAGTATTTGGGTCCAAGTCTTCTGTGCCATTTGTACTAGCATTGTAGATGAATATCCACTGGTTAGCACTATTGGCCATTTTTATAGGGGCAGGTCCCGACTCTATGAGTCTATTTTCCCAGTCGAATTTAGGATCAGTAAATTTCGAGGATTTTTTATCACCGATAGCAGTCCAGTTGATCATATCACTTGAGGTGGCCAAATAGAGCAGTGTGTCGCCAAATACCATGTAGTATTTGCCATCCGAAGATTTTTCTATGAATATGGCTCCAGACTTCAGCCACTGAGATGCGACGTGAATTTTGTTGTCTTGTGCCACTGCAAGGTCTTTCCAAGATTCTGTAAGGAACGGAGGGTACTTTTTCCAATGGAACAAGTCTTCCAGTACGGCCACACATAAGCGGGCCACCTTGAGGTCGTAGGCCGTGTAAGTGATAATAAACAACTTTGAGATTGGATCACGAACGATACGAGGGTCTTCCAACCCCCCTCCAGCCTCCCATGGCTCGGAGATACTCAATAATGGTTTCTTATACTTTGTAAAATTGAAGCCATCTTCCGACCAGGCGAGACCGATGGATGATACCTTTTGCTTGTTCTGCGCCCGATATAACATGTACACCTTTTGGTCTATCACAATGGCTGTAGCATTGTACAAATAGCCACTCTCAAACTCAATGTCAGGGTCTGGGGTTAAAATCGGGTTGTGTTTGTACTTTGTAAATGGACCCAATGGGAAGACAGTGGGTGCCTTATAGTTCTTATCACCATCAATCGAATCTCTATTGATAACAGGAAAGAACATGGTATGTAAGGGGGGAGGAAGAAATAAACAAAACCACTATGACGTAGTGAGCCAAAACCCTAACCAAATATTATTGAGGGACGACACAAAGATTAAGGATGTCGTGACCTCCCCGAAAAATTGTTGGATAACGGGATACCACAGAAAAAAGCGGAGAGAAACAAAATTGTTTTGGACAGGACCAATTGGAAGGGAACGGTAATCAAAAAGTTTAGGTGTGGAAATTTCTACGTTTTATATTTAAAATTAGAAAACCCTTTTCTTTTGCTTATTGAACAGGGCCATTGAGGTAAGGGCGAGCGAGATATTTTAGAGAGAGAGAAGCGATGGGACAACTCTTGTCACATCCCGTTGAGGAGAAGACGATAGACTACAAAACGCACCAAACTGTTTCTTACTGTGTTGGGTCAATGCAAGGGTACCGTATGACGATGGAGGACGCACATGACATCAAGATTAATGAGGATGAGACATTGGCGGTGTTTGGGGTGTTTGATGGGCACGGAGGGACGCAGTGTCTGGAGTATTTAAGCCAGGCTTTACCCAAACAAATTTTCCGGCAGCTCAACGGGCAGCGATGGGGCGTAAGTGAATACATGTCTTGTATCCGAGAGATGTTTTTCAAGGTTGATCATGAATTGTCTCACATGCCTAATTTAGTCAATTGTGGATCCACAGGTATTGTGGCCACGCTAGTGCGAGGACGCTTTATCATTGTTGCGAATACCGGTGACTCGCGGTGCATACTTTCGGTCGATGGGAAACCAAAGACCATGTCGTACGACCACAAACCCATCTTGATGAATGAGAGAATAAGAATTGAAAATAGCAATGGCTACGTGCTACATGGGCGCATAAATGAAGTATTGGCGCTCTCCCGTGCGTTTGGCGATTTTAAGTTTAAATCACCCTATATGAGTAGCACAAAAAACAAGTACATCTTGGAGAACCAAAAGGCTGTATCCAAACTGCAAAACCTGCTATCGCCGATCCACTTCCCCCCAGAATTGTTCCAGGTTACAGTAGAACCTGATATCCTTGTGTACGACCTTGCGCTGGAATACAATCCCTCCCCGGAATTCATGTGTATTGCGTGCGATGGAATTTGGGATTGTTACAGCAATTCGAAATTAGTCACAACAGTCAAGGAAATGCTTAAGGTGGGCTGGAAAATAAACAAAATTGTCGAGTTTGTGCTCCAGGATTGTTTACTAATGGCAAATAACCTGACCGGTATCGGCTTTGATAACATGACCCTCATCATCATCGCCATACATCCAAATATGAGCATCGAAGATTGGTATGACAAAATGAAAAAGAAAAAGTAAACAATAGACAACAAACTAATGATTTATCAATGATTGGCACGAATTAGCCGAGTTTAGACTGGACGTATTAACTAATATTTTATATCTTCTTCATTTGATTACTTATGATCACATTAAATAATCGAGGAACAGGCACCCAGTATTTATGTTTGAAGACAAAAGCAAGAAATCGATAGGCATTCAACTATGCCAATAAAGATTGGTGAATCAAGATGAAAATCATTAAACTAAGAAGGCCAATATTCATTCAATCAAAATGGCGAATCAAGATGAAAATCAAAAAACATTCGATTAGTGCCATGAAAGATTGTGAATCACGGGCAAAAATGATTGTGAATTACAAACAATGAATTACCACCAATACATCTGTGAACACGGCCAATGAAGATTGTAACAAACGAAAAAAATCAATGTAATCGTTTTTTGGTTCAACACAAGTAATCAATAGAGGAATGCTAATAGAGTTCGGAGCCTTTATAACTTTTATGATATAAATGAGAATAATATGGCCTATACTATAAACACGTTAGTTTTTGTTTTTGTAAGATATTTGGAATTCTTTTTGTAAGATATTTGGAATTCTTTTTGTCGAGTACTTTGGGGCACCATTAGGCTTTTGGCTTCGCCTTGGCTTTTTTTTGCCTTGTTTTTTCTGCCTTCTGGCTCGTTGGTAATGGTAGTTCTATGGCTAGTTGGGTTTGCCAGCTCTCTGGTTCGTCATTTGTTCCAGTTCTCTGGCTCATCGTTTGCACCAGTTCTCTGGCCTCGGTGTATGAATTCCAGACAATAGTCATCTCGCAAGATAGTCACGCTACTCAATCAAAATTTAGATAAATAATACAATTGTTTACGCAATATTGAAACACACCAAACGGGCTTTACCATCTATCTCTAATATTGTATTACGCTACAATCAGATAATACATACCACCACAAAACAATCATCGCAATCAACAATCACTCACATAACCGTTCACCCCTTATCTCTGTTCCGTCAAATTCCTTTCTTCTGTAGTAATTTGCACCCATTCCTGCACATGGCGCTCCCCCTACTCGCATCCCTGAAACAGAAAGGATGTAAACAAAGCGTGAAATAAATTTTTCTTCAGTTCCATTAATAAATAAGAAAAAAAAAACACCTGACTTGGGTATCTTACGATAAAAGACCATAGATTATCTATTGTGAGATATTTTTATTGAAGCAGTAACATAGTCAGTGGCATTAAGAACGATTGTGTGAAGAACAAGAGTAAAATACACCCCAAGAGAACAGCATGAATGATACAGAAGGGTATGATGACCCAATCATCAAGTTAATCCAAGACCCCGACTTGAATAGAGATAAACAAAAGACCACACAATTGGTGAGATTAATCAATGGTTTCCCATTGACTGAGCGGAAGGTGAGTAAGTTGTGTCTGTCCAGTTTGAGTCTCTTACAATCGTTGGAGAAGCTCAAGCTCACGTTCAAAAGCTGGGAGTTTCTCTCCTTGGACTATAACAGTGACTCCCACTTTGCCGAGAGCGGAGATTCCACAACCAAGTCATTCAACAATAGCATCGCAGCAAAGGTTTTGGGAACGTGCCAGGAACTTAACATCAAGTTGGCCCGCATCGCAGCAGACCTCGACCACATCACCAAGGCTCTGAGAACACTCACGCCCATAGAGTATATCTCCGATAGTGGGACGCTTTTGACATCGCTTCTATTGCGTAGTATCAAGTTAAAAAATGAAGTGGCAGACAAATTGACCGTTTCCTACCTGAAGGCAAAGTTGATATCCATAGGGAAGGAGTTGGAGGGGATGTTGTCTAAAAGTGGTATACAAGAAGTTGACGACGAAAATAATGCCACGGTTTTGACCTACCAGAAATTTATTGTGAACTTACTTAAGCAATTGAACACTGCTATCGACGAGGAAGAAAATGAGGCCAAGTATGAGTGTCTTGCGGTAATAAACGATATGGAGAAAATGTTTGAGGCATTCAAGTTGGAAAAGGTTAGGGAAGCTGCCCTTCAGAGTTATAGACATAGCGAAGATGATGATGATGAAGAAGAAGAGGCCAATGACGCGGATGTCCTGTTTGAAGAAGACTATGTTGATTTGAGCAAGGCCGTCTCCCAACCAATTCCAACCCCAGCCGTATCGTCCCACCGCACCCCGCGTGGCCGTCGTAGTAAACTCAATACTTCCCGTGTGCAAAGTCCAAGACTGCACAGCACAACACCAAAGATGTCTGAAGAAGCTGTCGGCGAGGACTTTGACTATGACTACCTGGATTCAGACTATGGCTCCAATTCATTATACCTGACACTGCATCATAACAGCATGGTCCATTCAATCACCAAGCATGTCTCCACAGACGTAGCATCTCCTAAATTGAACAGAAGGGACTCAATCTCGTCGTTATCAACCTCCACTCTTTTCCAGAAAACTACAATCGCAGAGGAATTACCCTACTTGATGACTGCATTTTCTTCAGCAAAGAACTTTGAAGAAGACATTAACCATTTTAAAGAAGAAAAGGAGAGATCAGCACAACCAAAGCAAAAGAAGTCTCCACAAAGACCAGTCAAAGAAGAGGAAACTAGAAAACAATTCTTCCCCAAGTCGCACTTACCAGACTCTTCCCTCTACTCGGAGTCCATCATCTTGCCAAACCCCTCCAAGAATTCTGCCGCTGCATCATATATTCATTCAAACAATTCCCTTTTGTCTAAATTGGGAATTAAACCACAAGTTATCACTTCAGATTTCACTCCAAGAGAGTTGGGCGTGTCCGGAAAGGCAAACTATGCATTAACAGCACCCAGGAAGTACGTGAAAGCTTCCAACGACGATGAAGCCAACAAGGAGAACAAGAAGTTGGCTTCACATGCATTGACAAAGGCTAATCTCGAGTCACACAACTTTGAGCATCAGGTTGACTATGTTGACTGAGACGACTATTAACCCGTTTTTTTTCTTTTTTTTTTTTTTTAATATTATTGAGATATTAAGCTGGAATACCATCCTTTGTGCTTTTATGGTTCAGCATATTCTCTAAAATGAGGACCCATCTTGTACAGAGTTCATGAATTTACATTCATATTAAGTTTCATTTCGCCAATTGCATTTATAGTTTTGTTTTATCCTAAAGTCATTTTAGAATCTATATCTTTTTATTGTGATTGTAGATTTGTATAGCTGTGTTTGAGATCTTGATGGGTTAGAGTTTTCTTTAGGGTTTTACATCTGGCCCATCTGTGTTTATCCAGAAGTTAATTGAAGTCGTACCCTTCATTGTAGAGTCTTTGAGGTCTCTACTATAATGGGCTGATTTGATGTGAACTTACAAAAAGGCAAACAAATTCTCACAGTTTAATCATTATCTATCTGGAAATAAAAATACATATTCTAACATTTGTACAACTCCTTAACAAAAGACTCACCCCAGAAACCGGAAGTATACTTTGAAATATAGGTGAATAACTTGTTGAAGTTGAATGTTTTCTTTTCGGTTGGCAAGGTCAAAGATTCTTTGATAGCAAGAGCCAATTCTTCTGTGTTCCAAGGATTCACGACGATTGCCCCATTCAAAGACTGGGCAGCACCTGCGAACTCGGATAAAATGAGGGCCCCTTTACCTTCTTGTTGACAGGCAATATATTCGTAGGAAACCAAGTTCATACCGTCTCTAGTTGAGCTGACGATACAAACGTCTGAAAGATGGTATAAACTGATCAACTCGTCAAATGGGACTGACCTGTGCAAGTAGTGAATAGGAACAAATTCAACGGTACCGAATTTCCCATTGATTCGGCCCACCAATTCATTAACAGTTGCGCGAAGGGATTGGTATTCTTCGACATCACCGCGCAGGGGCACTGCGACTTGCACCAACACCACCTTACCGATCCATTCTGGGTTTTCAGTGAGGAAGATTTCAAAAGCATGCAACTTTTGCGGAACACCCTTAATATAATCCAATCTATCGACACCAACCATCACCTTTGTATCACCAAACCTCTTTTTCAACTGAGCGATTCTATCGATGACGGGTTGCTTTGTGAGTCCCTCTGTGAACTTGTCGACATCGATTCCGATTGGGAATGCGCCGATACTGATGGATCTGCCTCCAAATTCGATACCGTTGGGTTGGGTTTTCACGTCGGAGACGATTCTGGAGACGGAGGACAAGAAATGTCTAGCGTAGTCGTACGTATGGAAGCCAATCAAGTCACAGCTCAATACACCCTCCAAGATCTCCTTTCTGACAGGTAATATTCTGTAAATTTCTGACGATGGGAAGGGAGTGTGCAAGAAGAAGCCGATTTTGACATTCTTTTTGGAGTTGCCAATGAGGTTTCTTAACATTTGCGGGAGCAACATCAAGTGGTAATCGTGCACCCAGACCATGTCGTTATCCTCAATCTGCTCAGCGATTTTGATGGCAAACTCCCTGTTTGCCTCTATATAAGCTGCCCACGCATTTTCATCAAAATTCATTTCCCCAGGGTGGTAATGGAAAAGCGGCCACAAGATACTATTCAGGAACCCATTGTAGTGAAGGTCAGCGATGGTGTCGCTCAAGAAGATGGCTGTGCACTTGAAGTTTTCCATCAACTCCTTGTTTACAGTCTCCTGCTCGTCGGAGGGAAACTCAAGGCCGGGCCAGCCCAACCACTGGAACTCTGTGGATTTCTTCAACCCTTGAAGAGCAGTCACAAGACCTCCGGAGGACATCGAGTAATCAAATGACCCATCCACATTACGCTTGATCGTCACAGGCAAACGATTAGACACAACTAATACTCTTCCGTTAACCATAGTTTGTGATAGCAATTTCAGATTGTATTTTCCTCTACACAAATCCTGAACGAGGCTCCAAATTCCTTCACCGTCTCCACCTCGCTTGACGTGACTTAGCGTTCTTTCACCAGCTCCATCTCGCCTAACGGGACTGAACGATTCTATGATATACATAGTTTATACTAGTGGGGTTTTTTGTACAAATCACACCAAACCCCCATTGGGAATGTACATAGGGTGTACTCCACCTAGCTCATACAATTTACAACTCTACTAAAGCCTTCATTTCCCACCGTTAATTACAAAACATGATAATCATCTAATAACTCAAAGATATAGTGAATAACCTCTAAACATCCCAACCGTAAACGGTTGAAACATTGCTGGAAACGTACACAGCTTCGTCGGTGTACAACCAAAAAAATAGAAGAAACAAAAAAATAACAAGAAATACAAAAAAAAAAATAAGAATTACAAAAAAAAAGAATTACAAAAAAAAAAGAATTACAGAAAAGTCCACCAAGAGAAAAAGCCAAACCCAAAGTCAAAAAAAAAAAAGATTTAAGACACGGTATATCATGTCCAATCCATACGGAAACGCAGGATTTCATCAACAAACGGGTAATCCCATGCAACTGGGTCAAGGATTGCACCATCCACAACCGCAGCATGCGACTTACCAGAATCAATACGGGGCAAACGGCGGAGGAAATCAACAATATCAGGCAAATCAGCAATATCAACCAGCGGGCCAACCGTTCCAAGGGGGCGCTGGGGTAGCAGGAGCGCAAGGACAAGCGTACCCCAACTTTTTCAATGATCAGGCGGCGTCGATTGCGTCGCAGTTTGCCAAAAGTCAGTTTGAATCGTCGAACAACTATCTCCAGCAAAACTTTGGATCATTTTTGCCTGGGGCTGGGGACTTGAAGTTTTACTTTCGTGTGAGCAACTCGTATGTGATGCGCAAGATCCTACTCATTGTGTTCCCGTACTACAATAAGAACTGGAACAGATCCACGTTGGGCGACATACCTGGTGTTGATTCAGGGCTGCCACCAAGTAGTGCCTCGCCCAACGACACTAGTTTACAGTTTGCCCCACCCATATACGACGTCAACTCGCCAGATTTGTATATTCCATTGATGTCCTTCATCACATACATCTTGTTGTGGGCTGTATTCCAGGGTTTGAAAGGGGACTTCCACCCTCAGGTTTTTGGCTACTTGGCACTGCAGACGTTGGCCTTTTCTTTAATCGATATCGCTATATTCAAGGTCGGCTTGTACTTGCTTAATTGTTCCACTCAATCCTCCTTGTGGGACTTGGTCAGTTTCTCGGGTTATAAATACGTTGCTATCATCATCTTGTTATGCTGGAAACACATCATTGGCGATACATGGTCTTTGTACTATCCTTTGGTCTTTGTGCTTATCATCAACTTGGCGGTTTTCTTGATGAGATCTTTGAAGTTTTTGGTTTTGCCAAATGGTGTCACCGGTACCTCAAACAGCATCACCATCAGTCAAAGAAGAATCCGTATCCAGTTCTTGTTCATGTATTCTTTGATTGTACAGGGTGCTATCATCTTGTTCATGTCCAGATAGCTCATTCTTTGAATGTTCAGGGTGCTCTAGTGTCCAAATAGCTCATTCTTTGAATGTGCAGGGTGCTATGGTGTCCAAATAGCTCATTCTTGATTGTGCAGGGCTCTATGGTTTCCAGATAGCTCATTCTTTGAATGTGCAGGGTGCTATGGTGTCCAAATAGCTCATTCTTGATTGTGCAGGGCTCTATGGTTTCCAGATAGCTCATTCTTTGAATGTGCAGGGTGCTATGGTGTCCAAATAGCTCATTCTTGATTGTGCAGGGCTCTATGGTTTCCAAATAGCTCATTCTTGGAGTGTGAAGGGTACTATCATGTCCAGAGAGCTCATTCTTTGAGTGTGCAGGGTGCTATCATGCCATTCTGTAAGCAGATAGTGCTATCATATTCATGAAAAGGTTTAATAAACAGCATCACAGCCAAAGATGGATATTCAGTTTTTGTTATGTATTCTTTGATTGTACAGGGTGCTATCATAGTGAACAAAAAGGTATTAATATGTAAAATACAGGTTGAAAGAACAATGTGGTATAGTGCAAGTGAACGCCCAGATCTTTACAGGTTATATAGATTAGATTACAGCCTAGGGAATCCATGTAGATTATATCTTTTATTGTGTCTGTTTTTGAGTTTACTTTGGTCTCTGGTGAGCTCAGTCTTTCTCTGGTGTGCTCTCTGGTGTGCTCTCTGGTGTGCTCTCTGGTGTGCTCTCTGGTGTGCTCTCTGGTGTGCTCTCTGGTGTGCTCTCTGGTGTGCTCTCTGGTGTGCTCTCTGGTATTTCTGGAATTTGATCTGCCTTAATTTTTTCTTCTCTGTATCTTGCGTAGCCTTCTCTGCCTAGTCTTCTCTGGTCTTATTCTTCAAGGCACAGTTCTGTTCATCTCACGATTGGTAATCAGAGTTTCCTAAACGGTATAAAACACAAACGAAAAAAAAAAGTTACACGCGTAACGCGCGCAGCTTTAATCATCGAGAATTGTAAATCAACCAACACACGAATATGTCTAAGCGAGGAGGATTCAAAGGGTCTACGACTGCCCGTTTTGTTAAGAACAAGGGAACCCGAACCGTCAAGAGTGAGTTTAGACGCAAGGCTGACGGTGATGATCAAACAGCACCCGGGACATCCAATCCCATGTTGGGAGATGCCATTCTGAAGAAGGAAATGGTTGAAAAGATTGATAAATTGGACAGTGTGATGGGGTTTGACCGTATTGAGCACGGCGAGAACGATGGGATGAGACCAAGGAAGGGGTGGTTGATTAACATGCATGCAACGACGATTCCAATCGATAGCAGCGACGAGTCTTCATACATAACTAACGGATACTCTGGGGTTGACTATTACTTTTTGGACGAAGAAGGTGGTTCATTCAAGGTAACATACAAGTTCAGCCCCTACTTTTTTCTTGAGGTGATACCGGGAACAGAGCCTGAAGTGGAGGAATGGATCCGCAAGTTCTTGGAGGTTGCAAACCTCAAATCGGTGTCCCGAGTGCACAAGGAAGACTTGGACATGCCCAACCATTTGGTGGGGTTGCTGAAAACGTTAATCATGTTGCATTTCCACAATACCTCGGACCTAATCACAGCAAGAAGAGAGTTGGCTCCCATCATACTGGACAACCAACAAAAGAGAGACACAAGAGACATCTACCTGGTGATGAACTTCAATAATGGCTCCCACGTCAAGTCGTCGGATACGGCCAGCAGCAACGTGGACCCCTCCACGTACATACAAGAAATCAAGGAGTACGATCTCCCATACCATGTGCGTGTGTCCATCGACAACGGTGTCCGGGTGGGTAAGTGGTACGACGTGTACGTGAAGCATTCCGAAGTCACCTTGGTTGAAGATAAAGAAAAGTTGGCATTCGCGGACCCTGTCGTATTGGCCTTTGATATAGAAACAACAAAGGCCCCATTGAAGTTCCCCATCGCTACCGTCGATCAGATTATGATGATTTCGTACATGATTGACGGCGAAGGTTACCTTATCACCAATAGAGAAATCATCTCCGAGGACATCGAGGACTTTGAATACACCCCCAAGCCAGAGTACCCCGGGTTATTCACCATTTTCAACGAGCCCGACGAGAAACATGTTCTCATGCGTTTCTTTGAACATATCCGTGACGTCAAACCAACCGTCATTGCCACCTTCAACGGTGACTTTTTCGATTGGCCCTTTGTCGAAACCAGATCGAGGTTTCATGACCTCGATATGTTCGATGAAATCGGGTTCGCTAAGGACAGTGAAAACGAATACAAATCAAAGTACTGTGTGCACATGGACTGCTTTAGATGGGTGCAAAGAGACTCGTACTTGCCGCAAGGTTCGCAGGGTTTGAAAGCAGTCACAACAGCAAAATTGGGCTACAATCCAACAGAATTGGACCCAGAGTTGATGACTCCCTACGCATACGAAAAACCACAATTGTTATCGGAGTATTCCGTATCCGATGCAGTGGCCACTTACTACTTGTATTACAAGTATGTGCATCCCTTCATCTTTTCCTTGTGCACCATCATTCCGTTGAATCCAGACGAAGTTTTGCGTAAAGGTACAGGTACCTTGTGTGAAATGTTGTTGCTGGTGAAGGCATACGAGGGGAACATCTTATTACCAAACAAGCATAAAGAACCAATCGAGAGATTCTACGACGGCCATCTATTAGAGTCAGAAACTTATGTCGGTGGTCATGTGGAATCGCTAGAGGCTGGTGTATTCCGTAGTGACATCCCATGCGACTTCAAGGTGGACCCCACCGCCATAGATGAGTTGATTGCCAACTTACACAACTCCATAAAGTTCTGCATTGAAGTTGAAAATGGAAAGAAATTACAAGATGTCGAAAACTTTGAGCAAGTGTACAAGGAAATCGAGTCACGATTACTCGATTTGAAGAATAACCCAACTAGGACAGAAGATCCGTTAATTTACCATGTTGACGTAGCCTCCATGTACCCAAATATCATGACATCGAATAGATTACAGCCTGATTCCATGAAGTCTGAAGAAGACTGTGCAGCCTGTGATTTCAACAGACCAGGTAAGACGTGTGATAGGCGTTTGCCCTGGTCTTGGAGAGGAGAATACTTCCCTGCGCAAATGAACGAATATGGTATGATTAAGAGAACACTTCAAAACGAAACCTTCCCAGCAACAAGATCTTTCTTACCACCGAGACTGTTTGACGAATTGTCGTATGCTGAACAAGCAAGTCATATCAAAAAGAGATTGGGCGATTATTCCAGAAAAGTGTACCACAGAGTGAAGCAGTCAAAAGTGGTTACCCGTGAGGCTATCATCTGCCAACGTGAAAACCCATTCTATGTCGATACAGTCAGATCGTTCAGAGACCGTCGTTATGAGTTCAAAGGTTTGGCTAAGGAATGGAAGGGCAAAGTAAGCAAGATTGATAAAAACGACAGCATTGCCAGAGATGAAGCCAAAAAGATGGTTGTTCTTTATGACTCCTTGCAATTGGCACATAAAGTCATTTTGAACTCTTTTTATGGTTATGTCATGAGAAAGGGGTCCCGTTGGTTCTCAATGGAGATGGCTGGTGTGACCTGTCTCACTGGTGCACACATCATTCAGATGGCTAGAAAATTGGTTGAAAGAATCGGAAGACCTTTGGAATTGGACACAGACGGTATTTGGTGTATTTTACCAAAGACATTCCCTGAGAATTACAACTTGAAGTTGAAAAACGGCAAAAAGATCTTCTTGGAGTACCCATGTTCTATGTTGAACTACTTGGTGCACGAGGAGTTTACAAATCACCAGTACCAAACCTTGGACGACCCAGAAACCTTTAAATACAAAACAAGATCTGAAAATTCCATCTTCTTTGAGGTCGATGGACCGTACAAGGCAATGGTGTTGCCAACCTCTTTGGAAGAAGGCAAGAACTTGAAGAAAAGATATGCTGTTTTTAACCATGACGGGAGTTTGGCTGAGTTGAAGGGATTTGAGTTGAAGAGAAGAGGTGAATTGGGTCTCATCAAAACGTTCCAATCAGATATCTTCAAGTTGTTCTTGGAAGGTGACACTTTGGAAACTTGTTACCAGGCAGTCGCCAGAGTCGCCAACAATTGGTTAGATGTCTTGACCACCAAAGGAGGTTCTCTTGGTGACGATGATTTGATTGAGCTTCTTTGTGAAAACAGAAGTATGTCCAAAGCATTGGCTGAATACGGTCTGCAAAAGTCCACCTCCATCACAACTGCCAGACGTTTGGGTGAATTCTTGGGAGAGGAAATGGTGAAAGACGCAGGTTTGGCAACCAAGTATATCATCAGTGCTAAGCCTGTGGGTGCCCCCGTCACTGAAAGAGCTCTTCCAGTGGCTATTTTCTCGTCTGATAAAAAGCAGCAGTATTTAAGAAAATGGCTCAAAGATCCTACATTGGAGAAGTTTGGACCCCGTGACATTATCGATTGGAACTACTACACTGAGCGTTTGTCATCTGTTGTGCAAAAGATCATCTCCATTCCTGCTGCCTTGCAAAATGTGAAAAACCCTGTTCCTCGTGTCGCACACCCAGAATGGCTTAAGAGACAAATCAAAATAAAGGAAGATACTAAGCAGCAAACCTCCATTGCATCCTTCTTTTCAGTGGCTACAAAACTGGATAAGGAGGCCAAGGCAATCAAGGATATTGAAGACTTTGGGGAAATAGATGCTGGAATCCACAAGGCTAAGATTGGCAAAGTCACTACACGCAAGAGAAAGGGAATGAGAACAAATGAGGACGCCGAACAGGAAGAAAGAAATCAGGCTGTCTTGAATGGACCATGCCCGTCTATGACAGAAGACTATGCTGGGTTCTTGCAGTACCAAAAGGCAAAGTGGAGGGTTCAATCCAAAAATAAGGCCAACAGAACTAGGTTATTTGGTGCTAACTCAGAAGCCAGTAGAAGATCTACAATCGGCGGTATCTTGAGAAAACAAGCAGAGAATGTCGCTGGAACAGACTGGGAAATTTTAGAGTATAAGATAGACCCCAGCAAGCCTGGAGATATTAAGGTATATGCCATGGTTGGAGGTAAGGTACATCCATTCACCTTCCATATCCCAAAGAAGATATTTGCTGCATTCAAGACCCCGCTCTCCCCAAGAAAGGGCATTAGCGAATGTGACATTGAACCGTCGTCGGCTGTTTTACCAAATGGCCACGACGCGGGAAACTTATACAAATTGACTATGCCCGAGCAAACCTATAATGAGGAATTGACTAACTTTGAGAGCATTTTACAGGACTCGAACTTGCTCGGCTTGTACGAAACCCAAATTGGATCGATTGAAAGAGCTATCATTGACTTTGGTCACACAGTCAGATTCGATGATACCAAGGTAGGTGCCTTAGGAAAGGGGCTCAAAAACGGTTTCAACACAAAGGATCTAATCAGAGTCGACAAGAAGGAATACTTGAAAAGATTTGACATGAAAATAGTATATTTATTGCACATTGTTACTAATTCGTATGAAATCTTCACACTTTTCACTTCTTGGGACAACCAAACCCAAATGTTTATTTTGAAGCCATCTAACAGTGCCCAAGAATTGCCTACCAATTTAAATAAGGTCTATAAGGAAATTTATGATCTTAAGAAGGAAAAGTTAAGCAAGTTGTTCAGGATCATCGATTACCCGGAGGAAATGAACTTCAACACCACCTATTACAGTGAAAAGCCAAAGCTATTCAAAAAGTTGAATCTGAGCATTGTTAAGATCCACGAGACTAGTAGCAACAAAATCTTGTTTGCTGTTCAGTCCCCATACTATGATGTCATTTTAAATGGTTTACCATCTGTTTCTGATATTCCAACTGTGAAAATGAAGGTGAGTGAATTCACTCTACCGGCTATTGGTTGGCAAGCATTGATTATCAAGAGGGTGATTAACCATTACTTTGTGTTGGCATCCTGGATTAAAAACTTGATTTCATTATCTCAGTACGGTAATGTTCCATTATGTAATTTGCAAGTTGAAAACGTTGGTTATCTAATTGATATTGAATACGCCAGAAGATTAACCTCCAATAACGTTGTCCTCTGGTGGTCTGCAAACCCACTTCCGGACCATGGTGGATTTGAAATGGATAAAGCATACGATTTTGAGAATTTGGATTTCCCAACAATCAATAATCCAGAAATCTATGAAACCGCATGTTTGGAAGTGGAAATTGGAACATTGACAATTAACAGTATCTTGACCAGCTCATTGATTAATGAAGCCGAAGGAACTGATTTAGCAGAGGATGTGGTGATGTTTGATAAGAACAACGGTTCCTCTACTATTGCTGAAGATACATTTTCAACCCCGGCGTTGAATGTATTGAGATCCATGGTTAAGGATTGGTGGGATGATGCATTAAATAACAATTTCAATGCCGATTCGATGATGAATAATTTGGTTAGTTGGGTGCAAAAGAAGAGCTCGTATCTTTATGATTTCGCATTACACTACCATGTTCACAACCTTGCCACGAAGGCCCTTCTTCAGTTGATTGGTGAGTTTAAGAGAATGAATGCTCAAGTCATCTTTGCTAATAGGAATAAGATGTTAATTCAAACATCCAAGATCTCAGTTGAGAACTCTTACGCTTATGGCCAATATATCTTGAAAGCAGCCAGGAGCAAACCGTTATTCAATTTTTTAGACTTGAAAATCATCAAGTATTGGGATATTCTTATTTGGATGGACGAGTACAACTACGGGGGTAGAAGTTGTCTAAAGATTACCGAAAAGAACGAACAAGATTTGGACGTTACAAGCCATTGGCATATCAAAAAGTTCCTACCAAGTGTTGTTGAAAATGAGTTTGATGACTTCCTTATAATCTTTTTAGATTCCTTGACAAAGCAGAAGAACCAGACTTTAACTGGAAGCAGTCAATCTTCGACGCAGAGAGTCACCCAAATTGCACATATCCTCAAGGGACAAAAGAAACTAGCATCTGGCGAATTGAAAGGTCATGATGAAATTGGTGAGGAGGATATCCAAAATGGTGTGATTGAAATGTTCCGGAAGCAATTGTACAAGACCATCCAAAAGCTTTATAGAGTACAAAATACTTCCATCATTAACCCAGATTTGGCCGAGTTATATAGGTTCCCTAAATTGGCGGGATCGCATTTTAACATGAAAAACCCTACATTGGAGTTGGTGAAGAGTTTGTGTGCCGTGTTTGGATTATCTCAAAAGAGAACGATTGAAGTTAGATTGTTGAGAAAAGAGTTGTTGAATATCTTTGAAATAAAAGAGTTTAGTAATGAGGCAAACTTCAAGAACCCAAGCACTTCCTTGAAAATCCCACACATGATGTGTGATTACTGTAACTTTGTGAGGGACATTGACTTGTGTCGTGATGATGAACATGATATCTGGAATTGCTCCAATTGTCAAAAAACCTACAATAAGGTTGCAATTGAGGAAGAGCTTATTGCCCAATATTATAAGGTTATCACAAAGTTCTTACACCAGGATTTCAAATGTGCAAAGTGCAATCAAATCAGAAGCACGAACATGAGCCTCTTTTGCAAATGTTCTGGTGAATGGATAGAAACAATCAACCATGTGGAGGTTGAAAAGAAGTTACATGTGTTCGGCAGAGTTGCTGGAATCTTTGGGTTCCAACTTTTGTCGGATTTGATAGAGGAGTCAATTTGATAGTTCATACCGGATTTCTATATAATAAAGATCATTTTAATGTGAATATGTAGCGATATTCTGTTTTCTTTGGAATACCACTTTGTTTCTTTTCTGTTGAGTCGCCCTTTTTGGTCTATTAGGTCGCTGTTCAGTCACCTTTGTGCTGCTTTGTTCTGACTGTGCTGCTCTGTTCTATTTGTCGCGTGAGCTGTCTTATTTGTGCCTCTACATGTCCCATAAAGTATCATGTTCATTAGTAGGCTTTAACATCACAAAACCATTACGTAAGCCACATATAGAGAGAAATTGCAAGCATTTTTCAAAACAACCATGTCACTAGAAATAGAACAGCTAGAGTCACTTAAGTCGATAGTGAAATGTCGAGAAGAACAATTAGATCTTTTGAATGCATTCATTTCAAAAGAACGCTACTTACTGGTTGGACTGCTTATTGTGCATGGGTTTAAGTCAATTGGAAAATCATTTACAGTGGAGCGTTATTTATCCACATTGAATATAAGGCATTCGATTATAAAGTGTGATGAGTGCATTACCAAGAGAATTATGCTTCAAAGATGTTTCAAAAGCATTAAAGATGACAGCGGAGTGGGGGAGGGCTTTAATCCCGGTCAAAGGTATGGTGCTTTGGGTGATAACTTTGCGAGTTTCACAAGTATTCTCGAGCTGTTCATCGAACAAACTGGTTACCAGGAACAGCATGTTCTTGTATTAGATAGATTTGATCAGTGTATGGAATCGACAGCTGAGCTCTTCCCAGCCTTTGCCAAAATCAAAGAACAAACCAGTGTCCAAAATATCACCGTATTATTTGTGATATCAACAGATATACCCAAGGAGATTGTAACTATGAATGTCCCACTGATATACTTTCCCAACTATACAGAGCCAGAGCTTATAGAGATACTCGAATCAAGTCAGCTATGCATCTTTGGTGACGATGATTTGGACGCAAACCCCAACAGTTATGAGTTTTGGAGACAGTACATAAAGATTGTAATTGACTTGTTTTACGTCTATACGGGTTCGAATTTGAATTTCTTAATTCATATATGCTTCAGGTGTTGGGATGAGTTTATACAACCGGTTTTGGATGGCAGATACGAAGTAACAGACTTTTTGAAAGTCTACCGTGAGAATATGCATTTATTTCAAAACGAAAACTTGATGAATAACTCAGCTATTATAGAGTATCCTTCAATGCAAGAGGAAAAACAACTTGAGAACGAAAGTGTCCAAGACTTACCCATCCACTCCAGATACATTTTAATTGCATGTTACTTAGCTTCATTCACCGAACAAAAGAATGATTTACACTACTTCTCAAAAGTGAAGGCTGTCAAGTACAAAAAGAGAGCTAATACAGAAGGTAAGAAGAATAAGAAACTGATGAGTCGTGATGACATTGATGCCAGATTACTTTCTCCAAACTATTTTGATTTGGAAAGAATGTTGGCCATATTGTCAGTTATATATAGAGATAACGCTCACACATTAACAACTTTGGAAATACGGCCATACGATGATGCATTCGAAGATAAAAAGGAAGCCGAAAGAGCAAAATTCACCTTGAGTAGAAATATCGATTTGAACAATCAATTGGCTACATTGTTCTCGTTGGGGCTCATCAGTAAGTCTGCCAACTCAGATATCTTGGGTGCAAGGGTCAGATGGAAGTGTAATTTGAATTGGTTGGCAATCGAACTGGTTGCCGCAGATTTGAAGTTTCCTATTATTGATTATCTTAAAGATGATTAGTAGATTCATTTAATGCCAGTTGTGCATACTCCATTGTGAAATAAAATTAATATAAAGTCTCGTTAAACTCAACATCAGCAATTCCTGTAAATCGGAGCTCGCCAACTTTTCTAACTTCCACACCGTTGTTGAAGTACGTTTTCTTCCAGTGTCCCATTTCATATGTGGAGTAGGGGCCATGGATAAGCTCTGTATCACCGAGCCACCTAAACTCCCATATCTTCTCTCCATAGTCAGTCGTTTCCTGTTCATTTTCTCCGTCCACTATTTCTTGTCCATTCCTTTCATCGCCACTTGGTTCGTCCTCCTCGAGCTTACGTTTTCTATAGTTCAATCCAGATTCTTGGGTGTATTTCCGCATCAAACCTTCTCTGGACGTGTCATAGGTGTCTGCCATAGCCTTCTCATTAATTAGGAGGTCACATAAACCTGTTATTGTAACCACAATTTGTTTGCGTTCCTTGTCGTTCTTGTTCTTTTTGTTGGGGCTCAATCTGGCCAAAGCTTCCAATGGAGTTTCTGTAGGTTCTAGCAATTCAATTAAGCTAGCCAAGAGTGTCTCTGTAGATTCAATAGGGGTATTACTTGCTTCCTCTAGCTGCTTTTCACGCTTCTCTTTAGCTAAACGGGCATTTCGGATGTCGCTTTTCTTGTAATCGTTTATCCAGCCATCTTCATTCGCGTCTTGCTCGGTCTCCCTGTGGATGAAGTTACCGTCAGCATCAAAATCACCGTCTTTGAGATCGTCTCTTAAATTGAAAGCCTCTAATTTGGGTTCTCGTTTCTTTTCCACTTCTAAATT
The DNA here is from genome assembly GCA_030705055.1 of Kodamaea plutei. NCBI lineage: Eukaryota > Fungi > Ascomycota > Pichiomycetes > Serinales > Debaryomycetaceae > Kodamaea > Kodamaea plutei. Next base: position 269,648 of record JANIWJ010000015.1, on the reverse strand, counting down.
GTCCCCATCTTCAGTATTGGTGTAGTACTGCCCATTATCCGAGAGATTATCCTCAGAGTCCGATGGTGGGAGCTGCACGCTGATTCCTTCCTGTCTTTCAAATTCGTCCATATCCAAGAACATGGGCTTTTTGATCTTGGGATTCTCAGACTCCCCTTTCTTGTCGCTTGCAAGCATATCATCGTTATCTTTATCACTAGCAAACATGTCATCCTCATCGCTAGCAAGCTCTTCTTGTGGCTTTTGTTGTGTGGACCTAGATTTATCTTCAGACTCCAGTTCCGGTTCATCTTCTGAATCTGAATCATAGTTCAATCGTAAGTCATGTCTATGTCTCTGTTTATATCGTTTTATATTTCCCAATCCATCGTCTATCACCACATCCAGTGGTGTTTCATCATCAGACATTTGAGTTTGAAAAAAACATGAGATGAGCGCCATAATGAGTCAGCTTGAAATAGATACAGATGATGTGCTCAACTTGGAGAAGCAATACTACCAGAAGGGCTATGATGAAGGGAGAGAACAAGGCATCAAGGAACAATTTCTAGAAGGCAAGGAGTATGGGTACCAAACTGCCTTCCAGAGGTACTTGATTGTGGGTTATATACTAGGATTGATTGAAGACTGGAATACAAATATTGAAAAGTATGCTGAAATATCTGGATTCGAGAAACATGTGAGTCAATTGAGCCTATACTTGAAAGACATTTCCATAGTTAACAAGGAAGAACTCGTTGAGGACTTCGAGAAACGTTTGAATAAAGCTAGAAACAAGTTGCGTGTGGTGACCACCATTAGTAAGGAGAGCTGGAAAATCAACAAACTAGATGAATTGTTGAATGAGATTGGTGGACATATGAAGAAAAGTGAAGATGTCGATGATATGTGGTAAGGTTCAGAGAGGTGTAATAAAAGTATAATGATAGAGTAAAATACATGTTATAATAAAAGTGTGATAAAAGTATAACGATACATAGATAGTTAATCAGAGTAATGATAAAAGTATGATCTAATCGTAATAATAATAAAAGTATGATCTAATCGTAATAATAATAAAAGTATGATCTAATCGTAATAATAATAAAAGTATGATCTAATCGTAATAATAATATAAGTACAACGAGAGTATAATACATCTTTAACCAGAGTTGTAATGAGTTTTAATGATAGAAAAAGGAAAATAATGACAAAGATAGAAGTGATAGAATACTCATAATTTGTTGAATTCCTCTATGTACAAAAGAACCAAAGTACTATTACAGTGTATACATAACTTTTACAATGAAAAGTCGAAATCAAGAGACTTTGTCTTTGATTCCAACTTGTAGCTAAGAACACCACCTAGTGGGCAGTCGTTGATACCAACCACCAACTGTTCTCCTCCATTCTCTATGGGTGCAAATGATAAACCAGTGCATTTTCCGATGAAATCAATGGATTGAACTCTAGGGATTTCCTGATTACCTTTTAAATCGTCCATTTGGATAATTCCAATGTGATCCAAAGACTCAGCCCAGGAAATATACTCTCCACTATAACTGAACTTGCAGTTACGTACGGGTCCACCCAAGGGGGCGCTTCCCTTGGCACCTAAGGAGCCACTCCATGAATTCAAGGGCGACCCTGTGTTTCTCCTATCCCATAGTTTGACTGTACCATCTTGGTTACCTGTGACCAAGATGTGTGGGTCTCTAGGAGACCAGTCGCAACTGAAACCAAAATCAGTGTGTCCTCTGAAGCGAAGCAGATGCTCAAATCCCAGCATTCTCTTGTCGATAATATACGAAACAGTCTTGTCCCCAGTAACAAACACTTCGTTCGGGGCTTGCGAGTTTATGGCAGCACAGTTTATGGCAAATTCTGTGTCAATCAAGTTTGTAGTTTGGTTCTGTCGTATGTCAATAACCCGCAAGGACTTATCGTTGCTCGACACAATGAGTTCATCGTTGTGATCGTCTATTATGATATGGTTGGTGATACCGTCTGCGTTTGAGGTGAGGTGGTATTCTCCCAACAATGAGTTCTCTATTGTATCCACTAGAATGTAGCCCCCTTCAAAAGTGCCGCATGCAAGCAAGCTGTTGGAGGCACACATGGTGGATATACGGTTGTTGCAGTTCTTTAGTAGCATGCGGGAATCAATCAAGCAGTCAACTGCGATTTGGTTTCTAGGTTGCTGGACAAGCCTATTTATCCTAAAGTACGTGTACACTTCTTCAGTTTCAGACTCCTGTACCGTTTGCATGCTATAGTCGTGGAAGTAACTCAGAGGATAGTATATGCCCTGAGAAATCTCCGAGCCACAGCACACGAGGTTACGTAGCTGGAAATGAGTAATATGCAACTTCAACTTGCTGAAGAAGCGATGAAATGAATAAAAGTCTGTATTTAATGCCCCAGTGTGTTGTTTCAAAAGCTGAGCAGCTCGCACTCTGGACCGGGGCACGTTGTAAAACCACTGCTCTTGACTTATCCGAACTCTATCAGCATAGAACTTTTCCCTCAAGCCTGGGGGCCACTGAATACCCTGCAAATCACTCACATCGTTTGCAGTGATCAGTAACGGTAAACGGTCCTCCCTAAACTTGAGTGCATTAAGAATGCTCAAAATATCAGTTTTAGATAGCTGCGACCGAGGGTCGTAGAGCCGATTATAGAGAAAGGTGAGAGACTCGGACTGGTTAAGCTCGTATTCATGGTTGGATAACACCCCGCCTGGACTGTTAGAGGAATCTGATATTTGAGTTGTGGATGCGGCTGCAGATGATACGGATTCCAGCACAAAGTAGGTGTTCCCAGAATCCCTGATGGCCGTGTCGGTGACTTCCAACTGCTCACGGGTTAACTGAATTGCCATAATTCAAAAATTATATCGCTTGTATATGTGTGTTGGTGTTGTGTTTGTTGCTGATATGTGGTGGTGGTGTGCTTTTGAACGGATGCTTTAGTTTAATTTTTTTGAAGATCGAGCAACGAGCAAACGACAAACAATCGAACAATCAAAACTCACATCTGAAAATGTATGCTTTCGGCCTGAAGCTCTCTGCAGGTATACCAATAGCTATAGTGAAGTTTCCGGTGTTTAGTTTCCCCTGTTTTCCTCGACGTGGAAGCCGTGTTGTCCGCTAGCACCTTTCAGGGCATCATCTACCCACCATATCGAAATAACACACACTAGGCGACTGCTGAACTTGTAATCCATAACTAACCACCAGTATCATCTGCTTTAATATCACGAGTTTAGCCTTTTGCGTATAGTAGTTATTATGTCTGTGTGCGTAGTGTTTGGAAGTAGTACCATTTCCCCCAAATCAAGAGTCCCGTATTACCAAAGAGTTGAACACTGTCTCTTGACTATGTTTTCTGGACTACACTACCTAGGTTAGTTGCTCTGCAATCGCCAAGGGCCCCTTCTAGATCAAGTACATGGTGAAACACACCTTTCCTTCACAACTAAAGGATATGCAGGAATGTGCAAAGTATTTGCACCCACGGGATCGAGCCTCTGTTTTGTGGTTGCGAGCGAGGATCAGTACAGAGACACACCTTGTAGGACTCTGCTTTTCAATCAGTGCTCCTCTTTGCTTGGAATTAGTCTCTTTGCTTACAATAAATGCTCCTCTTTGCTTACAATAAATGCTCCTCTTTGCTTACAATCAGTGCTCCTCTTTGCTTACAATCAGTGCTACTCTTTGCAATTAGTGCTCCTCTTTGCAATTAATCCTCCTCTTTGCTTTGCAATTAGTGCTCCTCTTTGCAATTAATCCTCCTCTTTGCTTACAATTAGTGCTTCTATTGGTTGTGTTATTCTTGGATTAGACGTGCTAATAGAACCAACTAGTGTAGCCACTTAAAAGGGATATGATTCCAGAAACCGACAAAATGAATTATCTCACTAACAGAAGATTAAACAAGTGGAAGAACCGGCAACTTGCTTTGATTTACCGACAATGCATTTATGGTTTTTGCATCTACTGTCCAATCTGCCTGTTTAGAATAGTAGGTTACGTCTATCTCCACTTTTTAGACGGTCTATTGGCTTTTGAATGACTTGTGTGTCCTGTTTTTTGTAAGAGCTTTAGAGCAAACTTATTAGTTTAATAACTACTATAGATTCAACAAATTTGCGGGAATTGTGCCCATGACAGTATTTTGAAGCTTCTTATGGACACTAGGGAGCTCATTTATCTACAATTATCTAATCGATGGACTCTGAATTTAATTATGGCGTTCGAAGTTGGCTTTCAATATAAAGACTGCCTTCAAACTATGGACTCTAATCTATGGACTTCAATCTGAGGATTTCAATTAATGGATTTCGATCTAAAGAGGCCTTCAAACAAAAGTATAAATGACATATTTGAGGACTAGCCACCACTGGTGTATAATAATTTGTGTATTGGTGCTTTGGTGATTGTAATAAATGCACCTCTAACAATTACTGTTGATATATTTCCATAATGGAATCGGCAGTGGGTTTCAAATTAACAAAGAGTTCAATTGGTGGGGAGCACTGCGGATAATATGGAATCCATAACTACGCTATGCCAATGATCAAACAAATGATCTCCTACAGACTCCATCGGAATAGTTTGTTGTGTGCTACTTTGTGATCCATTGTATCTTTCACTGATTGTTGGACTTGAGCTAATTGTGCCGTGGGGTGCACGCACCAAAAAAAAGTATATAAGCAGATCTGTACAACCATATTAAAAAAGTTGATCAATCAATCAGATAAGATGTCCCACAAGTACCAATTTGATGTTACAATGACCTGCTCAGGCTGCTCCGGTGCAGTGAACCGTGTTCTTACCAAGTTAGATGGTGTTACCGCTATCGATATCTCCTTGGAAGATCAACGTGTCGATGTCTCCACCAACGACAAGTTGGACTATGATACTGTCTACAACACCATTGCTAAGACAGGTAAGAAGATCAACAGTGGTAAGACTATTGAGTAATGCACACCAAGGTGCAACGGTTTCTAAGTGTATAAGGTTTTTAATATATGGCTATTATATTATTGTATTACTAAGTGTATAACGCGCCACAGTTTGAAGCTTTGAAATGCACTCATTTATTCATCCTTTATAAACACCTAGAATCAGCATAAATAATACTATAGATTTCTGATATCCACAATCTCGTTTATGTACATATCTCTCTTTTCAGACTGTTCAAAGACATTTTGAAGCATTTTACACAACTCGCTGGTTTCAACATCATGGAATTGGCCGTCGTTAAACCTTGCCATGATATCAACTAACGAGTTCAGCAATAAGAAATCAATATTAGCTAACTTGTTGAATGATGGCAAATTCAGTATTGGCTCGTTTATCTCAATCAAAAACGGTGCTGTTGCATTCTTAAGTTCTCCAATCACTTGTGAAATTCTTTCCGATTGTACAACACCAATATCCAGAAGCTTAATGACAGCTTTGATTACTGAGAAGTTGACACACTCGCTCAAGTTAATCACTAATTCTCTAAATTTCGTAGCATTGGTCTCTTTCAATTGTGATAACCCATTAAATAATTGATACAATTCACCTGTAAAATTGTATATGTTGTCTTCGAATTCATCGTCGGTCAATTCGGTGATTCTGAGTAATCTTGCAACAACATTTTTTATTCTCTTGTAATATTCAATAACACTCTGCTTAAACTCATTTGACACCAAGCTCCTAAAGTCTTCCACTCCAGTTTCCTTCGATAAGTAAAAGAAATCATTGTACATGAGAAAACTTTCCGAATTGTTACCATACTTGGTCGATCCGAGAGCATAAATGCTTGATACTAACAAGTTGTTGGTTTCTCCAAAGTTGTTGAGGTACAGTTTGACAATCTTGGCAATTTGCGGAGCTGCGGAGCTAATCTTTACCGTTATCATGTCAGCTTGTTTATCAAGACCATCCTCTTCATCCCATCCGTCTTCATCCCATCCATCATCCCATCCGTCTTGGTCATTGTCATCGGCATTCCTCGTGCTCTTTGTTTCATCAGTTTCCTCGTACAGCCAATCCAGCATTTTGTCCAAGGACACGGTTTGATACACCTTTTTCACCTTATTGATATATTCATCTATGCTTGAGTTGTTGTAAATGGTATGCAAATCAGATTCTATGTTTTTTGCACTAATTTCCTGTATGGGTACTACCTGTACCAACTTCTTTAAATTAGTGATTTTATCCAAATTGCTGGCAATACCGGTGATATTTTTGTGAATATATGTGGAGGTTGCCTTGGATATTTTTAAAATCAAGTCTGTAGTATCAATACCCACCTGCTCTAAGAACGAATATAAACTGTAGAAACTTTCAAAGACATCAGTTTGTTCACTCACAAGTTGGAGGATTTCGTCTGAATTACCTCCCAACACGAACAGTGTCTTCTCAGCCATGATTTCATCCACCAAAGTGTTCCACTGGGATTTGTATGTAGTGTAGTTATCCAAAGTGATGGAGTTCTTCTCAAGCAAATTGTTGAATTCTTGTAGTATGTACACATTCTTGATTTCCAAGTGGTTTGGTAAAAGCAAAAGAAGATATTCATTGAGTTGTGATACCAATCTGGAGTGCATTTCTGGGATCTCTGTGTTGAGCCCAATGCTTTGTTTATTCAAAGTTTTGAATAATATAAACAATTGTTGAAAATCAAGCAAATCCGACGTTTCTCTTTCCTTCTCAAGCAATGACTTGATCTCGTTGATCTGATCTTCATATTGTTTTATCTTGGTTAATTGTGTGATTTCTATAATGACAGAGTTGAGTTTCTCATGCAATTGCATGGAGTTCAAATTGTGGAACTGGCCCTGTGATCCTTCCTTTGAAACCAAAAATTTCGCCTCCAATAACTTGTCATTCTTAATTTCAGACTTCTGAATTGGTGTTATTAACTTCTCAAGACTTGACAAGTCTTGTTTATACTGGTTCAATAAGCTACTAACAGACATACAGTTGGCTTTTTCTTAAAGTGATTTATTTTTTTGTTCGCTCTAATGTCGTATGTCGTCAAATTCCTATACAAAACCAAACACATTCAAAATGATTCGGATCTAATTATATTAAGAAATGAGGAATGTGTTTAGAAGACTTTTCTGTTGGTCAGGAGACTGTTAGTCAGGAGACTGTTAGTCAGGAGACTATTACTCAGGAGACTGTTACTCAGGAGACTGTTACTCAGGAGACTCTTCTGTGTGCTATTCTGAATACTGAACTTGGTGCGTAAAATACTGTAGTTAGTACACAGATGCTGTATGGTACACAGATGCTGTATGGTACATAGATGCTGTATGGTACACAGAATACTGTAGTTGGTACACAGAATACTGTAGTGGTGGGCTACGTAGCTAGAAGACCCAGAGCGTAGAGGGCGGTGACTGACAAGGTGCCCATATGTGGAGATCGAATAATATTCAAGAGTCACATTGATAGCCTGGGAATTCTGTTTAGATTGAATATTATATAGAAAAAGGTGTTAGATAAGATCCTCGGTGATATCATCATCAATGTACTCATCATCCTTGTTCATTCTGTATATTGTCATGAACATGCTTGCAACATTCAAGGAACTCATAAACCAGCTAGGAACAGCCCATTCTGCATATTCGATGACATTGAAAGACATATCCAAGAAATTACCTAATAATTCCAAATACAACATCATTTTGTCGAACTTCAAGTCCTTCAACACCTTTTTGTACTTTTTGATTATGTCTTGGTTGATGGAGGGAGATCCAGTCTTGTTCTTGGTGGAAGAGTGCAAGATTTGCAACTCCAAGTTGACCTTTCTTTCTTTACTCCTTACGTTCATCAACTGGGTCAATGTCTTCTTGATCAAAAAGATCAAAATCAAGATCCATAATTTGTTGGTTTGCTTCAATAACCTCAAGAGCCTTTGTGGGAACATGGGGAATTTTGAAAACAAGTGCAAGTTATCTAATATATTAGCAAGTGCTTCTAAAACGTCAACAAGAACACTTTCCAATCGTTTGAACGAAAACTTCTTATAAGGAGAGCGGATTTTGCGACGAGGTTGGGCTAATGGATCACTAGCCTTGGGTTTCACAGGTTCACTAGTAGAGGATGCCTTTTTAGCGTCGAATTTATCAAATAAAGGCGAGTATCTAGGCTTGGGTACAGGTGGGACTTCCTTGTAATTGAACTGACTCTTGCCGGGCTTATCCAAATATGTTTGTAACTTTGAAAGCTTTTCCTGTGTTATTGTTGAATTACCCTTCTGTTGTTCCTGTTGAGCAAGTCTAACAAGATTGTCGATTATGTGTTGCTGCTTGTTGCTGATGTTAGTGTTAACAGTCTTGTCGATACTAGTCTTTTTGATGTTTAAGTCTCCAACTACCATCACAACCTTTAGCTAATTCGTGTTTTTTTTTTCCAATCAAATACTCCCCTCAGCCAAAGTACCGCGGATCAAAATCCTTAGGGGTGTACCACGCAGCTTGTTGTACCCGACCGTATACATATTACGCATATCACATGGATGTTTTAACATTGCCATCCCAATACACTAGTGCTCAACACTTCCTTCTAATTTCTAAATACCTGTAGTTCTGGAACTATTCAGTATTAAAACCTACTAGTGTAGCCAATTATTTAAGAAACTCATCATTGCTGATTCCTGGTTGTTGTATCATTGCGCTAATCACACACTCTTCTTCAACCCTTCTCATTCCTAAATACCTATATATGGAACCATTCCTAAATACCTATATATGGAACCATTCCTAAATACCTATATATGGAACCATTCCATATCTATATTAATACATTTACTAGTTTAGCCAATTGTTCAAGAAACTCATCTTCGCTCATACCTGGCTTGTTATACCCGTCAATATCCACATTTCTGCTAACACTGACTATTTCGCACTTGTTTGTGTAGAAGATGACTATTTCCTCATCAACCACTGTAACACTTAGCTTGTAGGTTTCAGCATCGACAAATTCAAGATGCAAAGCGGACACCGGGGTAAATTTGACCATAATCTCGTTAAGTTCCCTATACCACTTGCAATACTCTTGGAATTTCTGGTTGGGTACAAGGTCCGGTTGTTGGTTAAGTGTGTTGTTTAATTGGCCGAGAGTCTCCTCCGATTTTACAATCTGCTCTCTTTCGAGACTAAGCTGGGTTTCTCTTGATGCCACTAGGGCTTCGAGTTCCTCGAGTTCTCTCTGAGCCAGCTCCAACTCGATTTTCCGCACCTCGATAACTTGGTCAATATCATCAGTGTCTTGTGTCGGTGGTATATTATCGAATATCTCCTTGTAGTCCTTGGTGCTAAGTGTGGCGGCCACCTCTTCTTCAGCCATTGCCTCGTTCACTTCCGCCTCCAACAGTGCCAAGCCTGCAAGCAAAGTCTCCGCCCGGTTCACTTTGGAAGAATATTCATTGTATAAATTGATGTTCTCGTTGGTTAGGCTGTCAAGCTTGTTTATCTCGTCTTCCAAATCCACTTTCAACCCCTTGAGTCTCCTCTTCTTTTCCATCGCTTGTTCTTCTGCAGAATTCACTTCCTGCTCATTGATGTCTTCTATGCTGCCCATTTCACTGATCTTCCGGAGAAACTTATCTCTAGTCTCCTGTTCAGAGTACGCAAATCTAAGACGCGAGAACACTTGGTGCTGGTACTGAAGCTCCTCTTCAATTGACTGCGGATTACTCAAACTCACATTCGAACTCTCGAAATCGTGCTGAGCATTCATTATCGATATGTTACCGGCACTGGTGACTTCGTGAAGCTGCCCACGTAACTGCTCAGTATTCATTTCTAAGGGGGTGGGGAATATAATCAATATATTTTGAATTCAATCTCAATAATGTACTCCTTCCTTATATCTCGGTAGTCACAAATTCAGCGGTTCCTTTGGCTAACCGTCTCTTCCTCTTTGATGATGATGAGTGACTTCTCTACAAGTAGTCAAATATTTGGTGTACGCGTCCTACTGGTTTTTTGTTTCTGAAAAAAAAATTGTTCGTGTTTATACAGTCATAATAATACAATAATCGTTAAAATCATTTAATCCTCTTTCCCGTTAACTTCGTTAGCAGCATTACTTGGTTTAGGGACCACCTACCGTTGTGACTGGTGAAATGTCTCCTATAATCTGTGCTTCGTCCACTGCTGCTCTTTAGGTTTAGTTATCTCTGTTAATTTGTTTTCCACTATATTGAGTATTCTCCTTAATATTCTTTAGCATGAGTACTCTGAATGTTCCTGTCAGATACTATGTTTCTGTTGTGAGATTTGTCCCTGTCAGATACTCCGATTCTGTTGTCAGATTTGTTCCTGTCAGATATTGTTTATATTATCTAGGTTGGATTTAACTGATGCTCTCTAGGTTGAATAGCCAAACTCAACTTCCAAGCCCTATCATCCTCTGTCTTGTTCAATTGGTTAATCTTCCATAGTTCAAGCAAAATCATTTCTTGCATGGCTTGGACGGGAGGGATGTTGAATTCGTTCAACTCCTCCTTCTTTTGGTGTGGAGTGTTTGAAGAAAGGAAAATAAAACTGCTTCTCTTTTCTCTCGAAGAGACTGATGAAATCGAAGAGGCCGAAGATATTGGTAGGTCACTGTTTACTGGAGTCACATATGGAATCTGCAAAGACTCAATGTCGGCAATGATCCTTGTGATCTTCAAATACTTATCAATATTGATTAATTTCTGCTTCTTTTCATTCTTTCTGTACTTTGGATTACCCTCATTGATAAAAGTTAAATCTTGCAAAAACAAAGAAAAGTATGGAACGATCGGAATGTTGAATTCGTTGGAAATAAGAAAGCTCTTCAATTTAATTCTGTAGGTTGAATAATTCTTTTCAGGGTGAATAATACCAGATAAATATTCATACAACTCACGGTACTTGTCGGACAACTCGGCCCACATCTTGGTCAATCTGGTAATCAAGTGTGACTGTAAAGATGTGATAATTGCAGCCAAAGAATTGAAGTTCCTCAAGTACAAACATGAAATTGCAACTTTCAACCATGTCTTCACAATATTGATTCTCATCTTCAGGTTGATTCCTGGTTGCAAAATTGATTCCAAAACATATCCTGACAAACAGTTCGTGAATAAAAGTGACTGTCTCACATTCTGTGCTAAATTCAAACTAGCCTTCTTCGGAAGATAGTTCTCATTCAATAATTCCTCTGTCTTGATTGAGCAAAAGATTTGTGATTCAATAATAGTGAGCTGCTTAGCAATCTCCAATCCATTAAAGTCCAACAAATTGGGTCTGTAATTGGACAACACCCAGTTTTGATCACAAATTGTATACCACTTTGGTAGGATGTAATCCAACTCTAAAGGTGCAAAATGCTTGGAGTTGGTCACCTTGGCTGAACACCAACTTGTACCTAAAATTAATCTGTATGTGGTGTTTATTTTTTCAATTGTAATCAATTGATTCTTACCTAATAATGTAGCAGATGAGGAGGTTTGGTTACCAACCCCTAATGGCATAGGCAATGACATGTTCTTCAAAGAGCTATGTGTGGAAGAATTGGTGTTGATTTTTGATAACTCGTATCCATCCACCATAGAATATCTGGATGTCAAATTATCATGGGCCAGGCTAAAGGCTTTCCTTGTGCTTCTGGTGGTTGTGATAGTTCTCTCAATCAATTGCTTGGTCTGCTTTGGAATCACTTCAGGACTCAGGGCAGATTCAGTCAATGGATTAGAAGACAACCTTGCAGCAATCTCAAAAAGGCGAATTGCTTCTATTGGTAAGTGGAGGGAAATACCCTCGTTAATAAAATTGATCAATGTACTAAGTAATACATGGTCTTTATCACAGTTCCAATACGATTCCATCCACATCTGGATCATCTTAACCGTCAATCTTCTCCGACTTTTCAATTTCGTTTCAGCCTGTGGATCATCAAGTGTGTCTCTAAGGTACTTCCCTGTGACATCGAATCTAAGAATAAACTCTTCAATCAAATCCAAACCAGTTGTGAAATTTCTAAAACAAATGAAGAATGTAGAAACGAAAAAGTAATCTGGTCTAGATTCTTCGTCTGTAAGCGTGAACACCAATCCCTTGAGTGATGCACCCAACAAATTACCTTTTGCATCAACCAACAACTCATTCTCTGGTTTAAATGGGGTCGGTTCCACGTCCCCGAATGAAGAATAGTCAATTCCATCAACTCCCGTGGGTTGTTTACCGTTTTGTTCTGTTGAAATGACATGGTGAATTAATGATGCTCCGCCTGGAGTCAAACTTAATCTGCCAGTCTGGCCAGAACGCAACATAGAATAGCGGTGAGAAGACTTTCTGTGTACTCCGTCAGTCTGCGTGATTGCCTGTTTGAGGTCACGGTTCCTAACCTCTTGGCTGGAAGCGATTCCGATGGAACATTTCCTGACAAACTCTGAGGGCTCAATACGCATCTTTGCAAAATCATAGTATGTTCTTTCAGCATTAAGTTTAAAGTCGCCTGTAAACTCAAGCAACCTCTTGATCGACAATATAGTTGTGCTTATAGATTTAATCATCTTTGTAGCAATTTGAATCAAGTCACCGCCTTCGCGTGTGTAAAAGTAATCATCTTCCTGTGGTACTAATGGCGTGGAAGCCGCACTAAGAGCATTCTTACGGTCTTCTTCTGACTCGTTATTTGTTTTAACAACTAGCTTTTTAACGCCATCAACCAATTCACTAACCAATGAAAGTAATGTGTCCAATGAGTTGTCAAAATCAGAAGGCTTTTCGCTTGAAAAGTCTGAACCAGTTCTTGAAATGAAAAGTAACTCACGCAAAAGCAAAATTATTTGGTGAGTTAAGGATTCAAGTAAATCACATCCAATAGGGTTGTGTTCGATCAAATCCAAACGACCGATAATCAACCCTAGGTAGGAGTAAAGTAAACCGTTCACTTCAGCCACTCTTTGCTTAGCTAAGGGTGGGATAACAAGCAAAGGATATGAGTTGAAATCGTTTTGTAATTTTCTTTCGTTTGCAACCTTTACAATCTGCTTACTTTCGACTGACCACTTTTGTAAAAATGTTACAGCTTTACGAGTCACCTGATAGATCATCAATGTTAATATTTCGATTTTGTTGTAGTTTGTAGTTCCTTTAAATTCATTTGCCTTTCTCATAAGGTTGAACCAATCCGCAAGCAATGATTTTCTAGTCTTACGAACTTCTGGTCTCTTTGTGACGATTTCGTTTTGTCTTGAAAGACAGTCTGTGAATTGTAGGAGTAGGCGTACACCATCTCTTATTGAGTTGATCACTTTGATGGAAAAGGTGTATTTAGTTTTACCCTTTCTCGTACTTAGAGGGTTCATCAAGAACTTAGCACACGCATGGAATAAAGGTTTGAGGTAGTGAGAGTTTGGGATCACGGCGTCGTTTTCTTCATCTTCATTGTCGTAGTCGTAATCAGGTTCAGCATCTGTGACTGCGATTCTGAAATAGTTCATAGGTATCCAGCCACGTTCCAAAGAGTCAATTAAAGTGACTTCACCCCAGCCGGATTCATCTATTGTGTGGACAAAGGCCAATTCGTGTGTATCAAACGAGAGACAAATCAGCATATCGGAAGCGGATTGCAAGGTTGACGAATCAAAAGGGTGCATTGCTCTAATAAACAACAGAGACAAGTCATCCTCTTCGTCGCCCTGGGTCAGTATGGATACTTGGGGAGACATGTGTTCCTGTTCTTGTGTGATACCTGCGGAGCCAAAGGCGATGTGATTCTTTGGGTCAAAGGGCGATTCTGGGTACGAGATGTTGAGGCCATTATTCTGCTGTATTTGTGGCAGTTTTATGCTTGCCTGGTATGCCTCTTTCCCATATTTCTGTACCAAATCTCGTCTGACTGGTATCTCGCTGTCTGTACTCAGAGTGGAGATGTTACTAATTGTGGATATGTCTGAAATTTCGCCTGTACTATCCGCCAGGTTAGTAAATTGGAGGGTTGTGTCGTCGTCCTCAGTTTCTGTGTTGTTTGAGTCGTGAATTTTTTTGTAGTACAAGGAAGTTCTATGATCTTTGTGGGACATTCTCTTTTTGTTTTCTTGGGTGTAGTAGTGGCCCTCGTTGTTAACTTTGTCAACGTTTTGCAGGAAGGAGGTCATAAAGTGATGGGAATCACCAGAGGTTCTTGATTGCTGGAGTGTCATTGAGAGACGTTGGAACTTTTTGCTCAATTCCTGTTGCGGCAAGTTCAGGGATGTGTTTGTCCTTGTTTTTTCAGGGGATGATTTTCTTAGTGATCTTCGTGATGATTTCCTGGACAACTCCGCCTGGTAATTTCTGGACAAGTCTGGGTCCGGGAGCTGGTGGTTGACATTGTTATGGAACACCAGGGAGTCGTCGGCAAGCGGTGTGCGATCCTCCAACTGGTCGTGGGTGTAACCCGAGTCCAATTTTGGGGTAGCGTCATAGTCAAGAATACTGCCAATCAGCGGCTGTCTCATTAAGGAATTATTGATTGACGTCAAGCTGATGGTTGATGACTTTCTCGAAACGGTTTTGTAGTGTGGCTGGTGGAAAAGAGAGTTTGAGCTCAGTTTGCGACTCAACCTGGATCCCGACGACTCCATGTCACTCGATAGCGAGTTTGCTGACGACTTGCGGCTAAGAGACCGCATCTGTTGGCTGAAGCTCTGCTCTTGCTGCCCCGTATACGTGGCCCCCTCCTTGGACCTCGCATACACATTCATATAATGTTCGTTCATACTACCGTGAAGTGCCGGCACCTCGGAATATATACTCGACAGCACGCTTATCTTATGCTTGCTGTTGACTGCTCCGCCGCCGCCTCCCTTAGGCTGTTGCTGGAACATGGTAGCAATTATTGTGAGGAAAAATTAAATAAAAAAAAGTCAAGAACAAAAATCTTTTTCCTTGAGGCTCCCCGTCCCTTTGTGTCCGTTTCGTGAATTTTCCAGATTGTAAGTGGAACGCGTGGAACAAAAGAGGGCGAGTGTCTGTCTTGACCGTTGATTAGACAGCGTTCGTTATGTATGGCACGATTATTGTCCTACAGGGGGGTGTGCTGTCAAAAGAAAAGACAAAATACAAAACAGACAAAAACAGAGAGAACGAAGAAAGGAATTAGGCGATTGGTGCTCCAATATGCCCAAGAGAAGGATAGAATACTTGAGGGGGTGGATAGAGATAAGGTGTGTTGTTAAGGGTACAAACAATGCTCCAGTGAAACACGTTCGAGAAAACCTGGAATGCAAAAAAAAAATCTGAACCCTTGATGCGGGTAACAATGCAGTTGATTAAATTGGCTAGTAACGATGACTAGTTGGATGATAGATTGTTGGTGCGCCCAGATTATTGTCGCTGTAACTAGATGATACATTATCGGTCCAACTAAATGTCAGGTGCTATGACCAGTATTGTATGTACTGTCGTGTAATCAAGGTTTGGAATGATGAAAATAACGTGTCGCGTGACTCGTGTATATTGCTGGCTCATTCCATACCAATCCGGCTTCACATGTCTCATAAACTATAACACTACAAAAATTAACAAAACTATGAAAAGGCCTATAAGAAAACTATAAAAGATCAAAACTATAAAATGTCAACCTATAGCAAAACTATAAAATGTCAACCTATAGCAAAACTATAAAATGTCAACATATAGCAAAACTATAAAATGTCAACATATAGCAAAACTATAAAATGTCAACCTATAGCAAAACTATAAAATGTCAACCTATAGCAAAACTATAACAAACTAGAACAAACTATAAAAGTAAACTATATTAAAATTAATATAAAAAAACTACTATAACAACACTATAACAACACTATAAAATACCGAATGTACAACAAAACTCTATATTATATCAAAAGTATAACAAGACTCTTTAAAATACAGTATAACAAAAGTACAGTAATCAAAATGTTCAAAAAGTGCAGTAAACAGTACATTATAACACATTTACAATATGTACAGTATAACAAAAATACCGTAAACAAGACCTGAGACAAAAAACATTATGAGCAAACTTTATTAACAGGGAGACAAGTTGCTGCAAGTCCGTGTATACATAGGTATATACAGGCATACATCTGTGTGATTCTGTGTCAGCAGACATGTCTACAGTGTTTTGTCCTGTCAGGCATACACCTGTGTGATTCTGTGTCAGCAGACATGTCTAGAGCGTTATGTCCTGTCCGCTATTTTCTGAAAATCTCGTAATCTCCACAATTGCCTAATTCATCAGCGAACCCCTTTTTTGTCCATTCCAATAAAAAAGCTAACCCCAAAAAAGATGCCCATATTCCGGGAGTCGAGCAGCCATTCCTATTCCTCCGTCACTGTTAAAATCAACCAGGTATGTGAGTCTGTCAGAGACGACATCGATGACTCGCCCGTGCTTTCCCTTTCAAGCTTGCTTGAGCTAATCAAGATCCAACCTGGTCCTGCTGTGCTGGAAGCTCTGCGTGCCATTCGCAAGAAGATCAAGTATGGTACCACTATCCGCGAACAAACCCGTGCCTTGGAACTCCTTGAACTTCTCATCTCCAACGCCGGTGCCAACATCGCCCCGCTGATCGCAAGTGACGATAAGTTGGTAGAGGTGCTCAAGGGTATTCTCACAGGAAGAGGCAAAACGGGCACGGGCTCCCCATACAACAAGGAAGTTGTGTCCAAGTTGAAGTACATGGCGGTAAATTGGAAAACTGAACTCGCAGGCTTGCGTGGCTTCGATGCCCTCGCAAACTTGTGGAAACTGATGCCCAGCTCAAAACAACCCTCCCACAGGCCCTCGTCTCTGGTGTCCAGTAATAACATTTTCGATGACAATTTGGACCTGCTGCTGCTGCCCACTCCAAAATCACCAATCATAGGCTCGTCAAAGGCTCACTCGCTCTCCTCTACAAAAAAACCCCCAAAACCTCCTTCTAGGAAAACAAAACCAAGCCAATTGGCTTCAAAGTCAAAGTCAAAGTCAAAATCAAAACGTTTGTTTGCAGACTCAGAATACAAAATCCCTCAGATAAACTACACAGTCGAAGCCCCCAAAATTAGAAATCTCATCGCAAAGGCTCAAACGGATGCAACTAATTTACAAAACTTGCTCCTTCATTTACCTCCAGATACTCTTCCAGCTGATGATGACTCGATAACTTTGCCTTTTAATCTGTGCAAGTCAGATAGAAGAAAGGTATTGCGCTACTTGCAATTTGTGGGTGCAGGAGACTCGTCCTTGAAACTGAAAGAAACTCGCGCGTTAGATGATGAATTCTTAGGCTCCCTTATCGTCATAAATGAGAGATTGGTTGAGGTTTTCAAAATGTATGATAGAAAAAGCGGTTTCACCGAAGAAAATCCCGCCCCCCAAGATGAAGAATCTTCTGACGAATCCTACTATTCTTCTTCTGATGAAGAGGAGGAGGAGGAGGATAACGTTATAAATGAACTTTCAGATAGACTCGCTTCGTCAGGTACAAAGTCGCCTCCTCCTCCTAGACCAGCAAAACCACAGTCTTTATCACAGCCCATAAAGCCCATTTTGAATAAAATGCATACAAATTCAAGCCTCACGTCTGATCCATTTGGTGATGCAAAGGGTTTGTAACTTACCTGATGCTTTTGGCGATCAATGGGTTTGTAATTTGTCTGACATCTCTTGGGTAATTCATCTCGCATACAATAGTGCTTTATTTTCAATTGATCTCTTTAGTGTCACTTTCATAACCGGAGAATCTATAATATATCATTCTTTTATTGATGTATTTTTTTTCTTTGGGTATTTTATAGAATCGAACATCATTTCTTGTGTAAGCACTCGGGCTTCTCGTGTAGTTTGAATGACTGTTTGAACAAAAAATGAGGAGCTAATCTTTGGAAGGTAATTGCTATTTACCTCAGAGGTTTATTCTTTTGATTAGAAGTAGTATTTATTGGACTTTTCAGTCAAGATTGTTATAACCTGATTCACAATAGGAATAGAATTTCATATTTGAAGCTTGATCACTCATGTATCATGTTTTCTTTGGTAAAACGAAGTTTGACGACTCTCTAAGATTTTTCAAAAAGTCTTTTATATACAGTTAATCGTCATAATTTAAAACGCAGCTCCATAGAATCCCCTTTTTTGTCAAAAACCTATACCCGAAAAGACTTTCTGGCCTTATAGTTGTCGTTTTTTACTTAAATATGGGCACCAGCAAGTCAGGTTACTAGAAGACTGCATTGTTTCCAGAATGATTTGATTGTTTTCTGAATGTATGCGTATCTTGGCTATCAAATGTGACGTCATACCTTTAGAAAAAAGTTACTTAGATTTCACTAGCTTTTGCTTAACACAAATAACCCGGGGAACAGGTTAAATATAGAAGCTGTCAACAACCAAACCCTTGGTGAACGAAAATACTACACACTTGACCAATAATATAAATATCTATCGATCTCTTACTTTATATGAATCCGCCACTCACAACAATCCTGTTTTCTAACACGTTTAACATTTGAACTATGGTTTCTTTAGCCTCTGCTACTATGGCAGCCACTTTCAACTTGATCCCTATCAGATTAGGCTCTTAATTTCAACACTTGGGAGCTTCTATTACGGATGGTGAGGTTCTTCTTGGACAATCTTCAGTAGACGATTTCCTGCTTATTGATGGTGCACTTTTTGACCAAAACAACGGTAGCTCTATTACATTGAAGGATTGTGTTTTTGTGCCAACTAATGACAACTTAGACAAAGGCTTCAGTTACAAGGATGCTCACATAGTATTTGGTAACTTGGAATATAGCCCTGGTGAATTGGGTAATGTGGACCCATGGGGAATTGAAAAGCCAACAACCGGTTTCTCTATAAAGGATAGTCATTTGGCCCATAACGATGAAGATAACTGGAAAGCTTGTCCTTCTGGTGAAGGCATTTTCTCGTTGGCAAACAACGACTGCAGTAGTGGTACTGGAATTGCATTGACTGTTGCCAATCAAAAAGACCTTTAGTTAACTTACTGCATACTTAATACCATAGATTACGATATAAACATTTTAGGACTGTATCCCTCCAGTAAAATTTTCGTATTGATTTAAAAATCGTTTTCTGGAGTTCTAATGCCGTATTTGAATATCCTGTCAAATACATCTAAAGATGGCTGTGAGCACTTTGACATATTTCTGCTTCATGCAGTTTTGGCAGATGACCCCCACATATTTCCACATATTAGCTGCGTATTGTAAGCTTTATTTTTCAAGACAAACGACAATGAAATGGTCTATATTGCTATATGTGAATTCAGCAGGACTAAACATCTAGTAAAGAGATCTCCACTCAGTGTGATGAAAACCATCATGTCGTGATTTTGAGAAGTTGATCTGACATGCAAGCCCTGGATTTTCAATCTGATAAACTTGATCATTAATACAAAAAGTTCAAGTAAGCCAGCAATTTGACATTTTCATTGGAATGGATTGGCACTGTAAAGCAAAACCAAAATGAGGATTCTTTTTAGATGCAATTGATGGTCTCCACCCATTCAGTTCGTAAACATATCAGTAACCAAGCAATATAGGCTAAATACAAGCGAACAGTAATTTGAGCTTGGCATTCGCTTAGTTTACAGCTTTCTTTGACCCTTAATTGTCGACCTTGTATATGGTCTGCACAGTGAAGACAATACTTAAATTTTCAACACTCTTGCAATGACGGATGCAAAGGTGAATCGGAAACTTCTGGTCATTTAAGAGTATGTGTGTCTCTAAGAATGGTAAAATTTTTGTTTTAACTATACGATAGTGATCATCTTCATGTGTTACGAATATATAGATTTGTTATGCTTTTCCGCCATCATCAGTCTAAACGACAATTGTTGTTGTGTTGTATTTTTTGTAGTAATTCATTTGTTCCTCGAATTTGATGTGATTTGCAGCGCTAGATATCTATTTCACGAGCATAACCACTAAAAGCGTCAGTGCAATACAATAGCATCGATGGGCAATCTATACAGTGCTTTTTATATTTTCAATGTTCATGAATATTACAATAAAAGGAAATAAAAGAGCAAAACCCTTTTTCTCTTGATTCCAAATAAGAAATCACAAGATATAGTGCAAGATATAAAAGCTTTGCCTTTACTAAATCATTGCAAATAACGGCTACTTTTTTAATTATGCATCTATAAATTTTGAATATGTACAAATTCGCCAAAAGAAATTCGAACAAACAAAAGCGGCTTGGATGTCAAAAATTTGCAACCATCTTATCTCTAATTTCAAAATCTCTAATCTCTAATTTCTAACTTCTAATTTATAATTTCTAAAATCTATCTTCTAATTTCAAAATCTCTAATCTCTAATTTCTAAAATCTATCTTCTAATTTCTAATTTCTAAAATCTATCTTCTAATTTCTAATTTCTAGATTCTAATATCAAAATTCAAGCACATTACTATTCATGTTTAGAATGGTTTTATGAATTCAGTCCTTTTTAGTTTTCTTTGATTTCTTACCCCTTTTGCCCCTCTTCTTGTAATGCTTTGTTTTTAACTTTTGTTGGACTTCAGGAGGGGGTTGTTTCTTCTTGAGGTTGCTTATGGAGTAATAGAAAGTACCAGCAAGGACCATAGCACCGCCGAAATATTCTTTTGACTCGATCTCATTTTCATACCACCAGATGCTAATTACCAAGCTTACTACTTTTCTCACTAATAAAACAACAGTTACGGTAAGACTTGATGTCTTACCGGATAACTTGCTGACGCCTCTAACGCAAACCAATTGGGTGCCTGTATTGATGATTAAGTTGATGACTTGTCTTGGGATTCCAAGCACGAGGTTTTTATCACTTACGACTGCGTCAAACTCTCGCTTAAGAACGGGATAAGCAAATGCAAAGAGAGGAACGCCAAAAAAGTGGGTGTAGAAGAGAGACTCTTTCCAATGGTTGCCGTACTTTTTGAACAAATTCTCATTGTAAATTCCCATAAAAGAGGAAATGAAGGAGGATAATGCAAGTAACAGGACACCTGTGATAAACTTTGAATCCACGCCCAGGCTTACATCAGAAGTGGAGCGAGAGAAAAAGTCGGAAGG
Source organism: Kodamaea plutei (assembly GCA_030705055.1). Lineage (NCBI taxonomy): Eukaryota > Fungi > Ascomycota > Pichiomycetes > Serinales > Debaryomycetaceae > Kodamaea > Kodamaea plutei. The sequence goes on along the minus strand of JANIWJ010000015.1, from coordinate 248,585 downwards.
GAGGGTGATGACCACGATCCCGAGCGATATGAGAATGGAAGACAATACTTGGTGTTTGCTATAAATCCTTGAGCATGCAAAGTACCCCACTAGCATTGTGATCACCCCTGAACTGGAACGGAAAATGGTGTACAACGGTACACTAATATTGTAACGATAGACCCAGTTGTTGAGAACCAGCAGACTGAAATACAACACTATGGAGATAGCAAATCTCAGGAGTGGGATGTGGTTAGGCTTAAGCCATAACCTGCTTGCGGATCCGTTTCGAAAGTCTGCGTGTTCAAAGAGATAACTCGTCGTGGCAGTTACAATGAACTGGCAAAAGGTTAATATAAGACCAAGCTTCTGAGACAGCTTGTTATTCTTCAAAATACTCTCTAGTACGAACACATTAGAACAACAACCTCCGAAAACCTGTGAAAATACAGGAATCCAGTCACCAACACTGCTCATGGCTGATTATTGTAACCTTTTTCGCTGATAATGAAAAATTTAGTGTGATAATGAAAAATTTAGTGTGACAATAAAAACATGGAGAAACTGAAGCGATACAGACAATATCAGCCGCAGTTTCTAAACACCGAAACAGATCAGGGTACACTGAATGAAAACATTAGCATACCGAGCATCGAATCATTCCAGCTCGATAGCATCTTGAACGGTGCTCTACAGGCTGAATCGCAGCAGTTGATTGATCAGCTAACCAATGTGTTCACCAATTTCCAAAGCGATCTTCGACTGGAACTCAAGGTGAAATTGAGCACAGAGCAGAAGATACAATACAAGAACATCCAATTGAGCAAAGTCGTTGCAAAACTCGGCACACATCTACTGAGCAAACGTAAACGGTATAGAAAGTTTACGGATTCAAGCCAAGAGGCGGGGTTGTTACTGCAGGAAATCTCCGGACTTGTTGAGACTACAACCATAGCAAGCACAAGGCTTAAGCTGTTACTTGAAAGGGTGAAAAATCACCCAGAAGTTCCCTCCAAAGATAAGTATCCCAACTTGTACAAGTACTTGCATAGGGATGAGCCAGAGCATCCACAAGGATCAACACGGAATTCACTAAAACCACTAAAGCTGGATTCGAGGAATGCACCAGAGCCACAACAGGAATCTGGTGATAGAAATGAGCACGAGACTGGTGGAAAAGAGCATGAGACTGGTAAGCACGAGACTGGTAAGCAGACTGGTAATGGACGAGAACCTCAAGAGATATATGAACGTGTGTGTACACCAATTATTTCTCTGGAAGAATCGATACCACCTTTGACCGAGGAAGACACAGAACTCAGGACCACGGTATCGCCTGTGCACGTTAACCCAATGAGTTCCGTCAAGGTGAGTCCGCTATTGGTGCTGGATACACAGGCAGCGGAGACAATAGAGGCGCATTCTCTGGAAGATATGAACCCTGAACAATTTGAGCTCTTTATGTCAGAAAGTATCACGAAATACCGAAAGAAGCAAATACAAAAATATCATAACACTGATCCGTTCCAGAATGAAATCAAACAGCTAAACGAAGCCATGGATTTTGAAGGAGCTGATTCGCCGCTGAAAAGTCTTATTGATGTCCTGTTCAAAAATAACCCCATTAACCTTCTCTATTCTTCATTACTCTCAAACCCCAACTACACTAATTCTTCGCCCATATCAAAGCCAGTCCTCCCCTTCTCAAATATGATTAGCGTCAAGTCGTCACCAACCACTCTTCTGACAAACCAAATCACACACTTTAAAAAGCTACGAATCAATGGCTCCCCGATCACATTTGAGAAAACCTCTCTGAAATGTGAGTGCAGCACCAGTCATGCCGATGACGAGCAGCCGCCGCTAGAACCCAAAATCACTTTGAAAACATGTCCGGATGACAATTCCTCAGACAGCACGAGCGGTGATATCCACAGTTCGGATTCTGAGAGTGTTGATTTCGAGCTGATTGAAATTAACCTTACGAATGAATTCTACACCTCCTTTAATAAGAAGAAAGGAAAGGACCTGGTGCACGATGAACCCTTTGACCCCGAGATGTCCCCTACCCCAAAGCATAAACCTTCACATCATACGCTCAAACCCAAGGCGTCGATATTGAAAACAAAGTCCTGTAGAAAACCAGTGCTCAAACCATTAAATACTATTGAATCAAAAAACTACGAACAAAGTACCCTCTCTGCTGTGAATAGTGCCTATGATGCCGGGCTGCATCATTCGATAACACATTTGACCGCAAATGGGACGATCCTCAACAAAACATCGGAAACAAACCTGGGTCTTGAACATACAAAGCACATGAACGAATGGATCCAAAAAAAGCCAGAAGAGACATCTAGTCTTTTATCCTTTTCCAAGTTGAGGAATTTCATAGGTCATAATGACTAGAGGTGAGATATAGTAATGACTAGAGGTGAGATATAGTCTTTCTTGAATGCAACTTCCATGTGGTAATGACAAGCATCCAGTGCTAAGTCTAGCATAGAGACTAAACAAGAACCAAGTTCAATAAGCAAATTATGATTCCCAATCTACTGCAACTAAAGATTCCATCTATTATCTACCTATTCGAATTTACGAAACCAAAATATACATATGTAGCGTCTTTTCCTGTAGCTTGTGGTCCTCACTGAGATGTGTAAAGCATCCAATTTAACCATCTCCCTTTTCAACATCATTTTTATCATTTATGATTTCAACCAACATCATTTATATCATTTATGATTTTAGCTAACTTTTGTCGTTTATGATTTTAACTAACATTTATCATTTATGATTTTAACCAACATCAACATCATTTTAACATATCATTCAACCTTTTGAACCAACTAACAAATCACTTTCAATGATTTCTCAGCCTAGGATATCCAAACCCAGAAGAACCAGAGACCCACCACGGCAAACACTGTAAGCCACATTTTCCACGAGATTCCCGCTCTCTGACTCATGACAACCATCTTGTTGTAGGTATTTTTGAGTGTCACCTTACCCTTCTCAAAGTTATTAGTAATATCATCGTTTAACTTAATAGACTTGTTGATTTCCGTGCCCATTTTTAATCCCAAGTTCTTCAACATAGCCACCTTTTGGTTCATGGAGTTCATCTCCTCGTTGTTCTGTGATTCAAGCGACAGTAAGAAGGACTCGTTATGTCTCGCTGTAGGCGTAGCCTCATATGGCGAAGCAGTTCTGGATGGAGTACTTACCACTGCCGGTGGTGCATTGCCAAACAACTGTGTTCTAAGATCTCTCTGGTGTGCTGCTCCCGCAGAGTACCTTGAACTCATACTATGCGCTGTTGATTTTGCTTTACTGTCAAAAAAATATGCAGGAAAACTTCTTGATCCAACATATAATGATCACAAAGACTATTAATACTTTGTTTGGGTTGTGAGGCTGAGGGAATGGAAACTCTACGGTAAATGTTCACGGCAGACACTTCTTGCTGTGGCCATAATATAAGATACAATTTGTAAATTTGTGTATCATTTTAAAGTATTAATGAATTTTAACAGAAATTTATAAAAATAGTCGATAATGCTGATTCCTTGGTTGAAAGAGAGAGCTACAATTCTATTTTAATGGTTTGTATTAGAGGTATAGAGAAAATTATTCCAAGGGTTCTATTATGCAAGGTTCAGACCCTTTCAACAGGATATCCAACTGCTCAGAGTTGAGGATAAGCTTCGCTGCATTCAATAGGTTATTGAGTGAATGGCTAATCAAAATGTTCAACAACTTTTGCAATCCTTCATCATGCAAAATGAATGTACTGTCCAAGTCTTTTATGCTTATACTTTCTAATCTCCTGACGATTGTAGCCCGCTCAAGTTGGAATTTTCTGGGTTCAAAAGTATTGAAGAATGGAAGTTCGCAAAGAGCCTTCACGGCCATTTCTTGTGGGGTATCGTTGTCAAGTAATTCACATTCAAAGAATGGAAGTGACTTGAATGCTTTGAAATTCTCAACTTCGTTGGCGAAGCTGAACAGGTGGGGATTGTAGAATGGTAAACACTTGAGTAATGCAGTGTGGTTTTCAACTTGAGGTCTGACTCTAGGTGAGAAACCGGTAGGCGCTTCGAAGAATGGGAGTGGAATAAAGTCCTTGAACTTCTCAACTTCATTGGCGAAGCTGAACAGGTGGGGGTTGTAGAATGGTAAACACTTGAGTAATGCAGTGTGGTTTTCAACTTGAGGTCTGACTCTAGGTGAGAAACCGGTAGGCGCTTCGAAGAATGGGAGTGGAATAAAGTCCTTGAACTTCTCAACTTCATTGGCGAAGCTGAACAGGTGGGGGTTGTAGAATGGTAAACACTTGAGTAATGCAGTGTGGTTTTCAACTTGAGGTCTGACTCTAGGTGAGAAACCGGTAGACGCTTCGAAGAATGGGAGACTCTCTAGGTCAATTAAAAGTTCAGAACTTGAGGCTCCCTCAGCAACCAAGAATCCAAAGAACCCTTTGGCCCAGTGAGTGGGGAGTTTCCCAACACAGCTCCACTTGGAAAGAGAAAGAAACTCAAGCACCAGTTTAATTGAAAACTTTGCATTCTTAGTAAGCTCAGTGCAGATAAATGTAGCCATGTTGATGAGTTGCATTTTTCTTTGTAGCAGGTATAAGCTTTGACAGATGAAAGTTGTAATTCCAAAAATCACAGTTGGAAACTATAGCACTTTATATGCTCTTTGGGTGCAAAATATTACAGTCTGCTATAAGGTCGCTTGTTATATACAGGATTATATATAGCATATAGCATATATAGCATGTGAAGGGATAACAGCGCCTTCCCCCTCCTTTTACCCCATAATTAACCTGGTCTGCTATAGACTTGCAATATTATCAATTCCATGTAATAAAATAAATCTTACGTAAAAGTGGATCTAGATGGGACTACAACCTTTAGTATGGAGTTATTAAGGTTGTTCTGTTTGGATAAACATTTTTCTGTTACTAATGCAGGAAATAATCTTTGATTACTAAAAGTAATGGAGAGTCAGGAAGTGCCTGTTTCATTAAAGAACGTTAAACACGTTATCCTAGTGTTATCTGGGAAAGGGGGAGTTGGGAAGTCCTCCGTGACTACGCAAACAGTATTAACTTTGGTTAACAAGGGATTCAATGTGGGTGTATTAGACATTGATTTGACTGGACCTTCGTTACCAAGGATGTTTGGAGTCGAAAATAAGCAAGTTCACCAGTCAACGGCAGGTTGGGTTCCTGTGTCTGTGTATAACAATGCAAACGAAAACCTGGAAGCCCCATCGCAAAAGAGAGGAAACCTCTCGTTGATGTCCCTTGGTTTCTTACTTGGTGATCGTAATAATTCCGTTGTATGGAGAGGTCCCAAAAAGACTGCTATGATCCGTCAGTTTCTAAAGGATGTCCACTGGAGTGGCGATAGCACTAGTTCCAACCTCGATTACTTGATTATCGATACGCCTCCGGGAACCTCCGATGAACATATTGCTATTGCAGAAGAATTACGTTGGGCGGGTCCTATCGATGGTGCTATTATAGTCACCACCCCTCAACAAGTTGCGATTGCAGATGTGAAGAAGGAAATCAACTTTTGTAAGAAGGTGAATTTTAACGTTCTTGGTATTGTGGAGAACATGAGTGGCTTCATTTGCCCGCTGTGCTCAGAGTGCACAAATATCTTCCTGTCTGGAGGAGGTTTGGCTTTGAGTGAAAACTTGGGCATCGAGTTCTTGGGGAACATTCCTATTGATCCGAAGTTTGTTGAAATGGTTGAAACTCAAGATAATGACACAAGAAAACTAATTGACTTATACAACGATTGTGAATTAAAACCCATCATGGATGATATCGTCACTAAAGTCTTAGACAAAAACTTACCGTCTAGAATTTGAAATCCTACTCAAGACTAAGGCTTATATTCTTTGACATTTTAATAGACATTTTACATCTTTTCTTCTAAACCATTATATTTGGAATGCATCATTATATATATATAACCAATAGTGTACTTACTCTATCCCATTGATTTTCTTCCACTTTGTGAGTCTCTTTCTCAAATCACTTACGGATTGTTGCATAGGATTCAATTTCTTGTCCCACTTCATTGCTTCGTAATCATCACCGTGCTTTTGGTAGAGGTCGTTTAACCAATCCGATTCCCTAGCGGATGGGACAGCTTCCTTCTTTATCTTTGAGTTCTTTTCAGCTTCTGCTTGTAATTGGGCAATCACTTCACTCACTGGCTCTTCCTCTTCTTGTTCTGCAACCTTCATGGTACCATATATGACCTTCAAAACAGCTCCATCATCGTCCCTTATTATACGGGCCTCTCCCTCTGGGATCTTAGCGGGATCTTCAGTTTGCTCAATATCGGCAGGTGTGACTTTCTTGGCCTTTTCATCTCTCAGTGCTTTTATCTGTGTCAAGGTGAGGATTTCCTTCTCTGTACCACCGGCCGCAGTTCCCATTTTTGATCTCAACCCTAATCTCTTGTAGTTTTGGGCTAAAGTTAGAGACTTGTCCCAGTGGGCCGCAATAATAGGATTCGATTGAATTTTTATATCATTATGCTTATCCTTGACACGTCTGGTGTTCTTCTTGACAGAAGAACGTGCCATCTTTCTCTTTCTAACAGAAACCATCTTGCACCTAAAAAGCTATTGATAATGAGATGAGCTTGATTTTTTCCAATTAGCCCATCGCTTTGGAAAGCTTGATCACGTGATCACGTAGTTTTTTCCTTGATTCCTAGATGAACCCTTCTAAGTAAGCCTAATTGTTCTAAGTCACAATAGATAATACTCTTGCTTTGCCACAATAAGAGGTAAGATACTCTCTGGTAATCTAGCAGGATAAACTGAGCTTCCTTCAACAAGTTGTTAAAAAATTTACAGAGACTATTTTACTCCCTTTATGCGCACAGGGGTTTCGGAGTTATTAACTGAACTAACACTCTGAATACACAATTACTTGATATGTTACCATGTCAACAAACTACTCAATTTTAGAGGTAATTGATTATATTAACACTGCATGCTTGTTATGGAATGTTTGGCTGCGAAAACAAAAACAAAGGATAGACACAAAATAGTAGCCTATGAGGAACGCTCATTCGCACAGTTGAATTACCGGTAGATAACATCAGATAACATCAGATGAACACCTGGATAGGATCGTTAGCATGTAAATCATACAGTTTTATACTAAAAATTATTAAATTAACTCTATACACTGTGATTGTACCACTAGATCAACATTACTGAGAACTAGGTAATATGTATACGCTCTTAATTGGCTTCCACGAATGCTCTGTAGGTTGTGAAATCTGATGATTTTGAAATCAATTCGATTTCAGCGCCTGGGGCGATGAAGTATGTGAAACCGGTCTTAACATCCAAAGGTTCTTGGCCCTTGATGGCGATGGATCCTTCACCGCTTGTGGCGATAACGATGGAAGGGCCATTGAAGGAGTCAAAGTGTTGCTTACCGCCTTCCTTGTCGAAGATGGTTTGCAAGACAGAGAATTCAGCGATAGGAGGGTCGTAAAGTACCGATCTAGAGGCGTCACCGTGAGACTTTGGGAATGGCAACAAAGGCATCTTTTGCTTTTCGACAGAGTCGTAAGAGTAGAGCAACATTTCCACCAAGTTCTTCACGTCCTTAAATTTAGGAGTGAAGCCTGCTCTAACCACATTATCTGAAGCAGCCATACATTCGATGATGTCACCTGAAATGTAGGCGTGAGGGTCCTTGGCTTGCAAGAACATAGCTTCACCCTTTTTGAGGTCGACATGGTTCAACAACAAGCATCCACAGAACAAACCGATATCGTTTGGGAATTGTTTATTTAAACGGAGGATCAACTCAGGTAATCTAGGGTCTATGTTTGCAAAGAGTTGAGGGTCCAGTTCGACTCTGTTGACCAATTCGGTAGCCTTTTGAGTGATTGTAGAATCGTTGGTGTTCATCAACTTTCCGAAAACCTTTTGCAACAAGAGTCTGTTTTGCTTATCTTCAGCTGTACCGACTTGAGCGTCTGGGACGATACCAGCCACGAATTCCGCGATGATTTCAGCGCCGATGATGGAGTTCAATTCAGGGATGGTTTGCAAGGTTGTAGCCAATTGATCCAAGGGCTTGAAACCACAGAAACCTTCAAAGTCAGTGACTGCGATGGCCATTTCCGGCTTGTGGTTGTCATCAGGGTAATTCTTAGGGTCGGCAGCGTGCAACTGTGCGCCCAATTTCTTATCAGGGTGAGCTTGGATACTCAACACTTTTTCGATAGACAACACCTTGAACAAAAATGGCAATTCCTTGTTGGAGCCAAACTTGTTGATGATAGAAGGGTGTAACAATTCCTCCGGTCTGTCTCCCACCATGTCTCTCAAAGTCTTGCCTTCGACGTCTGCAGCACCGACACCTCTGGAGGGCACTGAAGGGTGGGTACCCATCCACAACTCAGCGTAAGGCTTGGACTCGTCAATCTTGGTAGCTGGGTTGGAACTGGCTGCAAATTGAGCAACGGCGGATGAAGACCCAATCTTACCCCAGTCGTAGTTCTGGTAGCCACAATCAATTCTAAATAACTTAGACATATTTACACACGTGTGTTATATTTAAACGATTTGTATGGAGATTTTTATTTATACTTATACCGGTCGTGCCAACGCAGATTTTCCACTATACGCACAACAAACACGACACAAAGGGGAAAGAAAAAGAAGGATGGATTTCGGAGAAGCAGGAACCGTTCAAAAATACATAATGTCTTGGATTGAGACGTCCACAGGCAACCGGATCCTGAAGAGCGCCGACATTGCTGGGCTGGAAAGAATCCTTATTAACGGCAACACCACAATCAACGACGACGTCCTCCTCGATGGGAATGTCTCTCTCCTGCTGCAACACCAAACAGCGATCCTGATTGGGAAATATTGCTACATTGGTTCTAGGGCGCGGGTGATCCCTCCTGAATTGCCTCTGGGACCAGACGGGGAGCAAACCCATGGACCAAGCTCCATTGGTGGCTACTGCATAATTGGACATGACTCGATCGTGCGGCTGGCCAACATCGGGAATAGAGTGCTAATCGAACCACATTGTGAAATCATGAACTTGGCCATCATTTACGATTGTTGCGTGATTAGAGAGGGCACAGTTATTCCCCCAAAAATGGTGGTCCCGCCTTACAGCGAGGTTAGCGGCGTCCCTGGTGTCAACTTTCAGGTCAAGGAACTACACAACAGCTACAAAAAGTTAATCGAAACAGAGGCTAAGGAACTCCAATTCTTAGGTTGATGTTCTTTGCATTTGTCGTTTGTATTTTCTTTCCTGGATTTGGATATCTCAGTGCTACTAAATAGAGCATCACCAGATGCAAAGTATAAATTACGTAATCACAAATAAAGTAGGTTTTATTGGATGCATCCAGTCTGGTCATGATGCGTTTATAAATCACTTGTTTATTGATAGTTTGAACATTACTCACTGTATCTCTGATGTTGAACATGACTCAATGTATCCTTAATGTTGAACATGACTCAGTGTATCCTTGATGTTGAAGAACTAGCTGTTTAGAGGTTCTTGACTATTGCGGTTTGGATGTGTATAGGTTCTTTAATGAAGAACTGCATTCCATGAAGAACTAGCATTTCATGAAGAACTAGCATTCCATGAAGAACTAGCAATTCAGCAATGAAAGCTGTTTCCTGAAACGTCTCGCACCTACTATAATTCACGTAATATCCATAACTTATCTATAGACTAGCTAATCCTTCTTTGGAACGCCTAAGATTCCTAATCCACTTGCTTGTCTGCGATGGCCACCAACAAGCTTCACCTTTATCTTCTTGCGCCAAGTGACAGCAAAATACACCAAGGCAAATAACGCAAGGTATCCGGTGAAACCGTAGTCATGGACGTAATCCATAAACCTCAAAGGACCGCCAAATGGGCTTCCAAGAACCTTTTTGGTGATTGAAACCTTTGTGGACACCAAGGATGGATCTAAAAGAGACAACAAAACAGGCTTTAAGATGGCTGGTTCGTTGATCAACTGGGCACCTTCTGCATTCTGATCCCAGTAGTATCTGTTGTCTCTGGTCATAACGATTGAGTCACCAATCTTGTAATTGTTCAAGTTAAGTTTCCATCCACGGATCTTTTTGAATTCGTCAAGGTTGTTAACGTCAATAAATGTGAACAAAACGTCATTCTTGTCGAAAAAGTGTGGAACTTGTTTGGCCATTTCCTTGATTATCATTTGGTTATTATTGATTCCCAGTGTTTTCAAAGATGCCACACGCTCGGCCTTGTCTTCTCTTGCATCCAAAATCTTGTTGAAGTAATATTCTTGCTTCAACAAATGGTACTCATGTGCGGCAAGGGACATGTTGTACAATGATTCGCTGGTGAATTTGGCATTTTTGGAGTCGAGAAGTGTCACGACAACCTTGTTGTTCTTGGTTAACTTATCCTTGCTAAAGTATTCAGGAAGGATCCTCGAGTTCAATTCCTGATGCACTGGGTACTTGCTCTTTTCGAGGAAGCTCTCAACTTTGCTCCAATCACGCATATCTTCAGGTGCAAAACTTTGGTAAGCAGTAGAGTATAAACAATTGTCTCTAACTACAAACAAGGTTGGTAAAGTTGTGATAGCACTGGCCAAGTACATAGCCCTATCAAACTCCTTTGCGGGCTGTGACTCGTCGTAATGGATATAATTGACCAAATTTTGGGCTTGCAACTCAACATTCACAGGGATCTTTGCATGCTTGGCTGTGTACAAGTGCATGTTGAATTTCGATTTGCTGGCGTAATCCAACAAGTGGGGCAAAATAGCCTTGTCTTCCTCAGTGACCTTTTCCTTATCGTAGAAGAAAATGATTGCAACTTTATTTTGCAAAGGGTAGAATTGATCCAATGGCTGCTTTCTCAAGTCCTTGCGGTATTCCATGACGTCCTGGATACCTTGAGCGCTCAATATTTCGTATTGGGCGTTTTCGTACAATCTAGTTGTGTACTCCTTCAATTCCAGGATTTCTGTGGACCCGTTGTAGTCGACTCTCTGTAAGCCAACGCTCTTTGGGAAAAAGTAGGAGATTTCCGGGGCCACATACTTGGATTGATCTCTGGAGAGGGCGCCGTAGCCCAACTCCTTACACAAGTTTGGGTTGTCATAGCAGTTAATGTGGCCAGTTTTTGCGATCGAAATCATTTGGTTCAGGATTCTGTCCCACATTTGCTTTACACCAAGACAGTCTGGGCACAGGGAGAAGCGGTTTTTGCCCGTTGCATCCGTTTCCTTATATTCCAAGTTTGAGCCTGGGAAGAACACCACCATGTACATTTCCTCGCTGTTACCTGCCACGATATCGAGCAAGTCGTCCGTTGAAAGCAACTTGGACGCACTTGGTAAGTTTGGGTGAGCCGAGTACTCAGCCACTGTTTTCTGTATGTACTTTTGCACGTTAGCCGCGTTTCTAACCAACGTACGTGGGAACGTATCAACGTGCTTCAGCTTCTTTGGATTGGAATCTATCACAGGCAGGTATACACGTATATCGGGGAAACCAAAAATCTCTTCACGGTCACACAAGTCACCACTCACAATACAATTCACCTGTCTCATCTCAACACCAAACTTCTTGGCGTTTGGATAGTGTTCACGGTATGCTCGCTCCCACTCGGGTGCAAACTGTTTACAGTGACTGCAGTATGGGGAGTAGAACTCAACAAGTGTCAACTGTTCACTAGTGTATTCATCAAAGTTACCGATTGTGAGCTCCTCGGGTAACTCGATGATCTCAGCCTCGGCCTCGGCCTCCGTATCGTCTGTGTCCTCTGCCAATTCCTCCCCCTTGCTCTTGATCGTTCCCATCTTTGGTGTCTTTTTCGATTCTGGTTGCAGCTCGCCGCCCAACCCTTCAACTGCCTTCTCACTCGTTACTGCTACAGATCCAGCAATTGCCCCTTCGGCACCCTTACCCGCACCCTGTATGGACGCTGGCTCAGCGAGCACAACAGGCACGAGAAGCTTCATCACCGTGCTCAACTTCATTCTGTCGTTACGTGAGCAAAAATTATCTCACTATTCTTGTTTCCTTATCCGGAAAAAACAGCCTTGCAAATTTCCATCTCTACTGTGTTGGTTTTGCAGGTTCACAAGCTTCCTGGGTGTTCCCGATACTCTATAGATTCTTGTCAAAGTTTATTCTTATCCGGATTCTGTTGATAATATTGTCCTTGATATTTGCATTGTCCTTAGTATATAAATTGTCCTTAATATGTCCTTAATATGTCCTTAATATGTCCTTAATATGTCCTTAATATGTCCTCAATATGTCCTTAATATATGTCCTAATATATATGATTGATTTGTAGACTCCCACTAGTATACTGAGTTCTACATCTGAAAACTTGTACTATTCTATGAACGTTTCACATTTTAAGATTCTTGGAACTAAAATAGTACGATCGGTGTCCTTGAAAAGTAGGTTGCATGATATTGACTCTCTCTAATAAAATATGCATCTCTACCCTTTTATTGATATATATATATATTAATCCAAGATGGAGAAAGAAATATTATAGTAGGTGGGAGCTGATAATGGTAGGAAATCATGGAACATCTGAGTTGCTTCTATATCTGGGCCACAAGGTGTAGGTGTATATGTTGTTTCAGAGTAAAAGTCCGATTGCTTGATACTGAGCACTTATGCATAATGCTTGACAGTGACTGAACATTGGATTCATGACGATGGACTGCTTACATGTGGAAGTCTTGATGAGTCTACATATTTCTCGATTGATTTCGCTAGAAGATGTTACAAGAGGTAATTGATGCTACCAGAGACAATTGATGCTACCAGAGACAATCGATGCTACCAAAGGTAATGATGCATCAGAGACAATTGATGCTACCAGAGGTAACCGACACTGGAGGGCTGGTATATTCAAAGAATGCATTTTATCATAGTTTTTGCGAGTTAGAGGTTTTCCATCTGCTGTGAGAAATTCCCTCAAGGCAAGTTCTTACCTGAAAACCAAATCTAGAGAAGTAAAGGGTAAAGTTAACGATGAAGACTTTTCATGCTTACAGAACCTAAATCTTAATAGAATTATAATTTGACATATTTTCTGATACAGAATGTTTAATGTATGATTTCTTAAGTTTTTAATAGGATTTCCTTTACTTCCTATAACGTTGAATTAATTCACCTGGCGTGGTTAATCTCAAAGTGCAAATGGCTTCTTGATCTTAACCAACAATCATTTAGGTTACAATAATTATATCTGTTTCATTACCATAAAAATATACACCACTTTATGAATTTTTTATTTATCACGAGTTTTAATATATATCTTTCCAATAGTTAAATCCTACCCATTATATCAGATTATATCCCTGTTGGTTCGTTGAAATTACCGGAAATCTCAATAACGGGATGGCTATGTAGAGAAAAGTTGGTTGTCTGTGTACAATACACAAAAAAACATGCGGGCCATTTGATTTCACATTGATTTCAAAGGTGGAAATGTTTGCATTGATACTTTCTGTGAATATGAGTGCTTCTATTTTATATATGAACACTATGATCTTTCCATGCTTTGAATATGAGTGCCGGCGGATCTTTCTATGAACAATATATGGATCTTTTCCTTTATACCATACTCACCTACTATTAAATGTTCAGATTTATCGTATACTTTGTATTAATCTATGTCTACATGCTATCAAAAAGAAATGCAAGGTTTCTCTTTGTATCTACTGAATAAATAAATCAGCTTTTTACAAACTGAAGCAAGTACTTTTTGAAATACTCAAAGCTCACCAAAGTCACAGCACTCAGTGGTAATGTGCGAGCTAAATTGATGCCGAATCCCGCGTAGAAACCACGGAGCCCTTCCTTTCTATAAATCTTGACTATTGAGCTCACCACGGAAGATTCGCCGCTGCGAGCCAGTTGCTTTGAAGGTTGTATTTGCATTCTCGTTCTTAAAATCTCATGTGGATATGTAATTGTGGAAGCCACCATCTTTGATAATGACAGTGCGGCAATAAGCCGCCATAGGTTACTGTCCTTGGTAAGCAATATCAGCTTTAATTTTTCATACACAGGGAAGTGGATGCCAACATGCACTAACCCAAAGAGGGAGGGCACGAGTCCTCTATAAAATACTCGAATCCCCTCTTCCCGATACATTGTGCGGAAGGCATCAATAGTGCCATTGTAATAAGTCCGAGATGCACCTAGTGATCTCCCATCTGCACCTTTAGCATTGGGAATATCAAAAAATGTCTTGTTCTTGCCCGTCTGGATCATTAACCGTGTCTTCACCACCCAGATAGGATTCACTGCAATCGACAGCACCATCCCGGCAGTCATCGCCAGGGCACAGTGATTAAGCGCGTCAATGTCTAGGTTGAAATGATCATGCATGTATTTGGGATAGAATATCTTAGCCCTCTCGTATATGCTAAAGTATATCATCCAAGTGGGTAAATATCCAATCGTTATGGGGACTAGTCCTCTATAAAGCCCTCGCACACCCTCTTCTTTGATAATTGTCTTGAATGCTCCCGTAAAGCCCCTATATTTGAGCTTGATGTCACCCACCGGCTTGCTCAGCGTCTCCAGTAGCTTGATCATGGCCCCCTGTGCCTGCAACCGCGTCTTCACAACATCGAGAGGACATACAACCACTCCAGCAAAAAACCCAGACGCTGCCCCAGCCAATGTCACCATGTGAACCTCGGAGAGATCACTCAAGACCTGATAGCGGCCGGCTGACGCAATGTAGTCGGAAACTTCACCTGGAACTTCTGTCGCTTCATTGCTCGTCATCGTCAAGTGTCAGCTAATTTTGCTTTTGCTTTTGCTTTTTTCTTTGAGAATATCGTGATGATAAGAAGTTTCCTTTACAATCAGATTACTCTATTCCTTAGTCAAATCCTTCGGATGATATGGATCGTGTCGCTTTATGCTGATGGATCGCAGTCTCAGGTATGGATTCTTTCAGCTGGCCCTATTCCAACTAAGCTCGCTATTTTTTGCCGTCTTCGTAACTGACTCTGATTTGAAGAAAATATATAAAAGCCGAGACTTATTACAGGTGAATATCAGCAAATATTTATAGGGCAGCACTCTCATGTTGTCCATTATTTAAGCTTGACTGCTATCTATTCGATAATCTACTTTGTATACTATGATCTACAGAATATAAGCATGATAAAATTACAAAAAAATGTCCGTGGATATGCGCCCTACTGGTTTATATACAGTTGAAGTCGTTCCAGATGGTGCAATTGACGCAAACCATTCATGCGGTCAAATCGCATTATACAAATAATATCCAAGTGTAAAAGTCTAGCGGTCTAAATACAGTAGAAGCGGTTCCAGTTGATACAATTGCTTAAACCGTTCTTGAGGTCAAATCATTCAAAAGCAAATTGGTCATTCGCTTTAGTCTAAACCTTTTAGTGATCTCTTGTTTAGAAACGAAAAAAAAAAATACGAGAAACACTATGGTCAAGTACTATCTCAAGGTTGCAGCCAGTTTGGATGCGGTGACAGACTTCCAACCACTCGACACTCCTGAAAATGTGTTTGAATACACCTTCCGTATTCAATGTACCACATGTAGAACCACACATCCCAAACCAGTTGGTATCAATCAGTATGAGTCTCACGAGATCACTGGTTCCAGAGGAGAGGCTAGTTTTGTTTTCAGATGCAAAGAATGCAAGTCCGAACATTCGGCTAGCATCCTCCGTACCAAAGAGGTTCTTGAAGTAGAGAACGATAAATTTGCAAAGATTTTGGAAATCGATGCCAGAGGGCTTGAGTTTGTTGAGTTTATCCCACAAGGTATTTTCACTGTTAAAGGTGTTGAATCTGGTACTAAATTCCAAGAGGTTGAATTGGATGATGGTGAATGGTTTGACTATGACGAGAAGGCTGGAGGGGAGGTGAGTGTGACTGATGTCAAGTGGGAAGTGGAACGTTCTTAGGATATTCCAGTGGATATTCTGAGATAGATTTACTGAGGTAGAACTCTCTAAGATGGACGTTCTTAGGTGCAAATTCAGGTGGGTATTCTTTCTAATCGTTCTTAGAACTAACAATGCAGTGCATTCTATATCAGAGGTGGAGCAATCATTCAATGTGGAACGTTTTTTAATGTGTTCCCACTGTGATAAAAAAATCCAATGCCATTCTATTGTCTCTCCAACAATGTCCTGCCCAATTTGCTTAACAAGCCTCAAAGTACTATTTCCCATTTCTATATAGAAGTCCCATAGATAAAAGTCCCATAGATAAAATTCCCATAGATAAAAGTTCAACTGTCAATTGCATAAACATTTTCGTAATTAATCCACACTAGGCAGTTTTTTCCTATTATATCGGCTGCAACTTTGCCGGTTTCCATGCGACGGAAATTTCGGATTCAATTACTAAATAGCCTCGCGCAGCAACAATCCCCTTTATATATTAATACTTGCTCTTAAATTATTAAAAAATCAAACATTTCTGAAATATGGGATTGGCAGACGCAATTACACAACCAGTGAACGAAGCTCTCAAGGAGGTCACAGACAAGGTGGGAAGTGGATCGGGATCCTCACCAAAGAGATCCGGTATACAACTTTTTTCCCCAGAGTATTATGCAGCATGTACCATTGGTGGAGTTGTTGCCTGTGGACCAACACACGCAGCAGTGACACCATTGGACTTGGTTAAGGTGAGACGTCAAGTGGATGCCTCGTTATACAAATCGAACATCCAAGGCTGGTCCAAAATTTTGAAAACTCAGGGAGACTCGATTTTGACTGGGTTCGGAGCCACTTTTATCGGTTACTCCTTGCAAGGTGCAGGTAAGTATGGTTTCTACGAATTCTTCAAAAAGACTTATGCTGACGCTGTCGGACCTCAGTACGCTAAAGACTACAAGACGGGTATTTACTTGGCTGCGCTGGCCTCGGCCGAATTTCTTGCTGACATTGCGTTGTGCCCCTTTGAAACAATTAAGGTTAGAACCCAAAGCACAATGCCTCCTTTTGCCACATCCGTCGTGGACGGCTGGAAAAAGATTGTAGCTAAAGAAGGATTTGGTGCTTTATACTCTGGCTTGGTTCCGTTATGGTTTAGACAAATCCCATATACCATGGTCAAGTTTGCTACATTTGAAAAAACAGTCGAATCCATCTACAGCTATTTGGGTAAACCAGTATCCTCCTACACAACCTTACAACAAACAGGGGTTAGTTTTCTCGGCGGTTACATTGCAGGTATTTTCTGTGCCGTCGTATCCCACCCGGCTGATGTTATGGTCTCAAAGGTCACCTCCGATAGAAAAGCTGGTGAATCAATCGGTGATGCATTGGGAAGAATCTACAAAAAGATTGGCTTCGCTGGTGTCTGGAACGGTTTGCCAGTGAGAATCGTTATGATTGGTACTTTGACTGGTTTCCAATGGTTGATATACGACTCATTTAAAGCTTCTATTGGTTTACCAACAACTGGTCACTGATTGCCGTTGTCTTTAGATATGTATCTTTGCAACTTTACATCTTTGGCTACTGGTGACTTTTGTACTTGGCTACGCAACTTTACAACTTGCTTGCAACAACTTTGGCAACACTGTCGTTCAGGAGAGAATTTTCTTATAAGCCAGTATCTTTATATTTACATATTTATACGCAATAGACTATTTTTTCTTGTATTGTTATGGTTAAACATCGTCTGACATTTACAGCAAAGTTCTTCAATCTATTTTATCTATACGATTTAGACAAATACCAAGTGTTTGCTTAACCCCACACATTTTTGAATAACTCATCATCCAAACCAGGTTGTGAGCTACTAGTGGCAACGGCAGGTTTCCACTGGTTGGATGATTTCCATGAAGGAGTCAGGGTATCATTTGACCACTCATTGTCCCACTTTTGGGTTGGTACAGGGGTTGGGGTATGTTGCTGTTGCCCTGTGGACTTTGCAGGGACATGCGTTGGAGTTTGGGCTGGTGTAGAAGTTTGAAAAGTACCAGAAAAGTTCAACCCGCTCAACGAGTTGGACAAGCTATCTATGCTGTTCACAGAAGGGGTGCTACGGTTCTGGGTACTTTGAACATTTGAAATTGGATTGTTTTGAGTTGAGTTGAGTTGAGTGTTTATGCTTTGGTTATTAGGTCTAATAGCAGTCAGTGAAGACGATGGTGAAGAATACAATGACAAAATAGATTTCTTCAAGTCTGGTCTTGCGTTCATACTTCCACCGGTTGACTGAGCAGATTGCGGGGCCGGGGTCCTATTGGGGAATTGCTGTACAGTTCTTGTTGGAGGTGTGGCTGCTGGTGTCACCCTTGGGGTTGGAGATGCAGAAGTTGTGAATGAACCGAAATCGTCATCAAGGAGTAGTGCCCCTGTGGATCTGGATTGTTGTGGAGGTTGCCTTGCTGGGGTCTGCTTTGGTGCAACTGGTGCAACTGGTGCAACTGGTTGTGGGGTTTGCAGTGTGGGTTGTGAAGTCTGCTGGCTTTGGCCAGGGACAGACCTGATGCTCATTGGATCTGGTATGGTCGACAGTTGGGCCCATTTCTTTAAGTCGTACTTAGTTCTGATAAAGTTTTCGATTTTCAGCTCATTTGGTACGTAGCCTTCTGGTAACTTACTTTCCCAAAAGAGATTCACCTTTTCGTTGCCCCACTTGACCATGTTTTCAATCTCATTGTCATTCCATGCATCCAAATCAACAGACTTCACCTTGGAAATATGTGTACCCATACTTCTGTGAATACCCAGGCATCTAATACAGATAAAACAACCTAAACTATGTGACGCCCAACGAGGGTTCTTTGCTGTCTTGCAATCAACACATGTCTTGTTAGCTGGTTCTCTAAGTAACGCCTTGAGAATCTGCTTTTGCTTCTCGAAATCAACTCTTCTGCCAGAGGTTGTTGCTGATGTTCTGCTACTACTCATTGTGTTTTTATCGGTTGCTTCAATCTCGCGCTCAAAGTTTGATCTCGCTGTCGATTTTCAAAATAAAACCAAACAGACGAATTTATCACGTGTCTTGTGGGCCTCTGTTTTCATTTTTGTCAAAATATCTTCCATAAAAAGGAACTGAGTGGTCGTGTGAATGTGACGAGAAAAATAAAACCAAGAAGAACAGGTGGGGAAATTTGCCTTTTTTTTCCCAATTACGTCGTCCCATCAGAATTAAACCGAAACGGTGGAAAACTTGGTGGAGCAGCACAAAATAAGCAAAAGCAAAAGCAAAAAGAAAAGAAAAAAAAAAGCGAGCGTAACCGTGTTTCACGTGTCAAATTTTCACGTGTGCTTATATAAGCAATATATACCATACCCCCTCCGAAAGAGTTTATAACCCAGCTGTATGAACACAGTCAAGTAAAGAAGAAGATTTCACAGAATCAGAGATGCAATGACCACACTAACGCACAACTTAGATAGACATGCAGGTATAGGATACCGTGCTAGTGTGAGCACCGGAGAACGGCGAGCACTGACGATGAACACGATGACGACGATGAAGCATTTAGAGCAAAGAGATGATTTTAGAAAAGAGAGTGAGGAGAGCACTAAGGGGGTGATAGAATCTGCAAATAATAGACTAGAAGATTCAGGCTCCGATCGATACGTACCAGTGCGATCAGCGCCTGGTGAAGAGTTACCAAAAGAGAGACCAAACGATCAACATACAACTAACACACACATAGCCCCAATGCGCTCGAAAAGTTATATCACAGTGGCCGAAGTACGAAAGCATCATGAACCAACGGATCTATGGATGATAATATATAACAAAGTCTACGACGTGACAACATTTGCATCGGATCATCCTGGAGGAGTTGAAGTTCTTTACGATTGCAGCGGTGTGGATGCTACGGAAGCCTTCGAGGATGTTGCACACTCAGACGATGCCCTCAACATGTTGGCTCCTTATTACATTGGAGACTTATACGCTAACGAAGAAAAGAAATATGAGCATTTCCGGATCCCAGAACAACTAAAGGAAAAACCTCCAGCTCCTAAAGATTCACCTCCAAAGCTAAAAGTTCAAGTAAGGAGAAGGAAAAAGAGTAAGCGAATAGTAAATCATCTCACTTGGATATTAATTATATTTGCTTTGATCGCAATTCTTCTATGCATCGGATTGCAAAAGTTCAAATGGAGTTATCATATACTGTCAACATAATTGGGGTTTTTTATTATCATATAGGTTTAAAAGGTTTTTACAAAATTTTAGAATTTGAATAGACATATTTTTGGGTATATAATTGTACTACTACTGATTGGTTGCATCATCAACTTCTACATTGAATTTCATGTACCGGGCCTCTCTGTGAGGAGAAGAGATAGTGGAACTATTGGTAACAAAAAAAAAATCTTTCACTAAGTTGATCTTCACCTTAATAGGTAGTCAATTGGCTTGCGCAAATCTAAAACACAAACTCGAAAACTCGAAATTCAAAAGTATTGTGCAAATAGGGGTGTCATCTTCTCTAATTCCTATTCTTTGCGCCTAATGGAGTGTATAAAGATGCTCTTTTTTAATTGGGAATATCTATATTAGGAATTATCCAATGACGCTTCAGCAATTGACGTCCACATTGCTTTCACAACGGACAAAGATTAAGTAGGACATGTTAAAAGGTAGAAACACTTGCAAGTACAAATCGTGCAAGGAGTTCTTATTGTGTTCACGACTACGCTTCCACAGTACAAAAGAAAGAATTCATAACACATAAAAGATAGCAAAAGATCACAATATGGGTAATTTTGGGTTTTGGCTCAACATTAAATACGGGCCTCTCTTTTTTATATGTGGGGGAGGAGTAAAGCAGTAACAAGGCTGTTGTTTTTATATTTACAATAGTAATCTTCTAATTAGCCAAAGATATTGTTTGTGGATATTGTTCAATTAAGATGATTTGAATTAAACTTTTTTAAAGCAAATGCGGCACCCTGGTTTACAAGAACACAGGGGGACGTACCAAGGAGTGAAAGAAGGGGTTTATTTTATGTTGTGTTGCTGGGGTATCGAGTATTTAACCCTGTTGATCTAAAAAAACTAATCGGAACGGTCGCAACATCAATATTTCCAACATTCTCCAAAGATTGCCCGTGATCACATTCATTGGCAGACAGATTGTGAAAAATTCGATTAATGTGTCAAATCTTTCACATTAAGCGTTCAAGAGCTGAGCTCAGCGCTTGTGAAGTCATGTTATGCATAGAGAGTTAAGTAAGATTTTACTTGGTTGAGCCTCTCGGTTACAAAACTGTTTTTAGATCGAAATAAATGCCAATTCTCCATTTATCTTCTATACGTTTATGGTTTTGGTAGATAAGGCTACACTTTGGTATTTTTGATTAAAATGTGAAATTCTCAAAGTTTTTGCGACCTTTATCAGCGATGGTGTTTTTGTCTTGCAATAAAAAGTACAATTAAAACATACTATTCTGCTCTGTTGAATGTGTCTGCTGTAACAATAAAGATCCTTTAGTGTCATAACTAAAACATTTAGCATTTCTCTTTAGGGTTCTTATTTTCTAACTATGATATTAAGAGCTTTAATAAGATTACTAGAACCCCATAGAGTTATTTTAATATAGTTCACATCTACTATATCTATATGCTTTTACTTTCATGCTAATCTGAAGTTCTAGATTTTTAATGACACAAGCTCAATGCTTTTTATTAGTCTTATCATCATAACGTTTTGAAGTTTCATATTCCTCAAAACACTCCTTGAATTTTGCCATCATGTTTTAGGCTATTCTTGGATATACGTTCTGCTCAGCCCTTTCCTAATACGATTTTTTATACTAAATAGAACCAAAACTCCACAGCACTTTGCTATAGAGATAAAAATTCACCTCGATTAGTTGAAATTCACTTCAATTCAACCGTAAACAGAGTTTTCAAATTGCATTTTCCTTGACTTCAGCTTGCATCTGGGTATGCACATCATGCCTGTATACAGGTGTAGGTCGGCTGCATCTTGATATATCAACAGAAGAAACATCTCGGAATATACCCCAACACCGTAAGTTGTAAAAGGGCAAATTGGTTTGTATTCTGAAATGCCACTGACACCTTATTGTTTTAAATTGTACAAATTTATCATCAATCAATTATATAGAATATATGCGTCCGACTATAAACCAATAGTGAATTGAAACCCTAATTATACACTGAGAGCATCAAAACCTGGTAAGATGATAAAATATATAGATAAAGTCTCAGATGTAGCTAAGGTGTATACTTCTGGTTTTCCCAGTTTAATTAATCTGGTTTATAATAAGTTCAAGGGTGATGCGGTGGCTCAATGGTAGAGTTTTCGATTCCAAATCGAACGGTTGCAGGTTCGATTCCTGTCCGTGTCAATTCCTTCAATTTTTTTAAACTTTTGAAAACTCGCAATGAGAGAAGTATTTTATGAAGTTGATTAAATATGACTCTTAGTATTAGTGTATTATATGTTTTGGCATTCACTGCTATATAGAGCTTAATATCAGATTTAATAAAATTCTTGGTATCAACAAGGAATAACTTTAGGGATTTTAGTAGGTTAATACAATTTTTGAAGAGTATTGCGAATTAAATGAATAAATTCAACACTCTGAATTTAATATAGTCTAGGAAACATCAAGACAACCCATTCAAATATTTAATCACTAACACTACACTATAAAAAAATTCCGATACCGGGAGTCGAACCCGGGTTTGCCCGGTGAAAGCGGACCGTGCTAGCCGTTACACTATATCGGAGTAATATATTGTTTAAATAAAACTAAAATAATAGCAGCCATTATGCAATATCTGTCAGGTTATGAATCGTTTTTCATTTATTTTCAACTGTCGTTCGTCTCTAAATGTCTAATGGCCGTAAGACATATATGCGTGTTTCTTCTTTTTCTAATAGATCCAACTCAAAAACGTGCGTATTTGAGTAAACTAAGTTAAAACTAGAGCTAAAACCAGTCTTTCTATACACTTGATTTGAATATTTCTTAATAATTGATTGAATCCTTCTAAAAATCTATTTAACCATGCGACACAGACATAGCATGTTAAACTTAACCATAAGAAAAACTACAACAGGGAACAGCCTTTTGAGGTATAAACATCATTAAGATATTTGGACTACAGAAGTAAATGGAATGTAAGAGATAATACGAATCGTTCAAGCTGTGTTCTGATTGATATGAGTTAATTGGACAGACTCTTTTTTTGCACCCATTACGAGATGCAACATCCCGATTACCTTGGGAAACTAGGACGAGAACTTCAGATTAAAACCCTACTGAGGGAAGACGCTTATATAGAAATATTTTTTCTTCATGATGTGTTTTCCATAAAAAGAACCAAAGCTAGTGATTGAAAAGAGCTACTCCAAGATTAATAGCTGGATGTGCGTGGAATTTTATACGCCCAACATACATATATCAATTAAAGAATACTCACAGAGGAAAACATAATTCAGTAAGACTAGAAACTTTCATTTGAACAATCCGAACTGGGTTGGCAACTGCTTTTAACTTTGCTCAATAAACTTGTAACCAGACTTAAACATATATGATTGTAATAGTTGAGTGTACACTTTCTAAAGTACCAGCTTACCTATATGTTTTAAGTTTGCATTACTGCCTTGCTTTCCATAAAACTGATTTTTTAAAAAGCTTGCTTTGTCCCAACAACTGCCAATAGTAGTTCAATTCTAGACAGCAAGAATCATTGATGGTTAAATTATAGAGATCAATTGAATGCACACCGAAAAATTCACACTAAAATACAAAGAAAACCAAAAAAACAGACTCCAAGAGATCATGTCTGACGAAGAATTCTACAGTGAGGAATCTTACGAATTTGAATTTGAAGATGAGGATGAAGAGAATGGAGATGTGGATGTATCTAATAATGAGGAACAAGATAGTGATTCCGAGAATGCTACATTTGAAAGCAGATACTACGATGCCAAAGGGTTAAAGTATGATGACACCAATGCAGCTATTGAAGCACTCAAGATGATAACTGAATCCAGTACTAGCACGGATGACGATATAAACTATGTGTTCAAGTCATATAAGCAAATAGTGAAGATATCATTCAACAGTGGTAACTTCAACCAAGCTCTAGAGTTCTTGAATGGGTTGATAAGGGTATTACCAAAGGTCCCAGGCACATACGGAGAAGATTCAATCAATAAGATTGTAAACAACTTTTCGGCTTCCAATAATTCATCATTCATTAACAGCTTGTACGACGTAATTCTCAGTTTCTTGAATACAACAGGCACAGAAAGCCAAGGATACAGTCGACTTTGGTTGAAAATTAGTGTTAACAGATTAAAGCAACATTTAGAAGATGCAGAATACGTCCAATGTAAACCATTGATTGAGGATATATACCAAAAACTTGACGGTGTGTCTGAATTCAGCAAGAAACTGTACTTGTTGGATGTGATTGGTGCAGAGATTGAATATTTATTAATGATGACTCCTTTAAACTTACCTAAATTGAATCAGTTGTATAAAAAGAGCATGCAGATAACCACAGCAGTGACACATCCAAGATTGATAGGTGTGATACAAGAGTGTGGTGCTAAAATTCAGTTCTATAGGGGAAAATACGAGAAGGCACGTTTGGAGTTTTACGATTCTTTCAACAGTTATGATGAGGCTGGTTCTTCATTGAAAAAGAAAATACTAAAATATCTTGCTTTATGTTCTTTATTGACCGAGAATCAGTTCAATCCTTTTGAATCACAAGAAACGAGCACGTACTCCAGCTTACCAGAGTACTCCAAGTTACATGCTCTTATAAAAGCATATGATGATGCCAATCTTTCTAGAGTTACACAAGTGATTGAAG
Source organism: Kodamaea plutei (assembly GCA_030705055.1). Classification (NCBI taxonomy): domain Eukaryota; kingdom Fungi; phylum Ascomycota; class Pichiomycetes; order Serinales; family Debaryomycetaceae; genus Kodamaea; species Kodamaea plutei. The sequence continues at coordinate 223,703 of JANIWJ010000015.1, read as the reverse complement.
ACATAAAGGCTTGTAATGATGATTTAAGTAGAGATGACATCTTTAAACATGCGACTGATCAAATAGTGATCAATTTGAGGGAAAAACTGTTGAGAAATTACTTGAAGGCCTACAGCTCCGTAAGGTTTGAATTCATTCAAGAGAAATTGAAAATTAACGAAAATGAATTGGAATGTTTAATTAAAAAGTTAACCATCGCTGGGAAACTTCAAGCTGTCAAAGTTGACTTTGAATCCCAAGTAGTTTTTTCGGAAAGCAAACCAAAAACTACTATACCATTAACTTTAAATGCAAAGGATATACTCCTAAATATGAGAATGGCATCTTATCACCCAATACCATTAGAATCAGTGACAAATGATGGGGATGATATGGATATAGACCTGCCTAAGTCAATGGAGCATTCTGACTATGGAAAAATGTCAAAGTTCATAATGGGACTTGCTGAAGCAACTTCGAATGCATTAGAGCTAAGACTCATCGACGAATGGTTCCAATTTATATACTCCAGTATTCCACCTCCTGCAAAAAGAGAGATTTCCCAAAAGGATCAGATTGCTATCGAGCAGCAAGCAGAACTTAATAGCTCGGGGGCATTGAATTTGAAATATGATACTTTGAATAAGGAGTCTCTTCAGAACACACAGAAGGGGATTTTAAACTCAACGATTGACAATGAAGGTGAAGAGGAGTCGACTGGTTCGGTTGAAGTCATTAAAAGGAGTGATATCTTATCAAATTGGTTGTCGCAGTTGAGTTCGTATCATTCAGCCATAGTTTAAGATTAGGGCTATTGCAATGGTGTAGCGTAATTTTAATCACATACCTGTAATTTTCATCACACTTTTTTTTTTGCCCTATAAATAGGAAGCAGCTGAGGCACATGAAAATTTATGTTTCTTTATTCTTGAAATTGTATGTCTTCTTTTTAGAGTGCTGAATCCACAAATGATTATGCTTTATGCGTTATCGTCATGAGACGCCCTAAGATAATACCTGGGCGGAAACTGAAATCAACTAACACGAAATGAAGTGGATTATACGTTGAGGAAACAAATACTAACTTTGACAGGATGTATAAATTAGACGTTGGATTACCAAGCATGTAGATTTCTGAAGTATAATCAAACTAAAACACATGATTAGAACATTTTTATAAGTGATCGAGAAGTTCTTGTTGTTTACAAGGACCTGTTTTACGTGGTGAACGAAGGGCACAAATCTTGAAAATGTGCAAACTTAACTCCAGACCTTACCTCTAATATTCTGATTTCACCAATAAGAAATAAACTATTTTAGTTTCCCTTATTCCTAACTAAACTAAAAAAACTGCTAACTACACTACCAATGATAAGAACATGCATTCTTTTTACATTAATTAAGAATAAGTGTTCTAATCAAATGAACACTTTTTTTAAAAAAAAAGATGATTCCGCCCAGGATCGAACTGGGGACGTTCTGCGTGTTAAGCAGATGCCATAACCAACTAGACCACGCAACCAAATTATTGATATAATCAAACAAAGGGATATACAATCAATAACAAACTAATGGATTATTATTCGTAGATAAATAGTGCTTGCAACAAACATGCTAATATAAAAATTGTCCATTTAGGAAATTGTAAAAGAAATTGGAGATCGATTTAACGATTTGATACTACATGCGTATCTCGGAAAATAGTGTTTTGCTGTGATACGAGTAGTCTGAGGACTTCGTTAGATGTTATGCACGTATTTGCCACATTAAGATTTAATCCCCGCATACCAGAGTATTATGCATTAGTTAATACATTTCAATAAAGTTCTACTCTAACAAATTGAATGCTAGATTCTTAATGCTAGATTGATGTATTCTATTACTTGATGCGTAATTGAGTGATTCTCTAATTTTACCCAGTAGGATGGTTTATATTTGGGTGACCTCCAAATCATATTTAGTAGGTTGTGGATCAATGCAAACTGTAGATTAGAATTATACTAAGCCGAAAGCCGTAATTGCCTGCAACACAAAGAATAAAACATATGATGCTCGCGGCTACATGTAACAAGTTACAGAATAGTTATTCTGTTACACGGCAAACACCCCAAATGGGGTTATCTTCTTAATTGTGCATTCTATGAAAGTAAATATTTAGGATTCGGGAAATGAAATATCTCTACATTCCTACAAAAAATTTTCTCTAATTGATAAGCACACACACATTTATTCCTAATAAACCGAAATTCTTGAACTTTATGGCTGCGAAAAGAGATTTATAGGGCAGGAGCAAAAAGTAAAAAAGTGAGAGAAATAGAGGACACACGAACTCGTAGTAAAACAATTACACTTGTAAATGTGTGATCCCCAAGAAGTAAAAGAAGAGGAAATCGAGGTTGTTATCCAAGGTCTATAGCGTTTGAATAATTGTAGTTAATATTCAATAGTCAGCTTAGAACAAAGCAGCCAATGGGATCATAGCCAAAGCCAAGGCGGAGACACCGTAGACACCGGCAGCACCTTCGTGGACAGAAACAGAGGAAGCTGGGAAAGCGTAGGTGGAGCTGTTAGAGATGCTGCTGGAAGCGATGGCAGCAGGAGCAGAAGAAACCAAAGCCAAAGTGGTTGGGTTACCTTCACAAGCGTTGCTGGAGAAAGAGACTTCAGTGGTGGTGATGTAGATAGTGGTGGTGAGGACTGGGGCTTCAGTTGGAGCAACAGTTGGAGCAGTGGTAGATTCAGCTTCAACGGTAGAAGATTCGTCACATTCTTCAGATGGAGCAGCAGCAGAGGAAGCTGGAGCAGCAGAGGAAGCTGGAGCAACAACAGCAGAGGAGGTTGAAGCAGCGTTAACAGCTGGTGGTGGAACAACAGCAGAGGAGGTGACTTCTGGAGCAACAGTAGATGGGGTTTCGGTGGCTTCTGGGCAGTAGTCGGAGGTTTCAGTTTGAACGGACCAGACGGTGTCAGTGACATCACCAGAAGATGGTTGGAGGGTAACAACACTGGTGTAGGTGGTGGTGGTGGAGCTGTTTTCTTCTTCAGCAACAACAGGTGAGGATGGGGAAGCAGCTGGGGTGTTGGTGACAGTACAGACAGTAGTGTACTCAGTGACAACGTCATCGACGGTGACAGTAGTCAAGAAAGTGGTCAAAGACGCAGCGGTTTCTGGACAGTAAGTAGAGGTGAGGGTGTCAATTTCATCGGTGGTGACAGTGACGTTAGCGTAAGCGTAAGCTTGAGCAGAGACGGCGTAAGAAGCCAAGGACAACAAAGCAGCGTATTTCATTATGATAAAGAATGTAGGGAGTTGGACGTTTAGGTGTAGACTAAGTAAAAGAGATTATTGATAGGGATGTGCTACACTTTATATATTATGCATGGAGCTATTTCGAAAGCTGAACACACACACACACCAAGCGATCATCTGGAGTTGACGGTTGATCACAATAAGAGAGCTGCTTTTCTTTCATAATGGTACAAAGTCTGTTATTGTTTTCCCAGAAGTATTTCGTCAACCAAATATGCATGAGATCGACGTTTGTATACTGATTTGATAAATACAGGAATTGTGTATTGTTCAATAGGTCTACGAGGTCCACCACAAACAGTAAAATGCCCGTTCGGTCGTCAAATTCCACGAATTGAGTACGGATCCACGCAGAACTCTCCTATATGGCATTCCAAAGTACTACTTTGGTGCATTGAATAAACTAAAAGATTATTTGCGACACAAGGAATATAACGAAATCTAATCATTCTTTCGAATTCCCAAACCAGAGAAGATAATCTTGGCCAGAGAACGGAATCAAAACAGGAGGGGGAATTATTTCACCTAAAAAAAAACAAAAGAAGATAAGATTATTTCGTTTATGATTGTTCTTGTATACATTTGTCATGAAAAGCCTCCTAAGCGACATAAAGACAATCGCGTGTTAGTGATTTTAAAATAATTGTATTCAGGAACTTTATTCCAGTTAAAGAGCTCGTGCAGATACTTGCATTATGAAATTTTGGGGCTTTTGTTTTCGAGTTTGTGATTATATTTATGTTAGCTGGAAGAGTATAATATTGAGTTGGATTATAACCAGTCAACAGGGTCTGATAACTTCTTAACAATAAACGGGTTTTAGTCTTGACTTGTTCTTTATTTTACCTATCAAAGGTATCATTGAAAGTCTACGACACGCTGATTACTCTGAAATTATGTATATACCTATTTGAACCAAAAGCAAACGCACCATTATTATAAATTGACCAGAAGGGGGTGACAATACAGGCATGAATTATCATTCAACTACTTGGGGGTATTCTTTTACAATCTTAGAAAGAAAGATATTGTACCTTTTGAGAGTGATACAGAGGCCAAAGACAGTCAGCATTTTGGCGCCTTTGTCGAAGCAACTTGCACGCTCAGAACTTATTGAAGGTCTAATAGTCCATATGGATCTTTCATACAATTCCTTACTTTTATTTCTTTTCAATTTTCCTGTCCGATATAATGTCTATTTAATCTGCAGTTAATTGTGGAATTGATGTTTCCAGAAATTGTACCAATTGTACCGAATACAAATGTAACAATTGTAAATAGAGTTGAAAGATTCTTATAAACGGTGCTCATTTATCCAATTAAGGCATTTTTTGTTTTGAATGAATACTCCTCTTTTATCGAAAGTGTTGCTATAAGATAGGGTACCGTAGGGTAGTAGTTATCTGAATGAAACTGGCTCCAACGATGTAAAAAGAAGGTACCATAAACACATACACAAAAACACGGGAGACTTGATCTCAAAGCCGAATTACACAAATTTGCAATTAGTAAATGGGTTACAATACTTTAGTTGAGACATGAAATGGGTCTCGAGATGAGATTTAGAAACCTTAATATAAACAGCTTTGCATTTCTCTTGTAGATAAAAAACAAAAAGAAGCATATTAACATCTCAACTTTCTATCAAAAATAACATGGGGAACTGCCTTCCCTAATTACATAGTCACAAAGATACATAGGTCCAGCAGGCCTTGCACAATTAAACATTGTGTTTCAAAACTTCAGATTGATATGATTTGCCCACTTTTGCCTACATGTGGGGACGCAGTTTAGGAGCTTAGCGCGGACTACTTTTGTTTTAATAGCCGTCAATACTGCCTAATAATAGAGAGGCATCGAGGATTTACGGATGTAATATGTAGCGTTTCTTGTAGCTCAGAGTATCATTTAACATGTATCTACTTGTGTCAGATCACACTCCTTACAGAGAAAAGATTAACACATCAAAAACTTCACTTTCAAAAGAGCAGAATTCTTCACCTTTTAAAATGATGTATTAAAGGCAGAGAGAGGAGTCCAGTACATTGGCTGAGATTACAATAGTAAGCTTGAACACAGAGATAAAATGTGCACATAAAAGAGTTACTTGAGTTACTTTGCAGTTACCACAGGATCATTTAAAAATGAGTCTGGTGTAGGACGACGAATCCGAAACACATGATAGATTTTGTGATCTACACATATTGAAGAAATGCCGTTAGATATCAATAATGCTCAAAATAAGGAAAAAAAAAGACTGTTTACTGTTTACTCATGTGTCTTGTTGTAAATTGCATTATTTTATTTGTTTTCCTTTTGGATATGACTAGAGGAGAGCTGATCTACAGTTTAGTTACACCTTTCGTCCCTGCGCCTAATCAGCTAGATAAGCAAAATAAAATAAAAAACGAGTAGATTACATTGTATTCTATTCAATAGTATTATACATGGGAGACTATAAACTCACTAACGATCTATAGCGATATATGAAAAGAAAGACAATACTAGTACAAAATCAAAACTCAAACAAACAAAAGAATAGCTTTTTCGACAACATCAAAAAAACACACGCGGAGATAACGTCAAGTATCTTAAACAAGGATTGGTTCATATGTGGAGATAAGCCCGAAATGGCACTATATTGGATTGCGAGGGTCTTAAAAAAATTAATTTTCACATTTATGGGTTAAAGTCAGCCAACCTTACTTCATCTGGTTGGATTTGTTCATTATTCCAATCATCGACACCACTCCAATCGACATGAATTTCTCTCAAGCCGGACATATCAGTGTTCTTCAAGAACAGTTCTCTTTCCTTTTGCCATTTTAATTGAACGTCATCGAAAGCCTTATCCCAGACTTTATCGTAAACCTTTTTTATTTTGGCTTCTTGTTCTTGTCTCACTTCCTCTAAAGCCATCCATTCCATATGTTTCAAATCATCTGAGGAAGGTTCATAAATATGCCAGATAACGTAATGAGGTAAACCAATGACCAGGTATCCCATTTGCTTACTTAATTTACCAAAGGCTTCAGTTTCCGCATGTTTTTCGAATGAGAAGGCTGGGAAATGGGAGCCCGAACGGAAGACTCTTGCCTTTGTTAAGATCGAGACACCTCCAATACCGTCCAACTCCATTTCAACTTCTGGGTCTCCGTAAGGGTCTCTCAAGTAAGCTAAATGTGGTCTCCAAGTTTGGTATTCAACGTAACCTTCGACAATACATGCATCTTCATCCAAGGTATCTGCCAATTGTAACCCACCATCTGATTCTTGCCAACTGTTTAAATCATACGGCTGTTGATTTCCTAACCAGTCTGGTAAAGGTCTCCAAACGTTTGGAACGATCACGTCTTTATCGTGGTGCATCAAGTCTTCCAAGATAGTTTTAGGGACGGTTTCCACGTCCGCATCTCTCCAATATACAAAGGAGTGGTATGGTTTGATTGCGACCGACCATAACCAGTTTCTTGCACGAGCCATCAATTTTCTACGGGGTCCCTGAGCCGCAAATCCGTGTCTATCAGAAAAGCCTTGGCCAATAACCTGGCCAAAATCTTTTTCAAAGATTTCGATTTCACCGAAACGCATCTTTGGGTTTGGATCACTTTGAACCTCGTGTAAATGACGTTTTAACTCGCCCATTGTGTCATCCAGGGAATCAGAAACCAAAAAGGCCAAATCAATCAAGTTGTGAGGGTACGTTAAATTCTTCATATGACCGAAAAACATTGGCAAGTGAGCTGCGGCATCTCTCAATGGAACACAGAAGAGCACACGCTCATCGTACTGCCATCCGTTGGCCGAACCAACATAGTTTTTCAAGTCAAAATATTGAACATTAGAGATGCTGTCAAAATCAGGCAGATATACCCCCCGCGGAAAGACTCCAAACCCGTAGACAAATACAGCTGCCCCTAGCAAAAAACATAGTATCCCCGCTATTACTCGATTCACAAACGAAAACGTCCCCTGACTCTTCTTTTCATCATAGTCATATGGTGTCAACTGAATTGGATGCCCCATGCTATGTATATCCCCTATGGTGTGTATGTGTATTTCCCTTATATATATAAATTATGCTAGTAGTCTTGGTTGTAGACCCCCAATGATATGTCTCGTTTGTATGGCTGCTTGCTCGGGCACTTGGTCCCTGTTGTAGAGTGTTTGTTAGGTGTTCTCTATTTTTTTTTGTCCTTCGCTCAACGAAAATATGTCTTGCATATTGCTATATTTAGGAAAGAGAGGGTTCATCTCTAATATGTATAATGAAACCTACAACTACTTACTACTGAACTCGATGTACTGTTGAAGAATCCCACTGGTATGGTGTACAGAAGCATACGGGTCCTCGTATTCCTTCTAGCATTCCTGTGATTATATGATGGACAATGTGTTTAGTGGATTAAATAGTCAACTCTTGGCGATCCAATCAAAGTTTGACTAGTGATTTGAAAGTTTTATTACATTATCCTTTGGGCATGTGGATCTTCTATTGATTGTTTTATATCTATATCTAATTTCTTCTGATATATCTATCTCTATTGTCTGCATATTGATTGTTTATCCAAGACTTCAGATTCTTTTACTGCTTATATGTTATCCAGATACTGTTTATGTGTTGTCCAGAAACTGCTTATATATTATCCAAATACCGCTTATATATTATCCAAATAGTTATCCACATATTTACTGATTATCCACATATTGGTTGTTGTTCAGTTGTGTGGAGTTTCACATCACAGAAACAACAGAGGTACCATTCTGGAACCTGGTACGGAAAACCCTATTTGCATTTGTAAACATACCTTCCTTCAAAGAAACAACAATAAATTGCAGGCCCTTGAAACGAGTCTTGATCAAATGCCCAATGTTCTGTGTGTGCGATAAATCTAAAGCAGCATCCACCTCATCTAGAATATACATGGGCGCAGGCTTGAATTGTAAAAGAGCCATGATTAGCGATAAGGCAATAAGAGATCTTTGCCCACCACTTAATTCAACCAAACTCTCCTTCCAAACCTCACCCAACTTCACCTTGACTTCCAATCCCTTCGTCACATCCATCATATCCACACTCACCAACTTGGCAAATGACCCAGGAAGAAGATCAGCAAAAATTTGCCCGAAATCTTCAGAAACCTTTTGGTACGTTTGGTTAAGCGTGTCCCTCTTGTAGCCATTCAACTTGTCAATCGTATTCACAATTTTACTCTTATCCTTCTCAATCGTCTTCACCATCTGCTTCAACAGTGACTCCTTCTTCTCAACATTATCAATCATACTCATAATGTTAGGATTCACCTTACGCTTCATACTCTGGAACTTCTCCTCAAGAACGTTCAATTGTGCGTACCCTTCCTCCAAATTAATATTCCCAGACTGTTGGATCAAATTGTCAACAACATTCTGGTCAGTGACCCAGTCGTGCTCATGGATTATTTCATCCAATTTGGCCTTGAGGTTGTTAGTGATGCTTTCAGACTTTTCTAATTCGTGCGAGAGCTTTTGGATGCTCAACTTGGCTTCGCCAACAAGTGAATTCTTGTGCTTAATAATCTTGATCAACTCATTGATCTCTTCATCAAGACTGAGTAAGTTGGCCCTCTCTTCTTCAAGCTCGGTTCTGCACAACATCAAACTCCTCGTCAGCTCTTGTATTTTAGCTATCGTATTGTCCACACTCGTCCTCATTTCTTGGATCGTGTGTGTCATGTTTTTAAGCTGCTCCTGTGAATTGTTCAACTCAGACTTTTGCTGTTCGTTGTCGATTTGCATTTGCTGGTATTTGTCTGTTTGTCTATCTAAATCTTGTTGCTTCTTCTGTAAAAGACGTTTCATCTCACCAACCTCTTTCTTCAAGAGTTTCAATTTACCACCCTTATCACTTTGGAACTCATTGATATCTTTGGTGATTCTAGCAATCTCGTTTTGGTATTGGTCGCAATTCTCCTTCGCTTCCTCAATTTGTGTCGATAGATTCTTAATCTCATTCTCATTGGCTTCATTGGTCTTCAAAATCATGGCGGAGGGGTTATTCTCCAATTTCTTTTCTAACAAGGATAACTCATACTTTTTCAAGTTGATTTCATTTTGAAGAGATTTTGTGTTGTTGACTAAGACCTCTATTCTGTTGATCTCTTCTCTAACCTCAGTCAATTCTTGCTGTACCTTGTTAAATTCCAGGTTCAAGTTATTGAAGTTTTGAATTTTGAGCAATATTGAAGAACCATTCTTACGTGATCCACCTGATAAGTTACCCTCAGGATCATATACATCACCATCCAAAGTGATCGAGCGAACTCGTATCTTTGGATCAAAAGTGACTGCCTTTGCAGTATTTGGATCATCACATATAAAAGTAGACCCGAATACAAATTGCATTGCTCTTAATAATTCACCTTCAAAGTCAATCAAATTAAGTGCAAGTTCAACCTTTTCTGGTGCAAGCTGTTTAGCATGGTTTATCACTTTATTGTCAACAGCTCTAGCATTGATTTTGTCTAATGGAATAATAGTAACTCTTCTCTTGAGTTGGCCACGCTCCAACAATTGGGTTGCAACATCAGAATTGTCGACCACGACATTGTACAAACGATTCCCGGCACAAACTTGTAATGCTAAAGCTTTGTTATTTGATGAAGGGGGCAAGTTGAAAAGTTGCGCCACGATACCACGAACAGTAGAATCGTCAAATTCTGGAGACGGTTTCAGGTAATTGAAACCAACATTACCAACTTCACGTTCCATATAATGCAATTCTTGTCTAAGTTTTGAAGCTCTATTGGATAAATCAGACTCCCTTTTGCGTAAATCATTTAACAGTGACACTGGATCAAACCCCAACTTGGAATTCAACTCAAATTCCTTATTGTGGATTTCGGACTTATATTTGGCCACACTTCCAAGCAAAACTTCATTCTCCGAGCGTGCCTTTACTAATTTGATTTCATCGTTTTTGATTTGAGATTGTAAGTGAGATATTTTCAATTGGGATTTTTGGATAAAGGTGGAGCTTGTGTTTAACTTTTCTTTCACCTCATTGAGTTGTGACTGATAACCACTTGTGATACTCCCATCTGCAGCGACACCAGTAGATAAAGTTGAAAGTAATTCTTCCTTCTTGTTGAATTGCTCTTTTATCACTGCAAGTTCATTGTTACTGGAGTTGAACTTTGATTCATAATCGGCGTAATACTGGAGGTTGTTCTCCAAATTGACCTTTATTTCATTGATTTGATTCTGTACTTTTGCCTGTTTAGCCAATTCGTCACGCAAGTTGTCTTCGGTTATGTCCTTCAAAGTGTTTAACCTTGTTAGCTCATTGCTAAGCTTTTGATCTTGAATTTCCAATTCCTTTATTTTCCCGTCACTGTTCAGTTCCGACTGCCTTTGTAACTTGACCTGGTTCAAGTCATCATTTAAATTTGAAATTTCAATGTTCAATCTTTCAATTTCAAAGTTGAGTTCAGAGAGTTTGGATTCGTGCTGTGACATGAAATTGGAATGATTTGTAAAGTTTCTAGATAAATTCAAATAGTCATGGGCAGCCACTATTCTACTCAATTTTTCAAGGTCGATTTGGGTTTGTTGGAATTCTAGGAAGTTACGCTTTTCATTTCTTAACTTTTCTAGTTTTGGTTCAATCTCTTCTTTTAACAAATTTCTGATTTCAATCAACTTTGCTTCCTTCTTTGCCATTGTTTTCTGGGCTTTATCCTTTCTCTCCTCAAAAGTTCTTGTACCTGCGGCTTCTTCAATTAAGGATAACACTTCCAAAGGTTTCATATTGAGCACTTTTGTAATCTTACCTTGCATGATTAAAAAGTTGGGGTTGTTGATATTCAATTGGACAGATTGGAAAAGATTAAGGACTGTTTGTTGTTGAGCTTTATGACCATTAATCAAATACTTGGATGACCCTCCCATGATGATTTGTCTGGTGACACTGATGGTTGCGCAGTTATCGAACCCAATAGGCGATTTGGATATTTCATTATTATTGAACACTATGGTAACACTTGCTTTGGTGACACCAGCTTGGCCACGTTTATAGATCAAATCTTGTAGGTTGGATGCTCTCACAGTGCTCATGGACGCTATACCAAGTACAAAACAAATGGCATCAAGGATGTTGGACTTACCAGAACCGTTCAACCCAGTGATCGCATTGAACTGGTGGTCCCATCCAGATATAACAGTACGCGTGGCGTACGACTTGAACCCGTCTATAATGAGCTCTTCTACTTTCATGTTGTTTGTTTTTTCAAATCAACGAGCGCTGCAAATACAAAACTATATCCAACAGTCAAAGACAAAAGTTCAAAAGCGTGTGTTTTGTCAAATAAACGCGTGCTACACTTCTTATTAGAAGTTGATCTTGTCAGAAGATCAGTGAGACGCTTTGGAGTAGTGGACCAAGAGAGCTTTGTTGTGGATGTCACTAAATCATAACGCGGCCCATAGCACCGCGTCCAAAAAACCAATTGTCACTTTCTTGATATTCCTTTTCATCACTTTATCTTAACTCTTATTCCTTTGTTCATCACTTTATCTTAACTCTTATTCCTTTCTTCTTTATTTGATTCCTAATTTCTTTCCTGAATATCACTTTTTTAATCACTTTGATACATTGATCCATTTAGCTCTACAGAAAACAATTTTATATTCCTGTTTACACAATTAACATGATTTTAACTGGAAGTTTAATATAGATGTATTTGATGCGTTATTCGAAGTTTCATGGCTTTTGAAGTTTCATGGTAAAAGTTTCATGGTAAAAGTTTCATGGTAAAAGTTTCATGGCATTTAGTAGGTTGCGACGAATAATAACTTGGTATCTTTTAGTGGTAATCATTGCGAATTTGACAGGAAAGCTACATACTGCCTCTTCGTGATCATCCATAAACGTTGAAAGCCCTTCACACATTGTACGTATTACGTAATCACTTCTCAAATATCAAGAGATGCAACAGGTAAAAATTAACTACACTCATGCTTTCTTGCACACCTCGCAAATATGCGGGCTGTATAAGGCGGATACACAGTATCCGAATGTCTGAAGACTTGAAGGCAAGGGTGCCCTTGAAATATAAGGCTGGGGGGGTAATAGACAAAAGCTTGAAGGGCAAGCCGAAGAAAGCTAGTAGTCTTGAGGCTAAGAATGATGGCTTGAAGGATAAACTGAAGAAAGTCAGTAGTCTTGAAGCTAAGAATGAGGGCTTGAAGAACAGTTTACCGTTAGAGCCTACCACAAATGTGACTGCCCGAGAAAGGGTGAACCTTGTTGTTGATATTATAAACAAGTCTAAGATCAAAAACAAGCCAGTAGTTCCCTTCCAATTTGATCCTGCTAATAAAGAACTTGACCTTAGTTTAGCAAACACCCAGATATTCAAAAAGATCGAGGAGGAAACAAAGGCGAGGACACAGAAACGTATTCTTTTGGTATCCAGTGAATGGACTCTGAAGTTTGAAGGATACGCCAAAGATTTGAACATGACCAGTGATGAGTTGAGAAAGTCTATCGCTGCCACTTTGAAGACAGCCACATTGAGACCCTCCAACATCGACGTGCCTGTTAGCATAGGTGACTTGGTTTCTCTCTCAGGGAATGCCTTCACGTTCTATCTAGTTGTGGACCAGCCAAAAGATTTGGATTCTCAAGCGTACACCTTGGTGGGCGACCAAGGCCAAATACGTTTTGAATCCAAAAACGCCTTCAGGTTGAGAATCCCAACCGAAATGCCTGTAAAGTTCCACCAGGTTTTAACCAGCTTTGTTCAATTAGAAACAAAGTACCTAGGAACTGCCCCTGTTGGGGTTACTGACAATAGATTCTCGAGATCATTGGAGTCACTTCCCTTAGAATTACAAAATGGCACCTACAATCCAAGCCTCCTGAAGGGGGGTAGCAGTTCGCTGGACTCGGACGACTTCTTGGTATCTCAAGCATCTCTGCAGTCACTAACAAACTCTGATGTCAACACATTTGTGGTGCCCTCGGCAGCAAAGAAGGTTTATGGCCCAGAGCTCACTGCTCTTTCTGTAAATGCAAGCAAGGAGTCCTTCACTATCAGTGAACAACTAAAATCCTTGCACAAGGAATTCCAACTCTCTGGATCCAATAACATTTTACAGTCCCCAACAACATTGTCAATATTTGAAATGTTAGCTCGCGTTTATAACGGAAACCAAACAAAGAATGTAAACACGGAATACAGTGCATCCAAGATTATGGCGTTTATGATGGCCCTTAAAAAACATCAAAGATTATACAACATTGAAAAACATAGTATTGGATACACCCCCACAAACATCACAGTCATCACCTCCAGAGACATGGATTCTTTGACCAGCATCGTGTCCTATTTGAAGGTGGGGCTGAATGTGCAAGCATTTGTAAAGTATTACCTTGCTGTGGTGAATGAGACCGGGGAGCTCCTTACCAAACCAAAGAGATTTGACACCATAATCAGCATTTTCAAGGATTACATCATTGGAAATTTCCGTGATGACTATGCTGCTGAAACATGTATAGTTTCTATTATACGAATGATAGACATAAGTCTTGGTAAGAGTGACGGTCTGGTTTCTTACTCCTACGAGTATTCTCGTTCAAGAGCATATATTCTTCTTAATGATTTGAACATTGCCATGGGCAAGGAAACCTTCCGCGACCCGTTGTTTTGGTCGCATTCGGCAAAGCTTCCTGGCCATGGAGTCTCGGTATTTTCTGAAATCGCTGAAGACTATTACGATTATGTGAACAAATATGGGACAGTCAACCAAAAGAACCATAAAGCAGCCACCAAAGAGAACCATGAAGCAGCTACCAAAGAGAACCATGAAGCAGCTACCAAAGAGAACCATGAAGCAGCTACCAAAGAGAACCATGAAGCAGCCACGCTAATCAAAACACACACTGGGAAACTGGTGAATCAATTGAAATCTTTCTTGAATTCCGCACCTCAAGGCTCCCAAGGTAACGGCTTGACGGATTTCTTTACCAATGATAGACTATCCCTGTTGAGACAGGACTTTGGTGATACGCCAGTATATTGTATTGATTCACCCGATGCTCACGAAATCGATGACGGTGTTTCAATTCATTCTGAGGGTGCTGACTACGTTGTAACTACGCATGTTGCAAATCCATCATCCTATATCAAACCGGATTCATTTTTGAACGGTATTGCATACTCCAGGGGCCAAACAACCTACTTACCACAAAGTGTTTCTTTCATGTTCCCGAAATATATTTCCGAGATTTCTGGGTTGGGTGAAAACAAGAAACCAACACGGCTGTTTGCTGTCCAATACAGAGTCAAGAGAACGCTTTTAGACACTTTTATCAAGGAGGGTGACAAGAATAATGAGATCCTGGCCCAAGTATACAAGCAGATATCTACTTCTGTCGACGTGAAGTTGTTTACTGTCAACAACTTTGCGGAGGGCTACACCTACTCGTATGTTAACCATCTTTTATCGGATATATTGCTAGGTAATGCGTATCGAAGAAAGGGGTCGACGAGCAATCCCCATTTCGACAACTTGTTCAAACTTTATAGCTTGACAGAACTCTTGAGAAACTATAGAATCGATGTCGGAAAGGCTGTGTCGTTTGACATCACAAAGGGTAAAATTAGCGTAAATCCCGTGAAACAAGTTTCCCGCAAATCGCAGTTCAACGCGGTTTCTGATAAGGTTTTTGAAATCATACCAGCTAACTCAAACAAAAAGATCACCATCTATTCTAATGATCAAGATACCAAAACCATAAAGTCCACGATGTTAGTCACAGAGTTGATGATATTTGCCAACCACGCAAGTGCTATATATGCCCAGGAAAACAATGTTGGCGTAGCGTTCAGAACTTTGACGTTGGGTTTGCACCCATTTGTCAAAAAGGAGATTCTGAAAATCAACAGGTCAACGAGTGAAGAGAATCTCAGTAAGTTATTGAGCATCCTCAGTAACGCTAGGGTCCGGTCTGTTTCACAGCCTCATGAAACCCTTGGTTTGAGTTCGTACACGAATGTCACTTCACCATTAAGAAGATATGCTGATATTTTTAACCATTGGCAATTCGAGGAACATTTGTTGTCCAAGAATGGCATCCCAAGTGAGTTTGGATCCGCTTCGCCAGAAAAAGTGATGAAGTTGTGCCATTTTTTAGGTAGCATGTCCATAACTAATTCATGGGCACAACGATTTTCAACAAAGTTCTGGGAAGGACTATTTTTAAAGGAGTACACCGAGATGGTGAATAGAGGTGAGATTAGCGATGAAGAAAAGATCAAGTTTAGATTATTAATTAAATCCGAACCAAGAAATGGTGGGTTTGTTATTGTTGAATTAATTGGATTCAACAACATGAGATATAAAATCGAGATCAACGACAAGTTCACAAAAGCATTGGGAGTGTCACAGGTTGGGGACATAATAGAATTAGACAACCTTAAGATACAGAATGTCGACTTCTTGGAGGATGAAGTTGTACTTGCTATACAATAATGTACATATAGAATTTGAAAGCCTTGTAAATAGAATTTGAAAACCTTGTAAATGAATCTTGTAAATAAAAACCTTGTGACTAGAATTCATTGAATATTGGAAGAATGATCTTGAAACGCAGGTAAGTGTGGAGTTTAAGCCCATCTACCTATAAGGGCCATAGCGAAGGCACCAATACACAAACAAAGGAAAGCGGAAAGCATTCTACGCATACCGTTATCGTTTTGGAACTCTTTCAGGTACATAAAGTCGTAGGCCATCAATTCCACTAAAGAGTTGTAAATCAATACACCAGCACAGAAGCAATCGAAAATACCAGTTGTGATCAACGCTGTACTAGAACCTGGGGGGTACGATTTTCTGACTCCAAGACCGATAGCAATGGCGATAGGGGTTGTTAAGGAATAACCCAAAGATAGGAGCCAAGGGATGTACCATTTATTTTCTGGCCATGGGGTCATGGCGAATCTAGTACCCAACCCCAAACCTTCAAACATTTGATGGAAGGCGATGGCAGCGTATAGGGTTTTGAACTCATCACCTGCGATAGCCAAAGATAGACCTACAAACACTGAGTGGAAGACAATACCGAACTCCAACACAAAAGAGTTGAGGATTTTGTGTGCAACATTCTGGTTGGATATACTGGGGCTGCAATCAGAAGGGTTTGTAGCATTGACGGCAGTTTGTGATTCAGAACCTTTAGCAGCCTCATTGCTGGTGATTTCACGCTCCACTACCATTTCAATCTCTTTATTATCCAAAGCCATTTGTTCCAACATAGTTTTCAGGCGGACTTTATCTTCAATCTTTTTGTGTGCGATGATATCAAAGAAGAACATGACAAACACCCCCATAAGTGCTATTCCATCTGTCCATGGGTAGTCTTGCCACGTACCTTCCAAACATGGATTCCCTAAAGCCTCGCGGCCTTCTGCCAATAAATGAACAAATGCAGTCGCCACAATAACTCCACTACCGATGTACCTAGTAATGAAAAAGCACCAACCTGGTACTTTGAAAAATGGAGATTTCTGAGCAAACAATGGGAAAAACGATCCCACGGCTGATACAGCCAATATGACAAACACCGCCAGGATTCGGGCCCCAATATGTTCCCCATTGAAATCATTATCATTGGTGCATGTATTTCTTCTATGAATATTTGCATTCATTTCCTTCAAGTCTGTTTCTGATTCCTTTTTGTTTCTGATTCCTTTTTGTTTTTGATTCCTTTTTGCTTAAGCAGGCACGTACATTTATTTTTATATTCTTAGCTCGTTGTCCTCCCGTACTTTGTATTGCAATACGCTGATTTAAAACGACCCTGCCAAGAATTAAACACTATTCCACTCTTAATTAGACTCTAGAGAGATAGATGGGTACTCCTTCAGAAAAAAAACAAGGCAGAAAGCTGGAAAAAGGAAAAAACAGGTGGCTTATAAGTGGTTAAATCTATGGAGGAGATCTAAGCTCAACACTTTTCGAAATAGTGGTTACATGTTCCCTATTGAAGGTACCCTTCTGGTAAAAGTGGTTATGCGTTTTCTTTTTTTTTTGGATTGCCAGACTATTTAGGCTATGGCTGCAATTAGGTTGTGCATATAAGAGTGATGGTGGTTATGTCTTAGAACCTGCATGTAAATGCGCGAGAATGTCTTGTTTGGGTCCAAAAAAAAAAAAAAAAAGACCCAAAGCGTTCCGATTACGGTGATAGTCATTTGATATAAACATGGAAGCTTCCATAAGAAACTCGTTTATATCCACTATCGACCATCTCCCGTGCGATGTCATACGGTCCATGTGGGTGGTTCAGTCGTGCAACATCAACGTGGAGAAGCTTCAAACTCGACTAAATGAAATATTTGTGGAGATCCAAAGAGGTGAACTGGTAAACAGCTTCACACAAGACATTGTGAGGCTTCGGCAGGACATTGAAAGATATTCCCAGGAGTCGATCCAAGAAGTTCTAGCTTTGAATAACCAATTGGTTTCACATAAATATAGCTTGGACGAGGAAATTGAACAACTCAAACAAGTACGTGACGGCATCACTAACATCGTCCTGGATCTGGATCTTAGAGAACAGTTAAGTAAACACTATGCTGAACATCCCTTGGCCTCTCATCAGGAGGCTGTAGAAGAGGAACGTGAAAGAGGTGACCAGCAGAAATCACTTACAAATGGTAGTAAAAAGGACATCTTGAACTCTCAAAGAGCCCTCAAGTTGATCTTAAAGATCCCAAGAGGTAAATCTTCTCTTCCTTTGAAGCCAATCCAACAAAACCTTCAGCATAGGCGTTCGCGAACCAGTAAGGAAGTGGCAAAGAGAGAACCTAGAAGGGATTCAAAGCGAGATGTCAAAAATAAAAGGGATACCATTAAAGAAATCACAAAACAAAAGCCAGTGGTTGAGCCTGTTGAAGTTCCTACGGTTGACCCAGAGGACGAAAAATACTGTTTTTGCAACCAGGGTTCATTTGGTGATATGATTGCTTGTGATAACAAATCTTGCAAAAATGGGGTGTGGTTCCACTATAAATGTGTGGGCTTGAAACGCTCACAGCAGCTTACCCAAAGATGGTTTTGCTCAGATGAGTGCAGAACACAGTACAATAGCAAAAGAAAGAAAAGAAGATGGTGAGCCAGTACAATAGCAAAAGAAAGTAAAGAATGGTGTGCCAGTATCATAGTAAAAAAGATGCTGAGCCAATACAATAGCAAAAAAGATGCTGAGCCAATACAATAGCAAAAAAGATGCTGAGCCAATACAATAGCAAAAAAGATGCTGAGCCATATGGATCGCTAGGCCCATTCTTCCAGTGTATTATATTCTACAACTAAAAATAGTTAACGTCCATCAGTGGTTGCAACAGACCCTGTTTCCACATGTATTATTATATTCAAAAGCAAATAATGTCCCCAAAATGGTTTTGCTTCCCATACTCAACTACACTTGAACGTTAGTGCTTTTTAGACTAGATTAATAAAGTGATGATAGTGTTTTGAGAATACTTTTAGACTATTTAGATTAATAAAGTGATAGTGTTTTGACTGAAAATGAATTCTATTAGTCGAGTTCTAAATCGCTGTTCATATAGATTACTATGGCTTACTATGGCTGTTCTAAATTGCTCCTCAAAGTAAGAGGCAACGAACATCGATTCTTATCACTTACTGTACTTGGATTATAGGAAATACCAGAGATTGAGTACAAATAATAAGTGGGCTACATTTAAATACAAATGATGCAATTTTCTTTGACTAAATGTCGATGTCTATACTGTTAATAACTCCAACATACCGGCAATTTCGTTGGCTTCCTTGCACTTCCTCACTTCTAAATTAATTCTCTTCAACAAGTTAGCAAATGCTTCTTCTAAATCGACCGATTTGTCAATCAATGGCCCATACATTTCCAAGATTATTGCGAGGAAATCACAGACAATATTTATCGATCTCACATCATCCAAAGATCTGATGAACCATTGCAAGATTGGCAACAACGATATTTCGTCTCTTCCGTATAAGGCGATTCTGATCTTACCTCTCTTTTTCAATTCATTAAGAACTGTGACTGTGACTTCCTTTTGAAGCCCCACCACAAAAGCTGCATCCAAGGCTTCGGACCATCTAAAAGCATTCAAGTGCTTTTCAAAAGGTTTCAATTTCTTTGTTTGATGACTGGTGGCGTTCACGATTCTATGTTCTTCGTCACCTGTGTAATCCTTTCCTCTCATCATTCTACCATAGGCCTTTGATTTTTCTTGCTTCACACCTTGTTGCACCGCTGGTTCAGTTTTTCTTGTTCTAATAGAGAGTAAGCCCGAAGTTAAACCTGTGACAAAGTGCTTATGGTTGTTTTCAGCTGGTGAAACTGCGCAGCTCAATACACCACCAGAACCAAATTTCCAACCAAACTTAACGTCCCAGTTTGAGGTGGTATAATCAAAGATCTTGACGTGACCATCGAGGGATCCCACTAACAAACCGCGATCGCCTGTGTCATGTAAACTGGTAGTACTCTTGGTGAAATTGTTCAATTCATGTATTTGCGAGCCTCTCGACAAGTCCCAAATTTTTACCACAGGACCACCTGCAGAAACCAATGTTGAAGGCGAGATGGCCAAAACATCTTCCACTGGATTCTGTTGGTTGAACAGAGCAACTAATTGCAGTCCGGATGAGTGACGAGTATCAAAGATTCTGACTTTGCCATCATAACAACCAGTGGCAATCAAGTTGGGGTTCCCAGGAATGAAACTAGCACTTCTGATATAATCTGTGTGGTATGAGTCGTCCAACTGAACAATTGGGCCCTTGGTAGTTTGTGAGATATCATACAAACGGACAATTCTGTCATCTGATCCAGTAACTAATTGATTACCTATGGTCGAGTGGAACTTAGCAACATGGGTTGGATGTGATGATGGGTTCAAACTAACCAAAATATTACGAGGTTGGTAACTATTGTAGATCGAAACCAATCCGGAAGCATCACTAGCAACCAAAAGCTTACCATCGTATCTGAACTCACCTGAGAAAACAGTGTCTCTGAAACGAGAAAATGTCTTAATCACCTGTCTAGTCTTGGACAGAAAGATCTGTATTCTTGTTGAACTGGTAACTGCAAAGTCGTTTGGTGACACTGGATTGAAGTGAATATGTGTTATAGGGTGATTTTCTTTCACCAACAGAGGGTTGGTGTACCCACGCCAGTAACGCTGCTCCGGAGTCGTCTGCCCTGGTAGCGTAGGGTTCCGCACAAGTGCTACTTTCTGTCTACTGGAGGACATGATGAGATGAGGTAAATTTTTCGTTTTTCAAAAGAGATGCGAATATACAGAACGAAGTGCACTCCAAAGAAATCATCACCACATTCTCAAGAACTCCCACCAGGTTTGCTACTATGCATCCATAGGATGGGCTAGATGAGGTGTTTGGCTGGTAACATGGAATCAAAAAAAAAAACGCCAGAAAGGTGGATCTATAAATATTGGTGACACCCGTTTTCAAGGAAGTTGGTGTTATTGATGGGTTGACTAAAGATATGCCTTCAGAAAAGAGAGATTACGTTTCTTTCGGGTTCTTCTTTCAGCTGATTATACTGTGATCATTTACAGGAACTTCGAAACTTTTTGTAGAAATTTCTAAAAATTTTGCAATTTATGACAGAACGAGGCACCAATATCATGTAGGAATAACAACAAAATGACCAGAAGAAGAACAGGTTGAAAAAATGAGGTAATTGTGAAATAACGATGTAATATGAAATAATAATGAAATGCTTAATCAAGTTGAATTACTTAGTCAAGGTGAAAATGCTTAATAAAGGAGAAATACTTTTTATCAAAGTGAAAATGCTTAAAGTAGAAATACTTGAAGGCATCAATATACGATGAAAACAAAAGATAGCATTAACTACAATTTATGAAGATGGTAAATTAATTTTTTATATTACTATTAAAATAACTAACTTACAAGTCCTTCTTCAAGGTACCCATGAAGGCGTGCTTTTCAGCTGGGGTTTGGAATCTACCCTTACCGAACTTAGAAGCAGTGTCGATCCACTTCAAGCTGACCTTTTCGGTGGCTCTTCTAGAAGTGTCAACGTACAAGGACTTTCTCAAGGTGACAACTCTCTTCTTAACACCTGGGATGGAACCCTTCAACAAGACGAAATCGTTCTTAACGTTACCGTATCTAACGAAACCACCCAATGGGTTGATGGTCTTGTTGGTTCTGTCGAATTCGGTAGCACCGTTGGATTCGTCAGCACCGGAACCAACTCTGTAAACCTTGTGGTTAATAGAGGTTCTGTGGTGGTAACCGTTTTGACCAGCTCTGGCAACAGTCCAGTTAACGTTAGCTGGATGCCAAGCACCGATACAAGCAACCTTTCTCAAACCTCTGTGGGTCTTTCTTGGCAACTTCTTGGTACCCCATCTGTGGGTAACACCCTCGAAACCGTGACCCTTGGTAACGGCAACAACATCAATCATTTCATCTTGTTCAATGACAGAGTCAACAGAGACAGTCTTTTCAAAGTGTTCCTTAGCCCAAGCAACCTTGTCAGCGGTAGAACCACCGTTGATTTGGATTTCAGCCAAGTGAGCCTTCTTTTGGGACAATGGAGTCTTCTTGATTTGGGTGTGAGCCAAAACTCTAACAACAGAAGCGTACTTGGTGATTCTGGCCAATTCACGTTCAACTTCAGCAGCACCGTTAGCGTACTTAGCAGAGTACTTGGTGAAAGCCTTCTTCTTGGACTTGTACCAGTTCTTGTAGAATCTTCTCTTGACTTCGTCGGACAAGTGTTCGGCCCAGACAGTAGTCAAGGATCTCAAACCTCTTGGGGTCTCAACGTAACCAACAACACCAACAATAACTAATGGTGGAGTGTCAACAACAGTAGCAGCTTCGACAACTTCTCTCTTGTGCATCTTGGAACCTGGTCTGTCCAAGTCTCTGACAATGGTGGTCATACCGGCCTTGTAACCCAAGAAAGCAGTCAAAGCGACTGGCTTAGACTTTTGGTCCTTTGGGAAGGACTTAACTCTACCTTGGTGCTTGGCAGCTCTCTTTCTTGGCAAGAAACCAAGGGAACCGTGTCTTGGGGCTTCGTACTTTCTGTGAGACATTATGAAATACTAGTGTTAACAACTAAAGTTTTAAACTTATTTTGGTGCGAATTGTTGAATTTATATTCCTATGAAAATTTTTCACCACATCGCAGCAATTTTTTTTTCAGTCTGTGTTTTTTGATTTGGTCGTGTGAGCGAACAATTATAATTCTGGGTACCAAAATTACTGTGCGGTCTGAGATGTGCATAATAGCGTGTTTATGAAATCAGCTGTATAATCAGTTTTCTAGTGAGGTTTTTGATCACATATTATACTAAACGAAGAGTTTGTATTCTATAGATATTATCCAGCCTTCATGCGATAAAAGGTTTTTAAAAGACCCAAGTATATAGCACAGTTATCTTTGTATATTAAAGATAACGAACCGATGGCATGTTGAATGCAGATATTGTTAAATGTCAATTACATCGTCACAAGTAACCCAATACGGTAGATATATTGTGAATTTTGTGCCTATGAAGTGCTGATTGTAAGCATATAAAACATTTCGTTTGTGAAAATCTCACTTTTTAACCTTGACATCTGTAGGCATTCGAGTAGAAGATGCTGTGAACATTGTTAAAAAAGCCATTTATGCATATTATTGTGTCGGTGACACCTAAAATTAATCGTTGGTAGATGGAAACAACTGTGCATTGCCGCGACCAAATCCACCACTGTGTCCTGGATTTCGGTGTAGCTAACATTAATAGCTCACGGATTCCGTGATACTGTTAAGGTGCCTGGTTTATCTGTTTCGATTCCACCCGTAAAAGAGGTCACCTTTAAGATGGCATACCATACTGGAAATCTAACGACAAAAGCTAACACCATAGCAAAGCTAACACCATAGCAAAGCAAACAATATAATGACATCAAAAGTCTACCACTATAAAGACACTTTAACAACGATAGTGAACTATGATTGACCAGCATGTAAACAACGTAACATAAAAATGAATGAAAGTTTCAAGCATAGGGTAATCCCAAAGACTTCAAAACATTGAGATAGGTTCCGTCAAGCCGCCGAAGAATATTTCAGATACAAGTGAGCATGTTGATAAAAGTCCAGGAGTATTCAATTGAGGTCTAGTAAAACCGTTGAACTAACAAATTGAACAAATCTTGTTGGATCAAGAGAATTCGAAAAATATCTCTACCAGAAGTTCAAAAATAAATCTACAACTTATGAAGAGTCCTACAGCAGACCAAACAGCAAGGGGTGAACCAGGTAACTATAAGCTAACGTGTGGAAACGTAATGATATTTGCATGTAATTTGCGTGTAATTTGTATGTAATTTGTGATCGAATAAAAATTGGTCTGCTTAGAAATTTCAAGGATATGCAAATCAGAGTCAAAAAAATAGCCACAAGATGGAGACAGGAGTATTGCAGGAGAGACTTTGTGTAGATGAAGTTACGAAAGGTATGGGTATTGATGAAGAGGGTACAGAAGACGTATGCATGAAGTGCGACAAAAAAGATGTAGAAAGCGCAAAGATAAAGAAAGCTGGCACAGAGGTGTGGGATGGATTCCTTCCATGTGATGTAGTGAGACAAGGGAAAAAAAGGGGATGAATACAATGCTGGTATCACCGAAGGACATATATATTATTTTGAAATGATCAACCCGAGGGTTACAGAAAGGCGCACGGGTGCTTGCAGAATGATTTCCCCAGGTTGTGTGAACATAGAGGAAATAACAGACCAGAGTGTTAATGTTGATTGTTTAGAGAACTTGATTTAAGAAATTAATAGTGGGATAGAGAAAATATGTCAATTGACGATAGAATCTTCAAAAAGCATCTATTATCTCATTAGTTACACTAATTAAATTCCACTTGTCTCAGAATTATAGGGTGTACTTGACGAAATCCGGTTAAAGTTCATCACTGAGTTGCCTTAGTGACCATGTAATGCGTATCTGCATAAAACCTATACGCCAGCGGTAATACCTTCTGTCCTGCTTGGTCCACAACCTGCTTAGAACTCACACATGCACCCGACTATATGAAATGCTGAGCATTGTATTTGTCTTGCATATCCAATTTCAGACGGAGGACACCGATGCCGATCCATTACATGAACCCCCCCTGCAAGAACAATAGTTGCAAATTTGGGAAAAATAAAGTAGATAAACAATAGAACACAAGGGATCATATAATTCAGCACGACGGAAGCGCGGCTCGCGGTACTACAGAAAGGGTTTTTGAGGACGATTGTACATTAACCTTACCGGATTTTATTGTTAGAAACCAATTGACGAGTATTACATTCTTTAACAGACAGGATGACAGTCGAATCATTTCATCCTTTTACCGGCATGATGACAGTCGAATCATTTCATCCTGTAACTGACATGATGACATCCATTTCATCCCAATAGGTTTCTATAGCATTTTCTTGTTCCTTTTCTTTTTGAGGGTTTTTTTCTTGAAACTGAAATTGATGATTGTTGTAACGGGATGTTCGTTTTAATTGTTCCACTTTGAGGGGATCACAACGTTTTATCATAACCTCCCCATATCTCTTGTCTCAGAAACGGGGTATTCTCGAAAGCCATATAATTAAACCTATTCAATAAATAAATAAATAAAAACATTCCCAAAGTGCGTTGTCAACATACTGGACGATCTTCGATGAGTTCTAAATCCTCATCGTTTCTATTCATGACTGCAATCTAAAAACAACCTCCAGCTAAAAAACTATGTTGTCAATTGAGTAAGGATTTCGATGTGTTGTCAATTGAGTAAGATGATGAGTGCGTTGTTAATTGCGAGGGCTATGGAGGGGTGAGTCACGTAGTTCTGGGAGTGATGGTTTAAGTGGTGTTGCCAACATTCTTCTTAATTCTTGGTTACTAATGCAGCGGGCTGGGTTTTTTTTAGCGTGTAGCGCTAAAGAGTGCTTGGTATAACTTAACTTCAACTAAAAGCAGTAGTGCTCGGTATGACTTAACTTTCACTAAAAGCTGCTCGGTATAACTTAACTTTGACTAAAAGCTGCCCGGTATAACTTGACATTCACTAAAAACAGTACTAATTTCAAAACTACACTTGACCATAAACTATCATGCAATCTCTATAAAAAAACGTCTATAAAGAAATAAATCAACGAAGAAATGAAATCCAGCTAGCTGGAAGAATAAGTGAGGTGATTAACCTCTTCTTTTGGTATCCATAATACTCTTCAATGCCAATCTGGCATCGCCTGAGTCTTCTGTCTCTTCAGTATTGTCAACAGGGCCCTGCTGTTGATCAATCCTCTGATGTAAACCCATTAACTCATTCATTTCGAATTCATCCTTGTTATTCAGTGAGTCAAGGATTTGACCACTACCTGTACCATTCATAAATATCTCTTGGTTCATCAAAAATTGCTGTGCACCCTTCTTGCTTTGGGCGGGCAGGTTGATGTTCATCATCGAGTACATCAAAGATGAGAATTGAGGTGTCAAGTTAAACGCAAAGTTGCTGTTTGGGGTAAACCCAGTTGCTGAATATAAATAGTTTTCTCTATAGTTTGGTGTTTGGGGAACTGCCAATGTATCATTGAACATTGGGCCCGCAGAGGGTTGTCCCTTTGGCTGCTCGGTGATGGCTCCAAGTGTAGAACTGCCTGCAATACTCGAAGCTGCAACACCAGTAAAGTCAGAATTATGTCTTCTTAATAAATTAGGCGTCGAATTTTGAATCGATGCTGGGTTGAGTTGTTGTGGTGGGAAACTGGCATCATCGCCGCCAAAGTTCCACAGTTGTGTGTTGGCAGAGTCCAAGCTAGTATCCAATTTGTTCTTGCTGGAGCTCTTCTTCTCAGGAATGGCAAAGAAATCCAGGGCAAACACAGCTTTGCCCAGGTCGTCCACAGTGAGTTTCAAGGCGAAATCCTGGTCATTGCTGTCATCAACCGACGAGTCTGTCATCGACAAGTTTTGGTTGGAAAGTGCCGAGTTTACTCTTGAGTGTGGTTCCAGTGAGATACTCTGAGGAGTGTTGGAGACTGGTTGCGGTTGTTGAGGTGGTTGTTGAGGTTTTTCCTTTTTGGTAGATGGCACCTTCGGTATGAAGGAAGCAGGAGGTAACAAGTTTTTACCCTGAATATTGGCCAGCAGGGGTTCAGCAACCAAGAACTGCTGAGTGTTTTGATACTGTGGGAACAGGTTAGCCTTTGCAGCCAAGGACGATGATGAAGGGGGTGTTTGGTAGTAGATTGGTTCTTGTTGCTGGTACTGTTCCTGAGTGATACTAGAGATATTATCTAAAGTCTTTGAGTTAATCTGGAAGGGAGTGTATAATGTGGATGGTTGCAGGGCCGAAATTGGGGTCTGGAGACTTGACTGTTGTTTTGTCTTTCTGTTATAAACAGGCGATGAGACCAAGGGGCTGGAAGTTTTACGCTTCTTCTTCAAACGAGGATTTGGCGACACTCTCATCAAAGGTGTAAAAAAGTCAGGAGCGCCTCTCTTGACGATTTGGTTCGAGTTGGACTCAGCAGTTGGCGACGAGTGCAAGGGGGATGTGTTGACGCTGATGTTGAGCGTGGTTGTGATTTTATTGGTCAAAGAGGTGGGCTTTGGGGGTCTTCCACGCTTCTTCTTCATGGGAGGTGACGATGGAACCACTGGCTTGTGGCTCAGTCTGCTCATCTTTGGGGTTTTTTGAGCTGGGTAGTAAGGCACACTGATGTTGGAACCGACAGATGGCGCTTGTTGCTTCACTTTCAAAGGTGTACTGCTGTCGAGATGTGAAAAGTTGGCGTTGTTATATGACGCAAACAGGTTAAGGTTCTGCTGGAGATTCTGCTGAATCTGATGCTGTGCCAGAATTTGGTTGTGATTCTGATGATTTTGTTGAGTCTGCTGGCTTTGGTTTTGGTAGTGCACACTATTCTGAAATTGAAACTGGCTCAAACCCTCAAAGTTGCTTCCTGCAGATTGCATGGAATTCATGTTGTTCATGTTGTTCATGTTGGAATAATTGTTAAGACGTGTCAAGCCTTGAGTAGGATACACGGTATCGACACTCATGTTTGATTGCATTTGATTAATTAAAATAAAAAATCACAAGGGGAGAATGTATATGTATGTTGCGTGTGTGTGTGGAGGGGGTAAAGCGACAACAAGAACGTTCTAAATAAGAAAGGATAAAAAGATTGAATATGTTTTCCTTTTATTTTATTTGGAAATGGTAGGGCTAGATTGAATATAGTCGAGTATGTTTTCCTGTAATCTTTCTTAAAGGATATATGGACTGATAAATATAATTTAAATCAGGGAATAAGCAACTATATAAAGGTTTATCAAGTAAAGGATACGGGTAAAAATAATAATCATAAGAGCAAAAAATATTATAAAGAAAATAAGGGAACAAAACTAGTAATTGTTAACGGCAGCCACGTTCAAACGAAAACCCTGCGAAGGGTGGAGTTCATTGCTTTGCATTATTCGGTATAGTAATTGTACAAAAGAGAGAATCCTGCGAAACAATCAAAAAATATCTTTTGCTGTATGAACAGAAAACGAAAAAAATATATTCCAGAGTGAAGAGCATGAAGTTAACTGCAGCAACGCATGTAGATGAAGATTACGATTTCGCTTTTGAACAACAAGAGTTATTTTCGGGGCTGGCGGAGGGAGGGTTGGCGCCGAAGACATCTCCATATAATACGGAAAATCAAAAGGAGGTAGAAGAACCTGTGTGTTGTTGGTGGAGGAAAAAGACAATCAAATGAGCTCTTTGTGAACCCGATTTTACACGATCAACTCTGTAAATATCACGGGATGTGGTGAGCAAAGAAGAAAAAAATATCGGATAGAAATAGTGTATGGTGTAAATGCCGGAAATGATTGTTCCACTGTAGAACGCCTAGCTTTCACCCGCGAAGCTTTCCAACTTGTTGCCAAAGGTAGATCGAATATTTGTGTATCATATTAAAGGATCCTCTTTCTTTTTTTTTGGTTTTTGGTCTGTGTTGTATACGCTGGTGGGCCTCTTTAGGTGATTATGGCCAATGCTTTTGTGATGTTGATCACCAAGCAGTACGAAAAACCATCAACAGCAAATGTTACGAAAAACCATCAACAGCAAATGTTACGAAAAACTATCATCAGCAAGTGTTATGAAAAACCATCAACAGCAAGTGTTACGAATAATGTCAAAACAGAATTCGCTGGGCAAAGAGTCAGAAAAGAAAGGAAAAGAATTCTTACGAAAGATGCTTGAGATCAAAAACAAACTTGACGCGTGCTATTTCGATTTTATCCCTTTTCGGTAAAATTAAGCAAGCTCTAATATATCCGATTTCGGCAACATGCTATAAAGTTAAACTATAAAGACGTGAATCTTCTCAGAGAGACAACGGACCAATCTTTTCGCTGCTCTCAACGATCACCGATTACCTGAGATTTGATGAGAGCGTTATTCGCCTCACCGCCTTATGCAAGCACCATGATGGATATACAGCAAAATTTCATCTTCACTTCGCAACTTGTCGACGCAAAAACTTCAATAAAAAAAAATTTTGGCCAAAGAAATCGGGTCATATACCTGAATGTAAATGAGCCCATAGCTTGTAGAAAATTTGGTTCAAACAACCGGATTTAAACCTGTCCAGCTTGCGTACAAAACACCCTTACTGAATTCCGTGAAATAACAATTATCCTTGCGAGGAGTTTAGCAAAACTCTACAGGATTTCGATAGTTTCTAAGTTTTATCTCGTATCAAGTAAATTCTTGTCTCTGTTTGTATTGCTTGCCCACGCACTTCCCCGTTCCGGTCTATTTAAAATCTTGTATCGATGAAAAATGTGAATTCTTGAACACGCGTGGTTAGAAATGGATATAATGTTTCTCTGTTCTATGCTCACGCAGTTAGCGCATTTCACCTAACAAACTTCTAAACGCAAGATCAACTATACATTCCAATTTCACTGATTGGTACAACGACCCTCTGCATGGTCCACAAATATTGCCCAATCTCATCTACCGATCTCTATCAACTCCAAAATAGGTTTTCTATGATTTCCCCCTTGCTATCAACACGTTGTATTGTTGTGTAACTGGTACTTCGAGGAAAACGCCTTGTTCATGTTGTCAATCTTCAATAATCATGGCATCTTTTAGCTTAGTAATTTATGTCCTCCCTATTACAATACACTTTGTAATTTATTTTGTATGCACGTTACGGACAATTGTAGATGATGGAAATACCTGCATCGTAGCATATGTTAGTGAATGTTCTACGATCGGTTGCCTCGCACAATACCTGATCTTTGCTCATCAAACAATTTCATTGCAACCTTAATGCATTAGTACCATTTCTAAACAATGAATGCACTCAAGTGTACACAAATATTCTTGAAAATTGAGACGGTCATGAACCCTATTGTTCACTGTTTGTTGTTTGTTGTTATATATGTCTCGCACTTCCTATTGATTCACACGGGTTCTAACTAATCCTCTATTGTTTGACTCCTAAGATCTATGATAATTTATCTTATTATGAACCAGGCGGTTTTGTTTATGCTAGTCGCGTCGTGCATTTCACTGTACCCCCTTATGTATCTTCTTGTTTGATGTCTTTCATCTAGCATTCTCATGCACTTAATCTGACGTGGTTAGCTGTTCATGTGGATCAGTAGAAATCCTTTGCGTCATCCTTCCCTCTATACAACCTCTCTTATCAGCCACGGGTCTCAGTTTTGTTTTTTTATATCTCTATCGTATTACATCACGTCCAAATTTGTATATAAATAATTGCAGAAAAGGTCCAAACTCGTATAGTGATTACCGAGCATGATGATCAACGCTCAAAGCATATTTATTTCCCTAAAAACGGCTCCTGCTATTTCCGTTGTCCCAGTTGTGGCAAATCAGCTGCACAATCGTGAAGGCGATTTATTTGTCACATGTGTGGCAAATCAGCTACACAATCGTGGAGGAGATCTATGATGCACAACTACGGTTTGCGTTCCTTTCCAGCCTCCACTTGTGGCTGTGCATATTATTGTTTACAATTGCTCGCATATATTGTTTCTTTGTAACAATCACTTGAAACTAGCTTATAAGTTAATCTACTTCGGGCCATTTTAGATGTAACTAGGTGTGGCGATTGGTGATAATTATGTCCGCCTGAAATTCGCTTGTGGCTATCCTTTTGGTCCCATATTGTCTATGTGTTCAATATATCCGGCTTCATCAATAGCAGTGGTAATACACCTGTAAATACAGTTGACAGTAGATATCAGACAGGCTTTTTAAATTCAATAGTCTAGTCTCTGGCTGATACTCGTATTTGCTGGATATATCATCCCTTGCATATGACAGGCGGGAAAGAATGCATATTTTCAGGGAAGAATGTCAACTATAATCTCTTTTAAAATTACGAAAGTGACATCAGATTTGACATCATAACAGTTATGGTGGGGACACACCCAGAACCAATTGGTATATGCAAATGCTTTGTGGCTTGTAAAGTTTTGCTGGGAACGCTCAGGGTGTATGCAAACAATAATTTGTAACAAATTACCCTTTGAGTGGATAATATATTCAGGGAATTATTTTTTTAAAACGATTTTATATTGTAGCAAAGGGATCTAAGTTTAACCCACGTAGCAGAGGCGTTCGTAAAACGGCATTTTGGGGTCGGATTCCTTGCTAGTATTTTCTCATGAAATTCGTGAGGTTGTTTAGTAAAATAATTTATCCATTCTTTGGAACTTCTATTTGCTTGTTACATATTATACAGGTTGAAAAATGGTCTTGACCGATGCCTAGGCTACCACAGACCAAGAATACAATCCCCTAGCATAGTACTATCGACAAAAACGCGTACCCTAGGATAGTGCTATCGACCAAAAAAATGCATATCCTATGTTAATACTATCGACCAAAAAAAACGCATCCCCTGTGCTAAGAAACAATTGTCCTAGAACGCATCCTCTATGTTACAATTATGGACCAAGAACGCATCCTCTATGTTACAATTATGGACCAAGAACGCATCCTCTATGTTAAAATTATGGACCAAGGATGCATCCTCTATGTTACAATTACGGACCAAAAACGCCTTCCCTATTTTACAATTATGGACCAAAACTTGCATCAATCACATCCTATGACAAACACAACTCACATAGTCCTTTTCTTTCCTTCTCCCACGCTATACAAACCAACTCCCCTAAATGATTTCTTTTTTTTTTGCGACTATTGGATAATTTCCTTTTTCGCGCATATATTATTTCCTTACATTCCTCCTGTAATGCTCATTGGACGTACATCAAAAGGTGTATGCTTGGTGACTTCCCCAAGCACAGTGGACCATTGCTCGTGACTTCCCGGTGACGAAATACCTTTTTCCGTTTCTGAATAATATCTTGGTTTCAATTCCTCTGGTTACCATTTCTTTTACTTTTCAACAAATTTTAAGAAAAATTGTAATAGTCTGTGCTAAGATGTAAACCAGAGTTAATGGAACATATTATTCTCAGCTGTTTAATTATTATTATATGTTTATTATGGACGTTTTTCTGAAATGAGCACTGCTAATCGTTCTTCGTTTATCCTTAATAGTTAATTGCGGCATTCGTTTATCGTTCGTCGATATGGTTCGTAGTTTTTTGTTTAAAGTCGTTAATCGTTTATCGTTAATAGTTAATTGTCTATTGCGGCATTCGTTTATCGTTCGTCGATATGGTTCGTCGTTCGGCGTTGACTCCTCGTCATCATAGGTTGTCGTTGATATTTTGTCGCTCATATTACATCGTCATCGTTCATTTCTCAAATTTCATCGTTCATTGCATTCGTTGCTCATCTTTCGTTTATTTCGTCTTGCTCTCGTATAGCTCGTTTATATATAACAAAAAAAAGATCACTTCACTAGTAATGTTGAATCCAATCACCACACACAGGGAGTTCAGTGGTGTTCCAGGTGCCTTAGGTATTACCCTTGGTCTCCCCTTACTTATCATTGTGTTTGGGCTTTTGGCCAATGATTCTTATTCCTTACAAGGAGTTGATTTGAAGTGGGATCAAGTGTTAAAGCAAATCCCATCTACCAAACAAGAGTGGATTGAACTACTTTTTGACAGCAAGGTGTGGTGTGCATACCTTGTATGGTTCTTTGCCTTGGTGGTGGTTGATTTCATATCTCCAGGTAAGAAACTTAATGGTTTGACTTTGAGAGATGGCACCCAGTTATCCTACAAGATCAACGGTGTCTATGTGGCCAGTGGACTTGCTGCACTCTTGATTGCACGGTTAGCTTCATCCGAAAACTACTACCTACCAGAGTTGGAGTTCCTCTACGAAAACATGCTCAAATTGACAATAGTCATTACCATCTTCAGCTTCATCTTGTCAACCTTTGTGCATGTCTGTTCCTACATCCCATTGAGAAAGCCAAATGGCAAGGGAACAAACGAAAGAATCTTGGCGGTTGGTGGTAACACCGGTAACGTAATCTACGATTGGTTTATTGGTCGTGAGTTGAACCAAAGAATCGGGTCGTGGGACATCAAGTTGTTCTGCGAATTGAAACCAGGTTTATTGCTTTGGATGTTGATGAACTTGTCTTGCGCCCATCACCAATACCATGTCACTGGGAAGGTTTACGATTCCCTTGTTTTAATCAACTTATTGCAGGGTTTCTACGTTATTGATGGTGTGCTCAACGAAGAAGGTGTCTTGAGCATGATCGATATCACCACTGATGGCTTTGGTTTCATGTTGTGCTTTGGTGACTTGGCTTGGTTACCTTGTTCATACTCCTTGCAGGCGCGTTATCTTGCATTGCCAGAGAACTACTTGCACTTGGGTTGGCAAACATGTTCTGCCATTGTAGCTCTCAAAGCGTTGGGATTCTACATTTTCCACTCCTCCAACAAACAAAAGTCTCACTTCAAACAAGGAAAGTTGGATCACATGAAGAGTATCCCAACAAAGACCGGCTCCAAGTTATTGTGCGACGGATGGTGGGGTGTTTCACAACACATCAACTATTTTGGTGACTGGTTAATTGGTGTTTCTTGGTGTTTGACCACTGGCTTCCAAACCCCATTGACATACTTTTATGCGGTTTACTTTGCTTCTTTGTTGATCCACAGACAGATGAGAGACGAGGCAAAATGTTCTGCAAAGTACGGTGAAGCCTGGGAAGAATTCAAGAGAAGAGTCCCATACAAAATCATCCCATATGTATATTAATAGAAGATGAGGATGTTAAAATGGAGGCATCAGAATATCATTTGAAAACTTGTAGTTTTTTGAGCACTCAGATAATCATTGAGCACTCAGGTAATCAGTTGAGCACTTGAAGAGACATATGGCACTTGAAGAGAG
This sequence comes from Kodamaea plutei, assembly GCA_030705055.1. Taxonomy (NCBI): domain Eukaryota; kingdom Fungi; phylum Ascomycota; class Pichiomycetes; order Serinales; family Debaryomycetaceae; genus Kodamaea; species Kodamaea plutei. Next base: position 189,937 of record JANIWJ010000015.1, on the reverse strand, counting down.
ATATGGCACTTGAAGGGCAAAGAGTGCTGCCGTGACACCGCGAAGAATTCACGAAAAGATAAACCATGTTTATATTAATAGAATAAAGTTCACTTAATTTAGAGATAGCATTTGTAGAAGGCAATGTACTTGATTCCTCTCAGTAAAACCCAAAGCTCAAAAAGCACCCGAACAGCATACGAGAATTCTGATTTAAAAAAGTCTACCCTACATTGATACATTAATACTTTTATTCAATGGTAGAAGAAACAATTACTCATTCTTCTTTTCGTAGTCAACCTGCTTGTCAAAAGCATGGTACAGGATTTCTAAAGACAGGACCCAGGCCAAAGCAACATACAAGACAAAGACCAAGGACAAGGAAACGATGATACACAGTAACAAACCTGGAGTAAAGTATTGGTACTTTGTGAACAATCCCGAAGCACGCAAAGCGGACTTGGAACCAACAGCGGGGGATTCGTCTTTTTCGAGGTCTTCCAAAACGTTGTTCAATTGGAGGGTATTTTCCAATTTTCCAAACAAGTCCTTCAACTCTTGAGTCATTTCTGTGAGGTCTTCTTCGGTGGATTGCTCCAACTTACTTGAGCTTCTCTTCTTGTGGTCAAAGTCCACCTCGATGTGCAAGTTGTCGAATAAGGCGTCTTCGACGTAGTGCTTGATAGAGTCCAACCCGTGTTCACCAAAGGAAGGCTTACCTTGGATGATGACGGCACCACTTCTTTTGTGGTTGGCCACAATATCGCTGATCGAAGATGAGCCTTCAATATCAACAACCACAACAGCAGCCTTGGCGGAGGAAGATGTGGCATTGGTAGTGTATTCGATGTCACCACACTGGGCACCAAAACTAAAGTCCAACTGCCCTGGAGTATCGTAGTGCACACGTTTGATCAAAGTACCGTCCTTAGGAGCACCTGACTTCAACTCACTTACCCTGTAGATAGTCAATGGTTCACCACTTGAACAAAGCTCGTTCGAGGATGCTTGGATACTCGCAGACAATGAGGCAGCTTCTATTATCCCTTCGCCGTGCTCAATAGATATGTCACGGGCATACAAAGAGGCAGTGTCAGCAAACGCAGATACAACACCAACAAGAGGAACGATACCGTGGAATCTCATGATTGATTGAGGGAGTGTGTTGTTGTGGGAAATTTCCTTGAATATATTTTTTTTTTTGGACTGAAAAGATAGGTGGACAAAGATGGCTGACATTCCCAAGTAAGTATGAGTACGAGTTAATTGGAGGGGTGTCCAGGGTTTAGAAAGGTGTGTGATGGCTCGTTATTGGAGGTAAGCGATACCAACGGTGAGGATGAATTGTTGGTCTCTAGTCATTGGGGTAGATAATTGGCTAGAACACACCTTTGGACAGAGCAGCTCGGTATAAGGCAAATTATACAGAGTAGGTGTTTCAAATCATACAGAGTAGGTGTTTCAAATCATACAGAGTAGGTATAAGGCAAATCATACAGAGTAGCTCATGGTGTATGCAATTTGAGTGTTGTGCACGGCAGAGCATCTACGATTGGTATATACTGTGCACAGCACACCTTACGGCTGGGATTTTAAGCCAAAGGGCACTAGTCACGACTCGAAGGTAATCGGCGCGTTCATGGCTACACCCCGTACAACCCCCCAAAGAGACGAATACTAACCTTTAGATCCGTAATCCAGAAGCTTGTCTTCTTCACTGCTGCTATGATCATACTCCCAATTTTCACTTTTTTTCTATGTGAATGGTTATTCAACAAGAACGCTATTGTGAGTGGTGGTATCGCTGCGCTTGTGGCCAACGTCGTGCTCATTGGTTACGTTGTTGCCGCTTTCACAGAGGATACCAGTGCTCTCGAACCTAAGGAAGAATCAAAGAAGGATATATAGTACATAGTACAGATTTCGAAATAAAAATAAATTATGAAATAGAAAGGATGAAATAAAAATGAAATGAAGATATTGCCAAGTATTGCAAGATATCAAGAGTTAAAGGTCTAACTAAAATCAAGAACCAAGATCAACAATCAAAGGTCGAAACAAAATCAACAATCAAAGGTCGAACCAAGATCAACAATCAAAGGTCGAACCAAAATCAAGAACCAAAGAGAAGATACCTCTAAAGATCAAATTACAAAATGAGAAATTACATGAAAAAACAAAAAAAAGTATAGACATGGTGCATCAACTCTCTTTTGTATCGCAGATACCGCATAACAAGTACATACAGACTGTTTCCACGCTTCAGGCGCTCACTGGGTTACTACTGCCACAGTCCATTGCGACATACACGCTTATCACGAAGCCGCATAACGTGTTCAAGCCAAAGTTCGAGCCTGGTAAAATAAACCAAATTGAACAGTACTTTATGAAATGTACCACTACATGGAGCAACAACGAGTCTCTCAATATCGCGATACCGTATACCAGTCTGGATGAAGTTCTTGTGGACCGTTTATTTGACCTGCAGGCCAAATTGACTTGGACTTTACAAGTTGCAGATATACCCATAGCCGGTAAAAACCAACAGTGTTTAGCGCAAACCATCTTTGAAAGCACCTTGGTGCATACACACACAGTCGTCAATGACGGAAATAGCGACAAAAAAGACCTGTTTCTTCAGTTCCTAGAAGATATAGGGTATGACTTGGTGAACCAATATTGGATCAAGGGAATCCGCTTTTTCCACGGAGACATTGTCATTGAAATATTCAAGATCTTTGTACGTGATGACGAAAATGAAAGTGTCCCCAATAAAATCAAACTAAAGCTCTTGGACGAACTGAATGCTTTCCAAGTCAAAATCTATATCAATGTTCCAAAGGCTACAGACGTGGAGGTGATAAACCAAGGAACAAAGGAACTCTTGAAACTACAGGATATTTTAAAGAATTTGTTCACCTTGGAGATTCCTGATAGAATGTTTATGGATCTGAGATTGAAAAAGTAGTTCTTAGATGGCTTCCCATTTGGTATTAATGTCTTTATGTTCCTTTTATTAGTATATACTACTGGTTTTTTTGTATTGTCACCCCTGTACACTTTTCTTCTGTCTTCATTTCTATCTTCATTTCTGTCTTCATTTTTGTCTTCATTTCTGTCTTCATTTCTGTCTTCATTTCTGTCTTCATCTTTCAGCCATCATCTTTCAGCCATCATCTTCATGGTCCTTTTATACGCAGCACAGTGTCACCCTGAGGATTCCCTTTAGTATATACAATTGGCGAGCCTAAGGAATAATTATCTCCCTTCACCTCATCTACCCGGATATTGTCGATCTGTCTCATGAGGTCATTTAAAGTTAACCCCTTTGGAGGTTGGTGGTCACTGGCGATTAGTCTGAAATGATCACTATTCTCAAGACCCATTTGATCTTCATCAGGACTATCATAAAGGTTTTTGATCATCAGCATCTGGGACTCCAAAGCTTCTATAAGCTCCTTTTCTTTTGTGGAACTGATATCGGTACGAAGTCCTGAGAGCTTGAGAATGTTCCTGAGAACCACTGGTGTGATGCTGCTCGACTCATGTTCTTGAAGAAGTTCCTTAATAGACCATTTAGGATGCTCTAGCAATGAACGGACGTCTGATTTAGTAAGCTTCGCACCATAAAACCTCACACTTTGGAGATGAGGTCTTCGTACAAGTGATTTTAACATTAATTTTTTTCCATATTAGCTTTTTTCAGTCTTCAGTCTTGATTTCTATCCACGCCTTTTCGAGAGCATTATCTAGCAAAGTTAGCTATACTACGATTCTTGTAAGTTATACTACGAATCTTGTAAGTTATACTACGAATCTTGTAAGTTATACTACGAATCTTGTAAGTTATAATACGATTCTTGTAAGTTATAATACGATTCTTGCAAGAGTTATATTCACACAATTATAGAAGAGTCACACAATATAGAAGAGTTATAGGATTCATGCAATTCTAAAGAGTTGTCATTATGGAAGTCCTCTGTTCATCTACAAGATTCTAATGCTTATTATATTCACGAGTTTAATAAAAATTCTATGCCCTTACAACTCCTTCAATTCAGCCTTCTTCTTTTCAATCTTCTTCTTCTTCTTGGTCAATTCCTTTTGTCTGGCAGCATCCTTGTCTATGGCACCTTGGACCTTGTTATAAGCCTTCTTTTGCCTCTTAGTCATCATAATCTTCTTCAATTCCTTTTCTTCATCTTCCTCGCTTACTCTCTTCTTACCTTGCTTCTTTGCCTTCTTTGCGTCCTTTTCAGCAACAGTGGCATATTTCACACCAGCAGCTTCCAATTCCAACTCTCTTTGTGCCTTGATGTCTTCATCTTCCTCATCCTCTTCCTCATCCTCTTGGTCTTCTTCGTCTTCTGAGTCAGACTCTTCTTCTTCTTCATTCACTTGGGTGCCAGCGGTTTCTGGGTTGTAACCGTTAGAATCACCCCATGGCGATAAGTGAGGAGGCAACACTTCACCAGGCGCATATTCGTTCACAGACAATATTTCAGACTTGTTGATACAGTCGAAAATCCATTGAGGTTGAATGTAAGTTCTACCAGCAACCTTTTGAGTCAACTTGGGTCTGTCGACAATCTGATGGGTAATGTGAGACAAGTTCAACTTTTTGAATTCTTCTGGTTGGTTTAATTTGAGGTCATCCAAAGCGATTTCAGAAACAATGCTACCACCACACCCAACTATACACAATTCCAAGATATCAAGGGGGACTTCACGGCCAACGTAGAAAACAAATTTGGAGAATAATACAGAAGTAGGGGAGGAGAATTTGGATGGTTGGTTCAAGGAATCTGCATTGTCTTTGGTGGACTCAAAAGTGTCCAATTCGACATCTTCGACGTTTTCTTCGTCAACAACCTCCTCGTTAATTTCTTCATCGGCCTTGATGGCGTGAGAGATCTCGTCACCAGTCAATTGCTTACCCTCTCTTTTGGATTCATCATTAGACTGTTGCTTTGCTGGTAACAAAGAGTTGATACCTTGCTCCTTGGTCTTCATGACGAACGAAGAAAGACCACCAATACCTTTCAATTTGGCAATGTCGATGGTTGGTGGGTAGATCAAGTTAGACTCATTGTACAATCTGAACAAGACGAAATGTATCAAGGTGGAGTAGAATTCCAAAAAGGTTAACATGATTCTGAAATCCACGTCTGTAGGGATGTTGGTTGGGAATTTGAAAGGAACCAACCACCTCACTTCTTGCCCCTTGATGTTGGCTTGGTAGTATACACCCTTGATGGAAACAAACACCTTCTTCAAAACACGTTCCTTAGCAACGTAAGCCAACCATTGGTTACATAACTTTTCAGCTTGTTGGGTGACTCTGTGGGAAACAGCATCAGTAGCAGGCATGTTGGCAAACAAGAACAACATGTTCAAAGGATCGTCAATATCTCTGAGAGCATCCAAAAAAGTTGGGTATCTTTCCTTGATGACATGATCCAAGGTATACTTGGGTCTGTTCTTCTCTAATCTTTGGGCATCTGAAAGCTCGTTTCTACCAAGAGCTCTTTGCAACTTTTTGGAAAAGGTCTTGTGTTCTCTGAATTTAGCCAAGATAGGTTCGTGAGCCAAGTATTGAATGTCCTTGACGTAGTAGAAAGTAGTCAGAGCTGACTTTCCCTTGTTAGCCTTTCTCTTGTTTCTTGGTTCTCTTGGGTAGATTCCTTTGAAAATACAAAGACGACGGAAATCGGCAAGTGAAACCTGCAACTTCTTAACAGCTTGTGTTCTGGTAATGAAGTTTTTGGCGTTACCGGATGTTCCCTTCTTCTTAATTCTAGCCATTCTTGATGTGGTTGATTGAATAATTTTTCCTCTTCTGAGATGGCGATGAGATACTCAATTTTTGTGTGCAGGTGCAACAATTACTTGAACAGAACGAAACCCACATGACATAATAGAACGAAACCCTCATGACTTAATCCATGCTTGGTCCAATTGGGCAGGATAGCTGATACCAGTTTCAAATGCATCATAAAGAATCGAAAGTACATTAATCTTCTGTCCTAATGTAAAGAATGCAATCTAAAAAAATGGCATTTCCCTTTCACCGATTTATTCCAATTGTACATGTGCTTTTATAAAAGTCAACATGTAAGAACAGTTGGGCATCTTTGAGAGTTTATCAACTGTACACTTTAAATATGTCCAACTACACTTTCATAAATATTTTCATAAATACGTTAACTTTCCTAAATATTTTCATAAATATGTTAACTATGCTAAATATTCTCATAAATCTGTTAGCTTTTATGAATATGTTAACTTCATCAATATGTCACACTTTCATAGACATACTCCATTAGTTATAAAAGCCATTTTCATACGTGCTTCAGAAAGTGCCATTCATTTGGACTCTGTAGATCACATGCTCACTTTGAACCAGAATTCTCTTTTTTTTATTAAATTTGCACAACATCGTGGGCACAGAGAGCATGTCGTTTGAGAATGTATTGAAGCGAGGAGATGAGTTTCTCTCTGACTACCCCCGTACATCCGTGTGGTGGAACTATGTTTCGCATGCTACATGTGCATTCATGGTTGTAAACTCTAAAATCATCATGAACTTGTGTTATAAGCCTCATTTGCACAATATTGAAAAGTTAGACTCAGCATTGGATAAGGCTAGAAAGGAGGAGAGATCTCTTTTAACCGTCATGAACCACATGTCTGTGGTTGATGATCCAGCGTTTTATGCAGCTTTACCCTTTAGATTTCATTTCGACATCGATACCATAAGATGGGGGTTTGGTGCACACAACATTTGCTTTTCGACCCCAACTTTATCATGGTTTTTCAACTTGGGTAAGATTTTAGGTACTAAGAGATTTGGGGAAGGGCCATTCCAAGGTTCTTTAGATGCTGCCATCCGTATTTTGTCTCCTGATGATACCTTGGATTTGGAGTGGGCCCCCGGTGTTAAAGAGTCATCCAAACCAACATTATTACAAGAAGTCAACAAAACTCACGCATCCAAGGAGTTGATTGATTATATCAAACCAAACCCCGAATCTACCAACGTCTTGTTGTCTAAATCGCCTTTCATACGAACGAAAACATCTTGGTTCCATGTGTTCCCAGAAGGGTTTGTCTTGCAGTTGCAAGAACCATTCAACAACTCCATGCGTTATTTCAAATGGGGTGTTTCTCGTTTAATTTTGGAAGCAACCAGAGCTCCCGTAGTCGTTCCAATCTTCACCTATGGGTTCGAAAAAGTAGCTCCTGAAGACCTGGCTGAGTTAGGTATCAAGAGATTTTTACCTTCTAATTTTGGTGCTGAAATCCATATCACAATTGGTGATGCCTTCTCTGACGAAAGAATAGAGTTTTATAGACAAAAGTGGAGAGACTTGTGTAAAAAACACATTGATCCACAGAACCCCCATGACCTCTCCGATGAGTTGAAGACTGGTAAGGCTGCTCAGAACTTACGTTCCAACTTGGCTGCTGAATTGAGATCCGCAGTTTTAGGTATTAGAGATTCTCTTGGTGTTTTCAACCCGGAAGATGCTAGATTCAGAGACCCAAAGTTCTGGAAAGAATACACCAACTCAGAAGGTTTATCTGACCCGGAAGTCAAATTCATCGGTAAGAACTGGGCTGTGAAGAGATTTCAAAAACATCTTGCTGAATATGATGAAGAAGATCAAGAGTAAAAGATGTCATTTATAGATAGAGTCCATGTATAAAAATCGTATTATTAGCGCAAATAGATCCTTTAGATTGATGTAGCTTTTTACAGAAAGTTAACTATTTTGATCTAAAATAGCATAGCCATATAAATCATAGATTTGCCAAACAAAAAAATGCGATTTCTGTGGATCGAACACAGGACCTTCAGATTAACTGTGACTGAATCTCTTCAGTCTGACGCTCTCCCAACTGAGCTAAAACCGCAAACAAACCCATGCCGGGAGTCGAACCCGGAATCTTTTGATTAGAAGTCAAACGCGTTAACCATTACGCTACACAGGCTTCTTGTTGAAAAATAAATCTATAGATTTAATAACAAGAAGAAAACATATTGGTTCAAGAACATTAAGTAAACAGAGTCACGTAAGTAAGAACCGTGTTGTATATTTTTCATATAGATAAGAATCCAACTGTTCATCCTGGTACGGATATTCGCTAACCTTATAGTATTTTATGATGTAAAGTTTCACATAATCTTATACATTAGAAACTAATGTCATTTTTGATTGCAATATCTAAAGGAACGCATCCAAGTGAAAAAAAAAAAAACCAATGGTCCTACGATTGATCCGTCTAAACAGCAGCAGGCTAGGCTTTTTAGCCCGAATTGGAGTGCCGAGCATACAGAGTAGGAGTAGAGTATGGGTGAATCCTCTAAGCAAGTTCCATAGACCGATGAAGGTGGATATAACTGAACAAGTGGAGGTGGATGATCATCAGATGGAAACACTCAACTCCATAAAAGGGTATATAAGGTCGAACGACTTCCCTGACAACGTCAAGAAACAAGTCCTTGGGAATAAACTAGCAGAATTTATCAGAGAAAACAAAGAATACCCCAAGGCGGCCATAGGGACAATAGACAAGACGTTCAAGGAGCTTCTCAAGTTGAATGGAGGCATTATAGAAGATACTTTGAAGGAGGAAGACTTGGTAATGCTCTTTCAGAAAACCCTAGCAAGTTTCAATGATGAAGATAAGAAGCACAGGCTACCTGGGTATATGTGGAGTCTTATAAACCATATATTGAAACTCAAGGAGATACCTTCAATGTTAATGGTAGATTTGATTGAGTTAGCCTCAGCAAAGACCAGTTTTAATGGGGTAATGAGAAGTTTGGTTAACTTCAAGGAATTGAAGAGTGGTGATGTGAATGCTTTGATGCAGAGTTTCAAAAAGAAGAAAGAACTTAATATGGACAAACTTGAGGATTTGATTTCATACACCAAACCAGCAAACCGTGATGACGAGTTTTACAAGGCACTCTACGAATACATAGAGTCGCTTTTCCAGGATTCTCTTCCAGAAGTCCATGAATACAAGAATCTAGACAAAAACATTTACAGAATACAACATTTGACCACCAAGATTCTCGAACAACTCGATCCTGCAAATACAGGCATTAAGCTGAGGATGACCCTCATAAAGCTAGCATCAGAAGTTTTGTCTGCCTTTGACAACGAAAAGTTGGCCAGCCAAGTGGATCGTATTATAAAGTATACTGTTGGCGACACTAAAGAAATCGAATTCCTCAAAATGGAATTGTTCCAATCTGCAGAAGACGAATCCTTGGGGGAGATTATCCTTGGATTGCTTTGGAAGGATGTCCGTTACCACAAAGTTGCATTAGAAATATCACACTTTGTAAAAGATGATGATATTAGATTCCCGTCAAAATTAAGATACCAAGCAATGATATATTCCGAGATGACCGGAATGTTTGGCCAAAGTGAAGATGAAATTTTTCACAAGATTCTCACTCTTGTGGAATTTGAAGAAGTGCCATTCGTCGACGTATACAACATTATAATTCAATCGGCAATGAACATTGATTTGGTGTCCCCAAGAGGCTATTTCACAATGTCGCTTCTGAATCATTTTTCGCAGTCATTACAAGCAGAGCCATCTGCACTTTCATACAAGTATCGTATCGATAGCTGCCTAAAGGCAAATAATTACACTAGAGCGATCAACATCTTTGATGATAGTGTTGCGCAATTGACATCCTGGACCTCTGAATATGATCCAGCAGTGCACAAGACTTTGAACAATTTGATTCTTATTCTTTGTGAGAATATGAGCGATGTCACTGCGTTATTTCCAATCTTTATAAAAATTAGACAACAGTTACCTACTCAATGCAATGTTGACGTTATCGATGCTATGGCTGCAAAAATGTTACATGTTGAGTATATCTCTGATTTGATGGAGCTTTTGAAGAGAGAATTGCCGGAAATCGATACGAAATCCAATTATAGATTACCATTGCTTCAAGAATGGACATTCAAGTATCAACGGTTGTTTTCGAAATTGCACAATTTCGTGACTACGTATGAGAAGGATCCGAACTGTGAAGCCAATTGGCTTGTGTATGGCAAATTACATCAATACTTTCACGTCCCCTTTGATTCTTACTTGCCCACCATCAAATTCTTTTGTGAGCACAAGCAGCCCAATTGTGCATTGGTAATCTTTCAACAGGTGAAGCGGTTAAACGAGTTGCACGGAACACACAGCCATTTGCCACCACTGAGAGAAATGTACTTGTACCTATTTAATTACTTTGGGGACCTGTTATACGAGGAAGGTGTTATTAACATCCACGAATATCTTAAGATGGATGTGAACTTGCAGAAAACAGACTTGGTATTGCAGAACTCTATTTTGAATGCGTATTCAAACTTACAAGACGTTCCTCGTGCCAGAGACCTTTTCCTTACAATGGCCACCAACCCTCAAGGTATCGATGAAAATACCGTACAGATTATGATCAAAACTTACACCTACAATGATTTGGACTATGTTCAAAAGTTCTGGAACAATCTATCCCACTTTAATATTATTCCCAACAAAGCCATATATAGACAATACTTGATTGCATACGTATACCATGGACACGTTGAAGAGGCAATGAAATTATCAGAGGGGTTGGCTGATTACAATCTTCTGTTGGACTCCGATATCTTACTTGCTATGCACAACTTTTGCTACGAGAAGGAAGGACAACGGAAAATTGCTGCTTGGGCCGCAGAAAACCACCAACAGTTATGGAATGAGGTCTCACTGTCTGGATTGCTCATAGGAGCAACAGATTACTCCCCCTCAACAAATGTGATTGCTGACTCCAGCTCAACTGCCTTAACACAGAATTGATGAATTCTTAGAAACTGACCATTGCATATACCCTGTAAATAAACATCCCTTATAAAGAGTTTCCACACCTCAGCATTGTAGTTTGCGTAACTCTGTTTGGCATTCTACCATCCATTCTGCCGTTTTCTATGTTGAGTTACCATTTTGCCCTGCCTTTCCAAGGCATTCTAAATAGGGCACCTTAATCTACTACTTGACCGTTGTCACATGTCCATTATAACTCAATTTTCTCATAATGAACATTAACACCATAAATCTTATAACAGGCATTGTGTTAACCATTCCACAATAAACATTGGTCATTTTATATCGTAATAACATCAGTGATTCTATATCACATGAACATTGTGATCTGGTCAATTTATATTATAGGAATTGGTCACTTTATATCGTAAAATATCCGAAAACCTACAACCATCCGTTGTCGATGTCAACATATCAACCAAGTTTAGTTGCATTTACCTTACTGGCAAATCTCAACGAATTAACGGTTTCATTGAAATTTCTTTGAAGAGGAGATATATTGACAAACATCAATGTCTTTGAATTACCACCCAAACTATGTTTCAACAAATACGTGAGTTTTGAGTTTCTGTAAGGAATGTGTGAGTTTTGCAGCTGTTGCAGTTGTTGATGACCGAGGGCATAAATCACATCTCCTAAACTTGACAATGACTTGTTGATTGCTTGAGTTTCCTTCAAGCGGTCGCCCTTTGTCTGGGAGTTAGAGAGCCTTTCTGAGCCCGCCAAATCGATGAGATTTAGTGTTCCGCGGCGAGTTTCCCCCGTTTTATTATTGGTTCCAGAAATGCGTAAAATGAAGATGGAATGTGACCGCGATGATCTTTCGTTTGCCTTGGTGAATGCAGTGGACCTATTTTTCAGAGCTTTTTCAAGAAGACGTCCAACTAGTTGCCTTGAGTCAATTGTGATGGACTGGGTATTGGTGATTGTGGTTTCACCATTGACATCGTCGTGCTTTATCTCGTGCTTGGTATCTAATTGCGGAGATAGCAAATCCACAATTGACTCGTTATATATTTCTATGAACAGACCTACTATCGAATAGTCCCATCCATGGCCCTTCAAATACTCAATGTCGTGGAATATCTTATCTATGGAAAGTGGGATCATCCCTGTGTTGGATTCAGACATTGTGTACGTTTTACCAGAACCAGTTTGACCGTATGCAAACACACACACATTGTACCCATCCAACGAAGACTGGATCAACTGCGACAATTCCTCAAAAATAGACTCGTTGGTATCGTTCATCAGAAAAATCTTGTCAAACTGGAACTTATATTGGGTTGTTCCATTATTATTGAAGGGCGAGGACTCCTTCTTCAAGATGATTTCTTGATTGGAGTCTTCATTAAGCTCGCTTTCGTTGGAAAGTGTAATCTGTGATAGCGATTCTCCCTCGTTAGAGGGGCGGATCCGACAGAAAACCCTGATTTTCCCCTTTAAATCTTGGAGTTTATTATGCAAAATACGCCGCTCATACTCTTGTTCATATAAAATGGAGTTGATGGTCTGTATGTCATTCTTGAGTTCTTGTTCCCTTGCGGACAGCTGCTTGCAAAATGTCTCTATTTCTTCAATCTGCAACTTCTTTGATTCGATGGTGCTTTCGAGAAGCTCGATTTCGTTGGTCTTGTCTCGGTGCTTGGAATCCAACTGGTCTTTGATTCTTTTGTATTTGGTACATGTCTCTTCTGCGCTAGCAGTTTCAACAGTGAGGATTTTCAAAGCAGCCTCTTTCTCCACATACGTCCTATCCATTTCTTTGATGGCGTCTTTGAGCGAATGCGTGTTGATATCCATCTTACTTCTAAGAGAAATGAGATTTTTATTGTGAGATTCCTTTAGTTTGATCAATTGTTGATTCAAATCGTAACTGTGCTTCTGTATAGCTTTCTTAGTCTCTTCGAGTTTCTCATGGTTGACTGATCTTTCCTTCTCGCTGGTTTCGATTTCCTTGTTGATCATCTTTTCAACCGTATCACTAACACTTTCCTTGAGCTCATTGATCCGGGATTCGTGTTCTAGAAACATCCTTTGCTTTTCTATTTTGAAGATATTCTCCGACTCCCTACCTGCAACCAGTCTATCTTCTCTGATTGTTTCTATTTCTTGTTCTATCTTTTGTATGTTAGCCTTAAGCTCATTATACTCTTGTGTGAGAATATGTAATCCAAACTCTTCCTTTTGCATTTTTGTTATAAGTGACATTTTAGTACTTCCGAGGTTAGAGAGCTCCAATTGTCTATCCGCTATTTCCTCCTTGCGCTTTTCTTCTTCTGTCCTGCGCTTGTCCTCCTCTGCCTTGCGCATTTGTGCATGTCTCTTGTCTTGTACTCTTCGCTCCAGCTGTGTGAGCCTGTGCATTTTATGTCTTTTTTGCGGCGACTCAGGTGCTTTGGTTGACTTTCTTTTCTGCGGAATACTCTTATTTAACATCTTGTGAGTGGGTGCAGGTAGTGTCGTTCCATGTTCCATACCTGTGTGTAACCTGTTTTGAGTTTGTTTATCTTCTGATCTAAGAAATACGCGCTACCACACTCTTTTCAAGGTGCGTACTTTTGTGCGTGCGCTACCATAATCTTTTCAAAGTGCGCTACCACAATCACCACAACACAGGGTGCTCTATCGTCTCTACAAGCTGCCTAATTCGAAGGTAATGAAGTCTATGGTGAAGAGCATACGTTTGGTTGAAATTTCCCAAAGCGATCTACAAACACCCAAGTCACCCGGCAACGTTAGTGTGTGTGTATGTAAAAAACACGAACTTGGTGCGTTCGCACCCACACACAAAAAATTTACGATCCTCGATGAGATGACATTAAAGATGAGACCAGTTAAGAAACAGAAGCTTAACAAAGGAGATGCCAAGGATGTCGAGAAGTCCGAGCCAACTAAGAAAATGAATATCACCAAGCCTATCACCAAGCCAATTTTGTCCCCTGTGGAAGGAGATAGCAGTGAAGATGAAGAATCCTCAGGTTCATCTGAACTTGAAGAATTGGATGAACTCGATATGGACGATGAAGTGGACATTGATGATGTTTCATCAGGAGAGGAATCCGCTGAAGACTCAGAAGAAGACAACACCTCCTCTGAAGATGATGAGAACTTACCTAAATTAAAGAAAAAGAAGAACTTGGACGACGGATCCTCATCATTCGCAAGTGCCTTGAATGCTATTGTGAACTCCAAGTTGAAGAAATATGACAGAAAGGACCCTATACTAGCAAGAAACAAAGTCACAATTAAGAAGTTGGAGTCAGACAAGTTGGAAGCCAAGGCAAAGAAGTTATTGGCACAGGAAAAGAGAAACTTGCACGACGAACACAGAATCAAGAGTTTATTACCTTCAGCTGCTGAACCTGAAAAGGTTAGAGAAATACTCGAAGGTGAAAAGAAGTTGAAGAAGGTTGCACAGAAGGGTGTTGTTAGATTATTCAATGCTGTTCTCTCCACTCAAATCAAAACCGAAGAAGCTATCAGCGGTGAAAAGGTTGGTTCCCAAAGAAAGGACGAGTTGATGAATGAAATCTCAAAGGAAAAGTTTTTAGACCTTGTGCAAGCTGCTGGTGAGTAGTTTTTAATGATTACTAGTTTTATGAATAGATAAGATATGAATTGAGAGTAACACTGAAATCTAAAACAATGTCTATCATTCGGAGTGAATTGAAGGCTAGATTTAGTACAAATGATTGGTGGTGTGGCTAAAGTCAAGAATATATGCACCCATGAAAGATTGAAAGAATAGTTTTATAATTAAGCGTACATTTTACCATGTTACCAAAAACAAAGGCGTATTTTCTGAATATGTCCTTCAAAAGACACAGACTCGAAAGAACCCAAATTGAACAAGTTTGAATTCTAAATATCCTTTGCACAAAAGTTTTATAATAAGTGAGTATTATGTTGGTTAGTAAGCTAAAACCCCTAGATAATATAATTAACCGAACCATCTCTAAATCACTGAGGCGTTACCTACCTTGATAATGAGCACGGATGGTTTCCGTAATACCAATATATATTGCAATTTGAAATCGGGCTGCTCCACGATGGTCCAATTAGCCATTTTTACTCAATCAAACAACTTTATTAGTGGATCACGTTTCTGGTGGTGTAACATTCAAGAGATAGGCTATTTTCACATCTTTTGAGGTTGGATTAATTCTCAAGTAGCACAAGAAAACGTTTCCGCTCTATTGTACCAACTTCCAAACTACACTATAATATTCTGACAAGATACCAGATTACTTTACAATATTAAGCGAAGCTTCTCCATTATTGTCTAGATGTAATAAAAGATCACTTGAATGAGTTCAAGTGTATATGGACACCTTCAGTACCTTTTTAGATGCGGTCATGTTTACAGCTCCGGAAAAGTTTCTTTTGAAAATTTACGATTAGTGAGCAATGAGACTTGTAGCCACAGAGATCACTATATACAGAAGAGGTTTAATACACCATCAAGTGGTAAAAAACGACTGGAAGTGGAAAACATTATATTTTTGCATAATGAACCTCAAAATTATTACCAAGTTTAGTGAGACTCATCAAAGGATGCTGCAAAATTAATACATGAAAGATGTACCAAAGTATTCATTGGACTAGAGAAGAAAGCGAGCGGATTGAGATACAAGGTTTAGATAAAATTGCTGTCAAACCATCGGAAGATCGTTCCGGTTCTCGGATGCAATGCGGAAGGAAAAAATAAAATGCAGCCATAAGGTGAGCACAAACCTACACAGAAAATAGTATATAAATCAGAAAAAGCGAATCAGAAGGATTAATAGACTTTATGGTGACGCCTATAGTAGAAGAATATACTGAAAAATCTTCCAAAATCCATTCAGTTAACGGGACTGAAGGACATCTTTCGGAGACTCCCAATGGATCAATCGAGTTAGAAGACATCACAGAAGTTTATAACCGCGAAGAGGGCCGTTCACCTAGTCCTCAATTAGCAACAGTTGGACCTATGACAATTAGAAACCCTCCCAAGAACTTGTGGCGTGTGATTCTGTGCATTCTTTGGGGATTCAGCAACGGATTGAACGATGGCTCCTTAGGTGCTCTTTTACCTCATGTTGAAGAATACTACAAAACAAATTATGCAGTGACATCAATGATTTGGGTTAGTAATGCAATTGGTTTCATTTTCATCGCATGTATTGCTCATAAGATTCAACCTGTTTTAGGGAGGCAAAAATCACTTGCACTCGGATGCATTTTATCTTGTATCATGTTCTCGGTATTGGCTAGTGGAACAAGATTCCCAGTTGTGGTGGTTTCTTTCTTCTTTGGTGGATGTGGTGTTGCAATAAATATTTCTTTGGCCAATGTGTTTTTATCTAGATTGGAAAACAGTGCTATTTACTTGTCTTATATGCATGGTTTATATGGTGTGGGAGCAACAATTTCTCCATTACTTGCAACACTCATGGTAAATGCTGGACTCAAATGGCACTACTTTTACTTCATTCTCTTGGGAATTCTGATAGCTCATACATTCAACCTCTTTTACTCTTTCAGAGGCATTGATGTGGACTTATTACCTTGGGAAACTGACTTACAAGATAACGATGCTGAAGACCACGAATCTCACACAGCACTTATGGGCGAAGCTTTAAGACATAAACCTACTTGGATCTTATCATTCTTTTTATTATTTTATCAAGGAAGTGAAGTGGCTCTTGCTGGTTGGATTGTAACTTATTTCCTTGACTATAGAAATGGAAATATTGAAACTGTGGGTTATGTTGCTTCAGGTCTATGGGCTGGTTTAACAATCGGAAGACTTTTTTGCACCCATCCTCTTAGCAAATTCCTTGGTCCAAGAAAAAGTGTGATAATTCTTTGTATTGGTTCTATTATCACCGCACTTCTAACCTGGTTTGTTCCGGTGTTAATAGTGGCTGCAACTTTTGTTTCATTGGCCGGTATCTTCATAGGACCAAATTACCCATTGATGGTGAGTTATGCTACTCTGCATGGTATAATCCCTAGGAAACTTCAAGTGGTCTCTCTCACAATAATCACTGCTTTTGGTTCTAGCGGTGGAGCTTTGTTCCCTTTCTTAGTTGGTTTGTTGTCTCAAAGAGTGGGTACTTTTGTTGTGTTGCCTATTTTTATTGGTTTGTTCGTCGCAGTGTTGCTTTTATGGATTGCTTTACCAAACATCGATAGAAGATCACAACCTGGAAAGTTAACATTATTGGAGAGAATCTGGTGATTGATCTTAGCAAGATTTTCTCAAAATCCATATTGATTTAAATACTATTACATCATTTAATAAAATTAAAAGTGCCAAATTTAGTACCATCCAAAACAAAAATGGTAGAATATATTAAGGAAAATGAATATTACATAGAAATATATATATATATATAAAAGCTAATAGAAAGAAAGAAAGCTCAATTTTATGTAACATCAATTCACCAAAATCTCAATCTTCTCTCATCAATATATGGTTGCAACTGGATGAGCATGTACCTGTGTCTGTTGCGATCATCTTCTTCATACCCGCTTAAATGGATATCTTCATTTCCTTCAGTTTCCTGCCTCTCGATATATCTCTCATACATTGAATATCTATCCCAATAAACTATTGGCAACCTTTTATTTAATTCACCACATATCATGGGAATTATACTCCAATCCAAATCTTCATTCATAGCAAGGTTTACAACGGTGATATCGGCAAGATTCAACTCCTTGAACGAGGAAATTGAGTTACGCCCCAAATGCAAGCACACAAGTGTACTTGGGACGGTAAATGAATTAAATTGAAGATACGCACCAAGGTTATTACCTCTTAAATCCAAGTTTTCAAGTCGGGTCATTCGGTGGATATCACCAGATAACCTTGAAATTTGAGTTCCTTGAAACACAACAGACCTTAAACGATGTGGCAAAAGATTCCAGTTTATTTCAGATATCCTAACACTGAAAATAGTCAACTCTGTCAAATTAACAAAGCTATCCCAGGAAGTATCAATGGTGATCTTGCCCCATAATTTATGTAAAGTTCTGGGAACCATCAGTAGTTTAATATTTGCTCTGTTGATCATTAGGGTATGCAAGTTTAAAGGCAACCAATTGTCACGTCCCACGGTCAAACCAGGGCTAACTTTCAGCAAATCCAAATCCACAACATTCTTTGGTAATTGTGGTAATGTCTGTTCGTACTTCCTATGAAGTAGTAACTTGTGTATATTGTGAAGGTTTTCAAAACCTTCTAGTTTTGTATAATGGTTAATTAAAACTTTTAGGGTTGCTGGTAATTCGATTGCACCATCCAATTCAACACTGTACACCATCAAATTCTCTAGATTGGAAGGGAGCTTAGCGTGGAGTTCACAAAAGGTCAAATCTAGGGTTTTGAGGGACTGAGGAAGATCTTCCAATATAATAGCCGATCTCACCTTGAGATTGATGAGGTTAGGAGGGAACTTTGTGTCTAGGACAGGTTTGAATAATGAACTATGAGTATTTTCATAAACAAACTCTCTCAAGCTCGAGGGAAGGACAATTCTTTTAAGATAATCACATTTAATAATAGTGAGGCTTCTGAGGTTAGAATTTTGGAAATCGATCTCCAATAGTTTTGGGCAATTTGTGATTTGTAGCCATCTTAAACTATCAACGGGAAGGCGGATCTCATTCAATGAATAAATATGGAGAGAGTCCAAGGTCAAGTCCTCCAATCTGTGCAATAAGGAAAGATCGTATGTGGGGTCCAGAACTATCGAAGGCAATCCGAATGATGCTGAAGGTTCCTTGAGTATCAATTGCTTCAAATGAGGCAAGCGAAAAGTCACATATCCGATGGACTCCGCAACCTGGACTGAAAGTGATTTGACCAGTTCTGGGATCTTATTTAATTCCGAGCTTTTAATGTTCGAGATACTTAGACTGGCAAGGTTTGAAAATGATAGTTGCTCTAAGAAATTAGAGCAATTCAGGACGTTGAAGCCGAAATGAAGCAAGTTCTTTGGAAAGAGGTTTATCAATTGTAGGTAGTTCTCAGGAGAGTTTAAATCGGAATGATACCGACGAACATTCGAGATGTCTACTCCAGCAAAATTCAAAGGGAGCAGCATTAGCAGTGCAACCAATTCGAAGGTTGCTTCTCTTTTTGCCCTGAAATCAAACACAATCCTAATACGAGGCACAAGCGAAAGGAAACGAGGAAACCGTTCATGAACCAACAAACAGTCATACCCCAGTTTGAAAGTAATAGTATGAGGGTGGTAACTTGGGTTTGCCAGCACGAACCAAATGAAGGCATACACCGATCTGAATTTATTTGGAGATTTATTAGCTGGACCCTGAGGCACCAATGACTCGTAGTCCAAGGGGGATCCGAGGTCGAGGATCTCCACGTGTGTGTAGCACAGGCTAAAAGCTATAGGGCCAATTTCGTCTAGTGCTATATGCCTATATGCTTCTTCTGGTGTGAGATAATCAAACACCTTGCGTGTGATTTCCGGGGGGAACCTCATGTTTAATTTGTGATTTTCGATCCAATTTGCGATAATTAATACAAGCACATGAACAACATAGAGCGGTAATAGCCACTGTACATAAAAAAACACCAGGGGTTGGAGCTGAATATAGAACCAAACACAAACAAATAGCTGGTGTGGGTCTCAATTTGTTTTTAATACAGGGGTAGTAGTGATGTTATTTGCTAGTGTCTTTTTGCACCCAAAATCTTGTTTACCATAGTGTTTTTAGAAGTTGAGTATCTATGATTCTTGGTAGGCTGAGATAGTGAGAGAAGATGGTCTTTTGAAAACCTAAAAGTTCATGATAAGGAGATTTAATTGTTCTGGACGCTTTTACTTTATGTATTAGAGGCTGATTATGCGAATGTAATCCCGTTTTGAAATATACACGATTAGAGATATATACAATCTCCAGAGAAGTTCTTAATTTATGATCTTTAACATGCCTGTAGGATGTCCCGTAGGATTCTCGGTAGGATGCTCGGTAGGATTTCCCGTAGGATGCCTAGAGGATGGATGTACGATTTCCCGTAGGATGCCCAGAGGATGTATGTAGGATTTTCCGTAGGATGACCAAGGGATGTCCAAAGTATACCTAAAGATGCCCGTAGAATTCCCGAGGGAACCTGGGATACACTTAAAGAGCGTCACCACTCCTGTAATACCGTTTATAATGTATTAACTATTTGCTGTTCTCCGACTGATTCTTCAGTTGGACTTGTATAGTGTGACCCCTAATTCGGTAGCGCCACGTATACAAGGGCACAGAAAAAGGGAAACGACAAATCCAAATGGCTATTGAACAGAAGATCACTGCTGGAGACAAGAGCATCAAAGAAGGTGACTACTTTGGAGCACTTCTGCATTATGGAGATGCAATCAAAGAGAACCCCAAGGCATTTGCGCCTTATCTCAAAAGAGCAAATGCGTACCAAAAGTTGAAGAACTACGATGATGCAAAAAGTGATGTCTCCAAGGCGTTTGCCATTGCCCAGGAACGTGGAAAGAGATCTGAAATTGGTCTCAGCTACTTCAGATTGGCACTCTTATACTACTTGGAAAAGAAATTCAAATTGGCATTGACGCAAATCAACAAGGCTATTGAGTATGACTGTCAGGAATCAACCATCCAGATGTGGAAGAACAAAATCGAGTATGATTTGAAGAAACGTCCCGAAGAAGACAAGCTGGACGAACCTGATTTAATTGATCAAGTTGACAACATGGAATTGTCAGAGCAAGATCTCAAGCCTACACCAACGGCCGAGCCAACAACCAGGCCAAAGGAAGAACCAAAGATTGTGGAATTGGAGTCAACACCCGAGCTGAAGGATGAACCAAAGATTGTGAAATCGGAGCCAACGCCAATTGTAGCAGCCGAAACATCCAAACCAAAATCAACAAGCATTGAGGCGATCAACCAGCATGCACCTTTGAAGGTGAAAATTAGAGAGGACTGGTACCAAACAGATGATTCTATCATCATCACTATTTATGCCAAAAATGTAAAGGAAGAAACATTCAATATTTCCTTTGAGGACCGTTCATTTTCTGTTCTGTTCCCCAATGGTGCAAGTTCCGAATACAACTACAACTTGGACCCATTGTATGATTTTATCAACCCTAGTGAATCAAAGTACCGCATTTTTGGTACCAAGATTGAGATTACTTTGATAAAAAAGATCAAGAGAAAGTGGGCAACCTTGGAGGGATCCAACGAGAAATTGCCTGAAGTTGCCAATGACGTATCAAAACCAAACTCAGCAATGTCATATCCATCGTCATCGAAAAAGGCTATTAACTGGTCAAACTTCAAAGTGGAGGAGGAAGAAGAAGAAGGTGATCTGGAGGATTTCTTCAAGAAGTTGTACAAGGATGTGGATGATGATACCAGAAGAGCAATGATGAAGTCATACGTGCAATCCAATGGTACCGTTTTGACCACCGACTGGAAGGAGGCTCAGAATAAGGAGTTTGAAACCAGTCCACCAGATGGGATGGAGGCCAAAACTTGGGGTTAAATAGCTATTACATGTTCTAATATTGCAATTATCTAGGTTATGAAGCGATCTAGAAAGTGATTGATTACAAATACCTATATATTTCCTATGGAAAACACCATTATCGTAATACACATTACTCTTTAGATTGAAAATACACAATGCACTTCAAAACACGCAAACCTCTTTAGATTCCATAATATTTTACCGACTGCATGCTACAAGCTATCAAGCCAGTGAACTCATATAGATAAGGGGAACATCGTTCCATGGGAGAAGTGTAGATTATTATTCAGAGTAGCGTTTTCAAAGAAAGGAGCACGAAAATCACGGAATTTGCACCCAAAGATAACCACTATAGAAAACCATTTACACCCTCAAAATACATTTACGATTACCTAAACTATTAGGCCATTGAGATAACCACTTTAAATTACTTATAAATTATATGAATAGCTTCTTTTATAGATTTTACTAAAGTTAACTGCCAGGCATAAGGAGGGTTCTGTTGGTTTTTCTTTAATGCGTTGAGTTACAAGCGCTAATCCGTTGAGATATCATTTATCGATGAGTTATAAACGATCCGTTGAGATATCATTCATTGGTGAGTTACAAATGCTAATCCGTTGAGACATTATTTATTGAGTTACAAACAGTAATCCCTTGAGATGTCATTTATTGGTGAGTTACAGACATTAATCGGTTGAATTTTCCATTTGTTGGTGAAATGCAAACGCTAATGTGATGAACTTGGCAACGCTAATATGGTGACTTGTCTTTCGTTAACTATAATAAGTTAAACTCGTTAATTATAATTTCTATGTTTTGTTAACATTCATTTTTACATTTGTTAATTATCATTTCTAGGTTTTGCTAATTATCATTAGGCTGCATTAACTTGGCTAAGCCACTTTGTATACTGAAACTAAATTCATTAGGATGCCTAGAGTAAACACAAATTACAAGATTCACTTTCCGCCTATGCCACAACTACTGGCAAAGTCGCTACAGGTGTAAGGGGCAAATTTAACAAGCACAAAGAACCTGTGTGCAATTGAACACTAAAGCACAATCCTTCTACGAAGCAACACAAAGGATACTTGACGAATACATCTAAGGGATGAAAGATTATGAAAAAGCTATTGTTCACATAATTTATGGCATGGATTTGTAAAAATAAGAACGATTGCATTGGATGTGTACCCACTGTGCTTAAAGATCGCTACAATGACGCTTTTTATCCCCCCTTGCCTGGGATATCCGGTGGTTTAATTTTTATGCCTTGTAAAACCAAACAAGCGCGGTACGTCTGTTGTTGGTTGTGCTGATCTCCCAATAAGATCCCAGACATTACGAGCAGGCACGTTTCACCGGATAAGAAGTCTTGCATATTATTTGAAGACGAAAGATCTTTCTGGCACTTTTGTCCAGCCCGGCGGGCTTAAGGATTGGCCTTGCCCAATACCACCCCCTCTGTGGTGATAGGAGTTAAAGATATCTGACAAGAAATACAATGAGTCGGGAGTTTCTCAAGTTTAATGTGTGCGTGTTTATTTTTTTTTTTTTCAAGTCAAGCTGTAACTCAAGGGTTACTATCATAGCCAGTAATTGCCAACACTGGAACACCCAACAAGAATCGGAAGGAAAAGGGACTCAAATTCCGTCCAATGTGTGGAAAGGCATTTATAATCACATGTGGTGATATCACGCGACCATACAAAAGAAGGCCCTCCCCCCTCCCGCCTTACGTAAGAAAGTGACTGATATATGAGGTTTGCTAAACAAGTTACTCGCCAATTAACCCGAAACCTTCGAAGCATGCACATTGAATCGATTCCCATGAGATGGGGTCTGGGAAACAACTACGCGTATCTTGTTGTGGACACACCGTCGAGGCACGCATGGATTATCGATCCTGCCGAGCCTGACGAGGTGTTACAGTACTTGCGTGACAAGAAGCCTAGCTTTGAGTTGAAGGCCATTGTAAACACCCACCACCATGCGGATCATTCCAGTGGTAATAGCGAGTTCCACCGAAAGTACCCGGACTTGCCTGTGATTGCTGGTAAGGATTCTCCATTGGTGAATTACACACCATCCCATGAAGAGGTTATTGATTTGGGTGACAACTTGACTATTACTGCCTTACACACCCCATGCCACACCCAGGATTCGATCTGCTACTACGTTGTCGACTTAACCACCGGGGAAAAGGCTGTGTTCACTGGTGACACTTTGTTCACCAGTGGTTGTGGCCGTTTCTTTGAAGGCGATGGCTCCCAAATGGACAAATCATTGAACGGGATTTTAGCAAAGTTGCCCAAGGAAACAAAAGTGTATCCTGGACACGAATATACAGCCTCAAACGTCAAGTTCTCAAAAACTATTTTACAGAACGAAGCGTTGGATAAGTTGATAAAATATACACACGAAAACGAACACACAACTGGTGTTTTTACTATCGGTGACGAGTTGGAGTTTAACCCGTTCATGAGGCTTACAGATCCTCAGGTTATCTCAAGGACGACTGGTGGAAACTCGGCAGAGGTGATGGATCAATTGAGAGAATTGAAGAATAATCTTTAACCAGCTACGCACTATGTAGAGTTGGCTAACAATGCCTGAACCGATAATTACCGAATAATTCCTGAAGCACAAAGATATACTGTAGAGAGAGTTAAACACTGTAGAGGACGAGTTACACAATATGGAGGAGGATTCACAAACTGTAGGAGGATTCACACACTTTAGGAGGACTTGGCCTATAAACTATAGAGGAGGACTTGGCTACCACACCAGAGTTACATACGTTACACACTAGAGTTACGGAGTTGGCTAATACAAGTAGTTCGGAATTGGCTAACACCACTGGTTATGGATTGACTAACAAGAACCCAAAGATACACTGTAGTTACAGACGACTATATGAAGACGAAATATATACAAAAATCACTATGAAACTATAGCTATGAACTCTGCAAGGACTAACACGACATCAGACGATTATTTACACATAATATGAACTATTTTCGTTGAGTTAAATTTCATGTGGACAAGGGTAACAACGCTCACCAGGTACAGTGTCATTATTTCAATAGAAATCAGTAAGGGTGATGGGAAGAGCTACTGAAATCAGGTAGTAAACTCTTCAAGATCACCATATACGACATTCCAACATATACATACAGTATGACATTTCTGGTTGGCGTGATTGGCTATAGATCAACATATCCATTCGATGTTCATCAATTTGCTGCGATGTTCATCAATCCACTCAAATATTCATTATATAGATTTCAATTAGTCAAGATTCTTGAAGAAAAGATTGATTATTGGAACAAATAGTTCTTTTGATTGTCTGGATATAACTGTATATTTGGTCCAAGGTCATATTCTGGACTCTGTCATTGCTCAAGTATAAACACCCAAACCACAAGTTTCACGGCACGGTTATAGAGTAAAGCCTCACCAGAATTACATAATGAATAAAAAGTACCATAATACAGTGAGTTCCTTAAAACCATTAGCCTTTAAAATATTCATAATATCTATAACTTATTGACAGAGCCCTGAAGAACTTCTATGACCAAACTAGATTTTGATAGAGGATCATCTTGGGGTCCTGGACCAGAAGACACCCCAGATAACAATTGGATAACTGTAATTGGGTTGAATTCCTAAAGTTCATAATGGGATTTTATTGGGAAGGGACTTGCTGGAGATGGAGGGTCACGGTAACATAGAGCTTCAAACACGAACAAACTCAGGCTTGCACAGATCATCAACCCACAACTGGGGTTGCCATAACTCTATAAGCTCCAAATCGAATTCCAGCTTCCCCATGGCAAACTTTTCGTACTCTTCAAAGATCCCACTCATACACCAACCTTGAAGAAGTTTCCTCATCAAACCAATAAGTAAGCCGGTGCGGTGCTTGCCCTTATTCAGATGAATAAGCATAGGGTAGTTATTTTTGTCTAGTATCAATTCCAAAGCTCTAACGAGGGACTCTTGGGATTGGATTTGTGCTTCTGGGGAGTTGAACGGTTCTTGGGACAGTTCCATTAAAAGACCATGGAATGTGATATCTGTGGTAGAAATCCAGTTTTGGTAGGTTTTTAATATCTCTACAGCGGAATGCTTATCCTTCTTCTCCTTCTTCTCCTTCTTTTCCTTCTTCTCTGGCTTTTCCTTTTTGGGCGTCTGGCCCAAGTCTCCAAGATAGATAATCGTTTTGAGTCCTAGCTGCTCTAGAAAGGGGAAGTTGATAGGCATCGGGAATCCAGAACGGTAGATCCCATCTTCCACTAGCGAAAAGTTTAATGGCGGCACGAATTTGGGCCTGGGCTTCATCGTGTACTTTATCTCCGATATCGTCGAATTGGTTTGGTTGTCGGATTCAGAAATATCCGTGCTTACACGCGAAACCTCAAATTCTTTGGGTTCTTTGATCCTCGGATCAGGCTCGTTATCGAGAATTGTCTTGTTCGTGGCCTCCATCCTGTTGTTCCACCAGTCTTCTTTGCTTCTTTGCTTTCTTCAATTTTATAGTGCGCTACCACAATTACAAAATCATGTGATGCTCTAAAGAACGTGCCACCAGTTATACTCTACAGTGTATGGCAGATCTAATGCGAAGAATGCGTCTCTAGAACCCCTTGTGTATAGATTTAGTTGTATCAGTAACATTAGCAAAATTAGTAACCTCTAAATATCCGTTCAGCAAAAGTCTTCAGTGCAACCTCACTCGGTATACTCCGTGATTTCGGCTTCCATAACTCTACTGCAACTTGAATTTCATACATATACAAATCTATGTACCTAATACGAATGTATTTTGACAAAAGTATGAACAATTCACTTGGATTAACACAAGTATAACGATACAGAAGCCAAATAGTTGACGAGATGTGTACTTGATGGGGTGTCTACACCCACCAACTGCTACGGTATTGCTCCACAATACATCACTATACGCATACCACACCACTTATCGGGCATTGCTCTCTACCACACCACTTACCGGGCATTTCTCTATACTACACCACTTATCGGGTATTTCTCTATACTACACCACTTATCGGGCATTGCTCTCTACCACACCACTTATCGGGCATTTCTCTATACTACACACTAAACGGCTAATATTGAGTAAGTTTTTCTTTTATCAAGTAAACTGCATAATGCGCAGACTCTCGGACTATAGAGTAGTTGTAGGAGACATTACTTGTAATTCGCAGGAAGAATGTCTTAAGCTCACAGACACCAGCCCAGTCCTCGAATACAAAAAATAACAGATACACGCGTTTATGTGAATTATAGCATGTCACTTGGCTCCCCTTCAGTTTCCCTCTCTTATATATACCACAAGAGAAAAATATTCATATTATCTGGAGTTTCAGTCGCAGTCAACCTAACAATAGAATCAATTACATCATTGCTTTAACAGAATAATTTTTACAATGTTCAATCGTGAAGAAGAAGTTTTGCACCCAATTAGACAACTTTGGTAGAAGGATGTACATGATCTGGCTGAAATCATATTGTGCAGCGATAGAGGGTGGTATTTTCTAAGTTATGCCCCTGGATAAAAAATGCACGATCCGAGTATCTCAGAGAACAGGTAATCGGTAAACTTCGGCATTGAGAGTCCGGAGAATCTATGGTGCAGGTTATGATCTTGATGTTTTCAGTGTGGCTACATTTAGAAGTATCGATTGTACAGGTTATGATTTGGACGTTTGTAAATACGTAATCCGTAAACTTCTGCATTGAGAAACCGGAGAATCTATAGTGCAGGTTATGATCTGGTTGTTTGTAGTGTGGCTGCATTCAGACGTATCGATTGTACAGGTTATGATTTGGGTTTGTAGTGTGGCTACATTCTACAGTTTTTGTGGGTGCATTCTCAGAGCTGAAAGTTGCTTAAATTGAGAGAATAACTTGGCAGAACAAAGTAACAACCAATTGACATCAAATTAGACCAACGGAAAAGACATAAAGCATAGAAAAAGGCAAACTTGGAGAATAAAAAAAAAAGTACAAAGGTCAAAGCATCCCGCACAGGGAATGCTCAGCGCATAGCATATTTGTGATTCTAGAGTTTGTACTACTGTATACGAAAAACACGGGTCCAGGAAGGGTAAAAATATTCCGGAGACACGGACACCCCATTACAATAATTTGTCAAGAATAATATTAACTTTCATATGTAGCGAATCAATGTATTATCTAATTAGGCATGATTGGAAGGGAATGTATGAACTTGTCAAAAGTCCGAGAACCCTCGAATTTAATGAAGCTTGGTTTATTGGAGGCAATTTCTAGTGTTAGTTTTGTTATTATGCCTAGAATGCTGTAATGAGGAATAATGATCCTATAACGAGTAGAGCAACTTTGTGTTAACCAGTTTTGAAAAAAAATAAATAAACCTTTATAGCAGAATGATTAAACCGATATGATTCTACCACTTTTTCTCGATAGACTTCTGGCAATGGATTTGCTTAGGGTAGGGTCGAATTGGTGTTTTAAATTAACAATTTCACCCGTATGGGTAGCATATAAATTAGTAGTAGTAGATGCAGTTGATGAAGGTGGAGTTGAAACCACAGTACCCACAAAGGATTTATCCCGCTGCAAGGAAATGGAGGACTGCGAAGGTAAACTAATTTTACTTTTCACCAAGACAGAGCCTCTCCTTAAAAGAAAGGAGCCATTTCTGACTAGAACATTGCGAGGTTGTGCAAGGTCCAAGACGTCTGAGTTATCAGGGGTACTAGCTGAAGTATGGAAAGATTCTTCTTCACTTTCATCAAACGTAAATGTGACATCTTTTTCAGAGGACAGTTTCAATTGCAGTTCATAAACGTACAATCTATGCAAATAGGTTGCCCATGAAGTGCTTGTCAATGCGCGCGGTGGTTCTGGTTTTGATATGCGACCTGATCTCAGGGCAGTGAGATAGGTAGCCGAACTATGATCCACACTATTGCAAAATGTGTTGAAAGTCATAAGGTGATGTTCACTTGGGGGACAATACCTTGGTAATCTACTCATCATGTCGTCATTGGATTTTTCAACCACTTTTTCGGAATGCTTTGAGCCAGTGTCAATTGATCTTACACTGTGACTCCCAGAGAACCTGCTCCTGAAAGAAAGTGTAGGAGAACCAAACGGTAAGAGATCCAGAAGAAATGCCATTTTCCCGTTATTTCGCTAGTAGTATTTCTTCAATATGGATCGCATCCACACCCTTATATACCCTCACCCCACGGGTACTCATCGTCAC
Organism: Kodamaea plutei; assembly: GCA_030705055.1. Classification (NCBI taxonomy): domain Eukaryota; kingdom Fungi; phylum Ascomycota; class Pichiomycetes; order Serinales; family Debaryomycetaceae; genus Kodamaea; species Kodamaea plutei. The sequence continues at coordinate 161,273 of JANIWJ010000015.1, read as the reverse complement.
AATAACAATAGCTTATTTTTTCCTTGTTTATTTTCTATAGCTGCAAATCCTTCTCCCAATGTGGTTAATTTAGCATCTTGCGTTTTTGTATCTGTTATAGCCAGGGAATTTCAGGGACACACTTGTTATTTCCTCAAAGGGTTTTTTCTACACGAGCTCGAACATTGGACACTGCTATTGCAATACTCCAGAAAACACTCTAGATGCATTTTCCAAGCGAAGACCTTGGTTCTAGTGTGTGGTTTTCTTTTATGTGGCACGAATAAACAAAACAACTGCCCTACACTTGTCATGTTGAATTGTTAAATCCCATCAATAGCGTCTCTTCAACGAACATTTATTGTTTGCAGTGATCGATATGGATTAGTTTCATTTCATCATGTCTTGCTAGTTTGTGATTTGTTTACAGATCAAAGTTGTTTACTGTTTAGGGTTGTTGATGAGAGTTTTGAAGGGTATTTGTTACATGTTGAAAAATTACAGTTTTGGAGATTGCAAGAATTTTACAGTTTTGGAGATTGCAAAGATTTACAGTTTTGGATTCGCACAAGTGACTATTTTTCTTGCAGGTTATTACCAGTCATTACAGGTTACAAAATTTTCACTTTTACGTTCAAAAATCGTACACAACATGTCGTGGATATTCGGAGGCAAGAAGAGCGAAGAGACTACAGCGAGCGAGACCCGTTCGCTCACCGAGTCACTTGGATTTGACCCAGCACAAGTAAGTGATGTATCAAGTATCATTCAAAAGCCTGGTGTGTTTGATGCATCTAGATTGCATCCATTGGCCGGATTGGAAAAGGGCATCGAGTACTTGGACTTGGAAGAAGAAAAGTTAAACAACGTAGAGGGACACAACGGGTTAATCCCATCCAGAAACTGGACTGACGACTTGTGTTACGGTACCGGTTCCGTCTATTTGTTGGGTTTAGGTCTTGGTGGTGCCTACGGTTTCCAAGAAGGTGTCAGAAACATCCCCAGAAACGCCACCTTTAAGTTGCAATTGAACACCATCTTAAACCACATCACAAAGAGAGGTCCTTTCTTGGGTAACTCTGCTGGTGTCTTGGCTTTATCTTACAACCTTATCGATTCTGGTTTGGATACCTTGAGAGATGTCCATGATGACTACAATTCTTTAGCAGCTGGTGCCATCTCCGGTGCCCTCTTCAGAGCCGGCGCTGGTATAAAGCCAATGACTTACTCAACTTTAATTATGGCTGGTGCTGCTGGTGCTTGGTGTGGCCTTAAGCGTTACGTGCAGTAGCGCAGTACATTATCTTATAGAGTGATGTATATGCATTTGTATATAGACGTAATATATTTTACTAGAATCTGAACCCAACTTTTATAAATCAGCATAAAATAATGTTATCATAGAAAATACACTGATAATTCTATTTCGATGCGGGAAACGGTGCCACTTAACGAGCAGTTACACTGTAAACCTCAAGGTTTGTTAGCAAGTTTGAATTTCAGCAAGTATTCTCGGTAATTCTGTTCAGGTATTCTCAGTAATTCTGTTCAAGTATTGATAAATCTAGTATTTTTAATCATTCTTAGTGCAACAAAGTATTCATAATAACTCATCAAAAGTATTTTAACCTCAGATGCCCTCAATATAATCAATCGGCTTTTACCTAACTAATTCAAATAGGAAACTAAGCAAATATCTTAATTAAAGACAAACTACTGTTCATATAGAAGACCGTGAGCGTCCACTGAAACCAGAGCACATTGAATTGACACAGAAAAATAAAGTTACCGTTTACGTCTCTCACGTTAATAATTGTGCCTATTCTCTTTTATAATATTCTCTTGTCATTAGATCATTCACTAAATTACTAATTATTTGCAAGTTTTTAAATTCGTGGTGCATTTAGTAAATAATTGATCTGCTGCTACGCTCGCTAGAATCTTGATGCCACTTTTAGCAATCACTTCTGCGCATTAATAGTCATGGGAGTCTAGATAGGGGAAAACTGCACAGTCCTAAAAGAGCAACCAAAGAACTTCGATTCGCCTCAATGAGGTTGGAAAGTATGACTTCAGTCTCCTTCTCGGTTTGAAAAATGACCTTAAAGTTTAATTGAGGAACAATTAATCATTTTAATATAAAACAAATACTGTATTCTATAGAAAGCAATTGTTGATACCGAGATATCGTCAATAATTGTAATTGCGATTCCAGTAATAAATACCAACTCGTGAATTCGATCACAAGCAATTAAGTTCCCAGTGCCTAAGAATTGAGTTTGAGCTCATGCGAGTTGATCAATGGGCTGAGCTGGAATTAAGCTCTGATGAGAATTGAAATTCAGTGAAAGGTAGGTGGTGGGAGGCATAACCATAGAAGTAACCCCAATGGATAAGTCAATAGTTTCATCTTTACTTGTCTGTTATAAGATTTTCTCATAATGGCGTGCTTGTCCCCAGGTACTGGAAGAAACACTACACTAAAATTATTTCAGTTAGACCTAAGCACTCTTCATTTATTTGAGATGACTATTCTTTCACATAATTGGAAATGAGTCTTAAAAGCTCAATACTCTTTTGGTTTTGGTTAAACATTCCGGAATGCTGATGCATGTTCTCCGAAAACAGGTGGGAGTAGCACCTAGTTACCCAACAAGATGAAACTGTGGGGAGGCATGCGGAAACCACCCCAACGGGGCCACGAACAGAGTAACAGTCGCACATTATGCACCATCAACACTACAAAAAGAATAGAATTGATGACTACATAATGCCGGAATTGACGATTTTGTTAGATTTACCTTTTTAAGTTTGGATATTTCTACTGGAGTTAACATTTAACAACCATGCCTTATCCACCTAAAACTCATTAAGAATGCATGTATATTGATGAAACCTTAAGTATGGTGTCTAAACGTTAGATCAAACTAGAACTCAAACATATGACTGCTGCATTGTTAAAAGCAATTCATTTCTGCATCAAATCGGTAACCTGTGTAAGAAGTTTGATTTTGCATGGTTCTTGGACTCATTGTGAATTGATTTCCAATTTAAAGTTAACTGTATCAAACTCTCCACAATAATAAGACTCAACTGAAACTAAATATCCAATCTGAATGAATGATAAGGATTGGACTGGGTGGTTCGAATTGAATGTTTACATGTATAAAATATCCCTCTTACAAGACTGAATATACAGTCTATAAATAATAAAGCGACTAATGCATTCTATTTACAAGGCGTTCCAGAGATGCTGCTCCGCAGCTCTGTAATTTATGTATTCTTGTAATACGGTGTTGAATAAGGTACCATGAGATTTAGCCGGCCCAGTCCTATGTGGAACAGGAGGTAAACATATTGAAGTCATTCAAGTCATTTACGGTAAGCCGCTGAATGATAAAATACGGTTACTGCAAAGGTTTTACTTTTCACAAGAGCCAGCGGTATCTTTACATGCAGATTTAGGGTGATAATGATCGTACCATGCGCTCATGCCTTTTGAGCACCACTGAAGTATGAGACATGCGCTGTTCTGATCCTGCAACCTTTAAATATTTCTTTGGCGCTGGAAGAGGCGGATACTTCAAACAACTTCACTGAGTTAAATGCTTAACTGAACCAAGTATAGAAAATCCAAAAACAGATATTTTGATGGGTATTAAATTGGGTAATCCAGTCAGTACCTGTGAATTTGAAACCGAACTGAGAATTGGCCCTACTGCGTGTGATACCAATTGAATTGAGTTTTATACACAATTCACATTGCCTAATTTAAGTTTATCACCGAATTAAGAATTATTGGATCACAATTGGCTGTAAATAGATAACCTAAGACAACAAAACACACTATATTCATGTTAATATTAAATTCGAACAAGCAATAGCCTGGACATTATATTTGTATACACCAACATATATTATGTATTTCTATAAACAGACATATTTGGATGTTTGCGTGTGTGATGTATATTCTAATTAAACACACATAGTGTTGCTGTACGATTGCTTATCTCTAAATAATGAACTCTACAGTCCACAACGAACACATTTTTGGCCAATAATCATTCCATAAACTAAATCTTTTCAGCCTTAGGTTCAACATGTGCCACATCCACCTTTATAATTGGGTCTTTTATTTCTTCCATCTTTAGTCTCTTGGCATCCAGTTCAATGCTGTCACTTGATCTTTTCTTGTCATCAACTTCCTTTATATTTTCATTGTTGAAGAACTCCAAACTACTCTTTAAATTGGCCTCCATCATTTGAGCTCTTTGAATCATCCACTCCAGGTATTCTTCTAAAGTCAACAATTTTTGCTTTTGCAAATCCTTCAAGAAGATCTTGTCGATAGTGGCGGAGTGCGTGGACAAGTGGTTTTCCACGATAGAGTCGAATTCTTCCTGTGTCTTCATTTTGGCAAACATTTGGTACAATGGTGATTTTCCTGGTGTTTGGTTCAAAAGCATAAATTTGGTACCAGCAAAAGCGTCATAGTTGAATTTCGCAGAAAGCTTATTGAACTCCGGGATGATATTGAATGGTGTCAATGGCGACTCGCTGAAAACAGATGGATTGGCCTCGGCACACTCAGCAATCATCCCACCTAAATTTGGGTTATTAAATGTTTTCTGAAGATTAAGTAAGTCAGTTCTCGACTGAAGGTTACCATTGATAATTAGCAGGACACCCTTTGATTGTACAAAGGGAATCAACTTGGTTAAATATGTCCATATTGGATCTTGCCTGTTTCTCATTTCACGGGTTCTGCAGTGGATAGTCAAGTTCGTTATACCGGTGTTACAGATACGCTCAATCAAGTCACGGGACTTTGTGAAGTCCTCCAACAAACGAATCTTACAACTGATGGGCTTATTGTTAGGTTTACCAACCTTTTCAATCAACTCCGAAAGAATCGAACATAACAAATCTGGAGTCAGCAACAACGCTGCACCCATACCGGCATGTGTAGAAAAGGGCTTGGGACAACCACAGTTAAGGTCGATTCCATCCACATCGCGAATCACCTTGCTGGCAGCCTCAACAGCAAGCACCGGATCTGCAGTACCAAGTTGAAAAATAAGCTTCCCGCTCTCTGTGGCTGGGTGAGTGCGGAAGATCACTTTGGGGTATTTTGCCTTCTTTTTTGAGTTATCCTCAACTATGTAGTCAATAGTATTGATTAGTTCGTTCTCTACTCTGGTGGTACGAATGATCTTTTTGTCGATATACTCAGGGGTCCAGACAAGATCGGCGCCGTATTTGAGTGCAAGCAAACGGTTGGTAATCTCACCCGAACGCACCATTGGTGCAAGGCATAACTTTCCTGTGAATGACACCATGAACAGTTAGTGATGAGAAATTTGAATCCAAGTGGATTAGGTAATGGTGGCCATCTGCTTATGTAAGAGATGAGTCAGTGCAACATCAAAGAAATAATGGATATAAAAGTGGCAGTGGACATCGAACGAAGAGTACCTTTCAAAGAGGTCATTGACAATACCTGAATAAGAGAATTAAATTAAAAGAGCAATTGAGGGGACTGAAACGAAATCAAAATGTTTTCAGATCTTCACGAAACCTACCAAATACTTAAAAAAGTATGGCATAAAAGCACAACAATGTATAGCATTAAGATTAAGCTACAATTACGATGGTGATTCTAAGAATAAAAAGTCTGTTAAATTCACTTTGAATTTCATGTATATCTAATCTTGTGCATCCTTGTGCAATTGCACATATTTGATATGAAAAAATCAGACTAATAAAATATATGAGAGCCTAATCCCAGTAAATAGTATTTATGTTTGGTTACAGCACATCCTAAATATTTCACATCCAAAAGATTGGCTGTCAATAAATCCAGCAGGAATGCAAGAAAGCAGTCGAACCAATAACAAAACGAATCCTATTATGCTACTTATTTCGTGCACTAGAATCACAAGAGAGATCATCAACAAATTCTTTGGGTACTTGAGAAATTATAACAATTCTGCTTGAGAAATTCATGATCTAAATATACTATGTTGCTCGACTAATTAGTGCTAAGTAACTTTGTAGTCCCTTCAAGTCTTATTTTTCATGTTTATTTATGAAGAGCAGATCAAATTGTCTAGGGTCTGAGTTTGTTATGTTACTTAATGAATGCAGATCACAATGTCTGGAGATTTTTTTTGTGTCATGCATTATCAACAGGATCAGATTTCATGGGGTTAATTACCCCAAATTTATTTGAATCTTGGAATTTGATTTGTTGGCACTGATTTGAAATTCTGTATAGCCAGTAATTTGTTGTTTACATCAGTAGACAATATTTCTCCAAATATTTTGGTCCACAACTATTATAATAATTCCATTCACCCACTTGCATTCGAACTAGCAATCTGGAATAACTCACAATATGACACTGAATGCCCTCCGAATATCAGGCGAGGGAAGTTGAAAGAGAAGGGATTTTTAGGTTCGCAATCTCGTAATAGTATGTGGAGTGAGAAAATAAGTCATCAAACATGGCAAGCGGAAACATCAATAGGAACGACAAAGACCACTGAGCCACTTTTGAATATTTATAGACTAAGGGCTCGAAACTGCAGCACATAACCGCATGAGCTGCACTAACGATATGGGATGCTTTTAAGCACCAAAAGCGGAGGTGCTCTTGACTGTATTGTATTGAGTATACATCGTTCGTCTATTTCTCAATGGAATTAATAACTGAAGCTCCAATTCGTTGCCACGATTATCAGAATCATTAGGAGACTGATAAGCAAATAGCGGGCCAATGATGTCATTGAAATCCAAGACATGATGAGCTATCTGAATTCCATCCGATAGTGACGAATGCGATGGTGAATTTCATGATAAATATATCTTTTCAATTGACACCTATGATATCACTAGTATGAGGAGTAATTTACACGAAATGAACGTGAGCACTGTGAATAACTAAAACAGCGAGATGAGTATCTCATACCAATGGATACATTTTAAGAGTGCTATCTAAACCAATATCCACAAGTGAATGAATCTTAACTCGCCTATAGAGAGCATTCAGGGTTACTTCTTGTGGAAATACTATTATGTGCATATAATATCACATGTTGATAATACAGGATGGCCTTATATAGATTATTTAGAAGATAATATCTCTAAAGATAATCGCAATAGTATCAGGGACTACTAGAGAATTATACTAGCACTATTGATTATAGAAATGCCAATATCACAATAATACCATAGGAGTAATGTTGTGATCTACTTATACTCTGAATTCTAATGAACCCATAACTGCAACATATAGAACGAATATCGGAATGAATTTTGCATACCAAGTGAAAACTTGAATACTCTTGTTTAACTTATTCTATATCGGCAGCTTGGATGCTATTGGCAGAGTGTGAAATTGATATTGTTTCTATGTGGGCTACGGAGATAATGAGGTCAAGCAATTTTCAAGTTCAGGTTAGCTTACGATTTCCATTTAGTTTTGCAGATTTCACATGAATTGGTCCACATGATTATTTGGAATAATTGAAAAAATAATACACAAAATACTGGCACTGATCTGTTGTTGCTCTATTCACCAAATGAATCTAAGCCATCGATACTGTTTCTATATAAGAAACCCAAAGGAACCCTTAGCAATTGACGCTTTGGCTTATCATTGCCTCACCCCAATCCACAAATGTGAGAGATTATATTGATCTCTTATCAGCTCCAGATTCAAATCTGGCGGAGTTCATCATAGTATAGTAGCAAATTTTGGCGACTCTATCAGTAGATTGCTATCCTCAGAACAGCAAGAGAAAAGCCGATAATAAGCACCAATTACCTTTGATGTTTGATATATCTTATAGTATTAGTTTATTTTTTCTATAATTGTTGTTAGTGATTTAAAATAATTGCTTCAATTCACAAGTTTATAGCTTTTAATTTAACGAAATCCCATGAAATGTTTACAAAACTCACGTTATTTGAAGGTTGGGGATTCTAGTCAATAAAATGGATATGTTGAGTTTCTCAGATGGATATATGCTCATAGTTTAAGTTATTGGTTGAAAATTTTTACTAAGTCCTCTGGAATGATCGTTAACCATAATATTTCAATTATGAGCAATTGAATTAAAATTCAATTGCTCATAATTGACAATCACTTGCTCCTAGCTATTAGTCACTTGTTCAGTCAGAAGTCAATTGCCTTTGAGAAGTCAATTGCCTATACATTTTATCAAATCAATTGCTCGCTACTGTTATTATTAGTGAAATTGCTATGTATTTATGGCGTTAAATCGCTTTTACAAATGTTTAGTCAACTTAGTGCAGCATAATGAAATTGAGTATTTTTAGTTAACCATAATCCAGTGTATAAGATTTTTTGAGAATTGCCCAAAGGAGTATACCACACCGATACGTTTTTCAATTGCTCTCTTGAGAAAACACCACTATTGATACTGGTCTAGGCGTGATTAGGCAATCGGTGTATGAAGGAAGCGAAAATACAATTGGCACATGGTAGATGTGAAGAGGCAATTGGCACATGGTAGATGTGAAGAGGCAATTGGCACATGGTAGAGATGATGAGGCAATTGATATATGGTGTAGGTGATGAAGCAATTGGAATATTGGTAGAGGTGATGAGACAAATGGGAAGATTTGTGCGTAGAGGATATGCGTAAAGCGAGTGTTGATTTGCAGTTGAAGGTATAAAACCGGCCCGCATTGAATGCCTTTTGTTAATTAAGAGCTGAGTGATTCTTGGAATACAATTGCTCCTGTTAGTGCATTGAGGTTCGGTTAATACCAAAGAGGGCATCCCGGTAGGTGCATCCGCGAATAAACTGGTTGGTGAACTCTTTGGTACTCCGAACCGTGCATGCAATTATGTCATGACAATAAGAAAAATAGCATCATCTTTATATATTACATAAGCAAGTCATCCTCCTATTATTCTTTGAGCATTGCGGTCTCTTGGTCATTACTGACTCTAGAGAGTGTAACAGAATACTTGGCTCGTTCAATCTGAGGGACGCAATGGTATTAATAGGTATATTTACGGTAACATCATACTCAAAATTCCATGACAGAAAATATGATGTTAGAGATTTAGGTACAAAACACATTGGGGTTTATGCAGAGATAATACAAGATAGAGGGAGGTGTGATGTGGGGAGAGGAGCCTCCAGCGGGTGCCTCCTCGCCTCCACCGCCGCCCCTAATGACTCAGTGTATACTGGTTAGTACTCATTGGGTGGTACTTCAGGCGTTATTCCGTATTCTCGTTTCTTTCTTTTCTTGATATCGTAATTCCTGCACTTTCACTAAACGGACGGCATGATAATAATTACCCCAATGATCGGTAAATATGGTCACGCGGAGTACGCGATCAATTGAGTGATATTGGCCCCTCAATTGGAGGTCAATTGACTAGATAGAGATCCTCAAGAGACGACTTAATACAGGGAGTGGTTTAGGTGTTGTTCGGTGCTTGATTATTAATTTTATTTAATTGTGGGAAAGAAAAAAAAAAAATCTTTTCTTTTATCCATCTTTTCTTTTACCTCTCAGTTAATAATTTTATTTTCTGAGATCGGGGTTTTTCTTTTTTATTTTCTTGACCACTACAAAATTGTTTTCTTATGCTGTGTTTTCTAGTTTTTCTTTTTTTTCTTTGTGCGTATTTTGCTTATTTAGGGTGCAAATTCGAATTTCTTTTTTGACGTAATTGCTTTTTTTGTGTCTAATATTTTTCTATTCCCAAAGTCATCTCTAATCTTATCAGGTATGAGAAGAAAGAAAAAGAGGCACATCACTAGGCATAACGTATAAATACAAAGAAGCATCCGCTTTGTGGGTTTGGTTAAAAATTTTGTGCAAAGAAAAATGTTTCAACCGATTTCAAGACCGTTGAACCAACGAGAGATACTGGGGTGCTTGACACCAAGCCAGAGTGAAAGTGAATACCATAAGATGCAATTGAGTGGTCCCAGTCAGACATTGGGAGCCCCATTGGCTTTGGGGGGAGCATTGGGCTCCTTGAACGAACCATTGGCATTGGCGATGCCTATTCTGACCAAAAGCTCTGTGAGTTCAGCTAGTTCGTCAACTCACGACGAGCCATTATCCCCGCCTATATCACCCTTTGGATCATACACCAACCCAAACAATGCGGTAAACACAAGACTGTTCCTTGAGACGGAATCACAGTTCAAAGTGGAGAACTTTAAGGATTATAAGTTGACGATTGAAGCGTGGGGCAAGCTTAATTCGGGATATAAGCTGGCACACATGCGGTTTATTCGCCAGTACCAAACGTCACACGAGGAGGAAAGTGAGTCTAGGCGCTATGTACCACGTAAAATCAAACGGAGACTCGAACCACCTTCAGATGTGGAGTCATCAGACACAGACAAGGTGCGCACCAGACGTGCGCCAAAGCCAAACTACTACAAGGTTGAGTCTGATGCTGATCTAGGGCTTGTATCGCCCAAGAAGCGTAAGCGTAATGTTTCGCCCAACTCGAACGGGTCGCTCGCGGCACACCAACAACTGCTCATTGATGAGTCCATTCCAGATTTGAGTCCGGACCCGTACACAACGCTCCCTCAGGGAAACCCAAAGTGCCTCAAGATTGAGTGGAAGGGCCAGCCAATGGACTTGTCTCTGGACCCCAACATTGACAAATTGCACCCGGCAGAGGTGTTGCTAGCATCCATCCTCAGATTGCCGGCTTTGATTTACTTGGACTCAAAGCGCAGACTCTTTTACGAAAAGGTGCAGAGGTGCAAAACTGGGAAGCAGTTTAGGCGTACAGATGCCCAGAAGGCTTGTAGAATAGATGTTAATAAGGCATCAAGGTTATTTGCCGCTTTCGAAAAAGTTGGCTGGTTGGATGATAAGCATTTTGCTGGGTATAAGTAGGTTATGTATTTTAGGTTTGGATATTGTTTGGGATAAATGTGCATTGGAGCTTGTGTAGGTTTAAAAATGTTTTTCTAGTTTGACTCTCCCCGAATGGTTGACGATACTCAAAGTACTCACGGTACTCATGGTACACACGGTACACACGGTACTCACGGTACTGTATTCACAATGCTGTATACTCACAATTCTGTATACTCACAATGCTGTATACTCACAATTCTGTATACTCACAATGCTGTATACTCACAATTCTGTATACTCACAATGCTGTATACTCACAATTCTGTATAATCACAATGCTGTACTACATGTCGTACGTAGTATAGTGCACTGTATTAGAGGAGCCAGTTTCTCTTAACTCTACTACCATAGTATATTGTATAATTATGTCTTGTATGTCTTATGTTTTAACGAAGCATGTTCTTCTGTCCAAGTACATGTCTAGTTGGTTTCTCGAGTATACTTAAATGTTTGAACTATTATAATATTTCAGGTAGGCCAAGGTAGTGTATTACATGAACATACCCAGGGATCGTATCAAGAATCATATCAAAGAATCAAGTATCATACCAAGGATCATACCAAAGGAATCATAGTCTCGAGAACAGCATTAAGAACATAGTCTCATACTCTACATGAGGGACGCCTCCACTAGAACCAGTCCATTGGATTGAATCTGCTCAACGCTCATTCTAAATATCAATATTTACGGCCAATGGCTGGTCAATGGATTGTCAATGGTCAAGAAACATCATGTTTGGTAGATAAAGTGGTAAATTCTAGGTTAGCAGCGATGATATGGAAGATCACAGGACAGCAAGCCAAGAAAGCAAAGCAATTCGACCGCGATGAGATGCCATGATAAGCGATCAGTGTGCAGTTTCTGTTCCTGGTGCGACATGCGCGCCTGGGTAGTTGCGCCTGGATGTTGCGCCAGTTTGACTTCCTGGTGTACTAACCGTGTCTCCCGTCGCGATACGGCTCACTACATGACAATACTAACAACAATTGACGAACATCACAACAACACCACCTGCTCCCTCGTGCCGGTCATGGTCACACCATCTCGGAGCAACACGCTATTAAGAAATAAAGTTATAACTGGTGCGTCGACGGAAACAAAAAATGGTTAGGAATATTATTCGGGCTGGTTTGTAAAGAAGATAGAGAAGCTATTTGAGACAAGCGTGAGGCGATTATTATTACAAAATCGTTCAATTGACACTCCTAGTTCTTTTGGCTCCTCGCGTCCACGCTCTCAATCTGATCCGCGGATCAGCACTATTTATACTTGACTTTATATTCGACACAGATGCACCTCAGTGGTCTGGCGTAGTTTTCTTGACAAGCATGTCTCGTAAAGCAATTGTGGCTTGTCACATAAAAACTTGCAATTGTACTGGCAATGTTGAGTATACTCCTACGAAGCATCGCACTCCAATCCATAAAATTATCTACAATCTTCTTCTTGGGATAATAATATCGAAGATCAATTAGAAAGCCTAATTGAGTGTGAGAAATTTCTTAGATCTTGAAGCTCTAACACATGCGCGAAGATAAGAGATCAATAATAAGACGAAACTAAAAGCGTAACCAGCAATGAATTAAGTCCTGTTTGTGCATATGGTATTAAAGGCCCATACTGATTTTGGCATTGGTTTGAAGTTGGTTGACTTTCTTATGCAACCAATTGAATGGCAAAGCAATCAAGTCCAACTTTAATTACAAGACACGGTTGATACATCTTCTTGAATTGAGCTACTCAAAAGAATTATATAATCAATAGAGATTCCAATGAAAGATAAATCAACTATTCCAATGAAAGAGATAGCAATTGAGCTATTCCAATGAAATAGAAAGCAATTAACTCAATGAAAGAGAGTCAATTGAGCGGGAACCGGGAAATGCCATGACCAAAACGCCACTCAATTGTTTATCCATCGTTTTATTGTTTATGTTGATTGATGTAGTATTCTGTTTAAAACTGCATTCTTAGTCAAGACCAAAAGGGGCAATCCAGCTCTTCTAGAAGGAACATCGCCATGTACCTTTTTATTAAGATTCTCGTTTACCGTATTTTTCTTATTGTTCTCTGGGTGCTAATTGGCGTCAAATTTCACTATTTTTAGTGTGGGCTCGGTACTCCTTTTTCGGTCGTTACGGTATATTTAGCGACCCAGTGAACCGAACATTGTAGAATGTCAGTAACGATGTACTTCATCTAATACTTTAAATTTTGCATTCTGTGATATCCTCCAAAATTACATTCTATATTCCAGAGCCGCCTATCAATAATTGATTACACTATAACACAGGCACATAACATGCAGATCGTTTCTGGTTCGTTTGTGCTCACCCCCTCGATAAAGAGAAGCGTCGTGCATTTTGCGTTTGTGCCTGCTAGGAATGCTCCAGTGCCGTTTGTGTCATTAAAGCGAATCCGCCTTTACCAGGCATTGGCATTCAGGCCACATACAGCTCGAAAGCGCCAGCATTCTCTGGTGCTTCATCATTGGTGGTAAAGGCAGCCAACTCCTCTCAATGATTTTTCCGTTGACTGTTTCTTTGCTGCTCTACATTGTGCGAAGGCTTTATGCCGGGCTGCATTTTTGGTGGTTTGTGTCGTATGCGTTAGGCGCCTCTAAAGGCGTTTTGAACCGGAGTTTGGTAAGGGGTGAACATGCCGTGGAGTTCACCGACACTTGTAACTTTCTCAGATGCCGACGGTATTACCACAACAATTACACTGGAGGGGGTTGAATTGATGGCTACTTTGTATGCTGTATTCAATATTATGTACACAACTGCAGTGAACAAAGCAGATGGCTCTAAGACCGCTAAAACTAGTCCGGCCAATGCATCTGAAACTACGGCCCGCAGCCTTCTTCTTGTGCAACTTTCTGATGTCATCAATATGCCATGGTTGGTATACCACGAATAAAGTTTGTAATTGTAGATCCAATTCCGCTAAGAATAACCAATGTGCTTTGCGAAGCATATTATTGAATCAATGATCCATTGGATCAACAGGTCGATCGATTGGTTTAATGATTTCAACAAATTATGGAACATGTACCCATTGATTATGCCATGGAACCATAAAGTTATCACTTCATGGAAGGATACAAATCTTACCACCTTGTAAATCGTACAACCCCCAGCATCAGGAGATATCCCATGAACGGATAAACATTTATGGTTGTATTATTCAAGCGACACGCCGCATGGCGTTAAACTCGAATCAACAATGCATCGTCCTCTCTAGATCAATCTTGTTCTTCCTTAAATGCACCCCGCCTATGTCTCTCTGGTTCTAAACCTTGTGCTTTTACCAATACTTTTCTGTCTTGTTGAGTACCCCACAGATTCTACATTGTCCTGCATCTATTGGCCCACTGCCCATAATCTACACCTTTACTGATTTGGTGATTCATCTTTGGTTTCTATGAACGTAGTGTTTTCCTATGTTGATGTCCCATTTTCTCTTGATCCTCAATTGACTATCAATTATGAACTATTGATTGTTCGCTTTTATGGATATATCTATTGATGTTCGCTTTTATGGCTATATCTATTGATTGTTCGCTTTTATGGATTTATCTTATCCATTTGAGCTCAGAAAGTTACCAAAAATTGTTTGGTTGGTAATTCAGTCACAATGGCGAATATACACTTGATTCGATTCCCGAAGAGATAAATGAAAGCAGAATTGTAGGAACATTGTAATCCTTGACATGGTAGTGCATTCTTTCGATCAAGAACTAATCCTTTGATGAGTTTCACCATGCTTTGTTATTCTAGGGTTTGTGTTTATTCTCGTAGTTGTCTCGCTCACCGGAGAGCTCGAGCCATTTGTTTAGGATTTGTAGTTCTCTTCCCGATTGTAACCAAAACCTGAGCCGTGAGGTTGTCAAGGAAACTCCGGTATAGAACCGTTACATATCGGCACTATCAACACGCACCTAGCCGGCGAGATAAGTCCTGCACCGGTGAGTCAAACAGGCAAACTGGGAAATTGTATATTTTGTCTACATACATCAAAACTCAACAGTCTATTCAAGAACTTCGGTGTCCTTTCTGTCCTTATACATATAGAATTGCAAAAAGATAAAACTATCTTCAAAGATGGTACCCAAAGAGCCCAACAACCAACTCAAGTTCAAGATGATATACTTGGAGTCGCTTCTGAAGAACAAGATTTGGCCTGCATAGGTTAAGTTACCCAAAGTGGAGAACAAGAAGAACAATAAACTTAATCCATGGACAGATTTACGTTGGTAGTTTTGGACAATCTGCGGGATACGAGCACCCAAGTATAATAATGCGGAGAGGTATCCGATAATTTGCGGACCGAGTCTGATGGGGACGGTGTCATCGACAGGGTCGCTGTCACCAGCTCTGGAGCCCGAGATGAAGAAACCCAATGTACCTGCGCCAAAAACAAAGATAATGGGTAAGACGTACTTCACAAAAACACCGCTGGATTCTGGTTCCACTGCGATATCAGTCAATGCAGACAGTCTTCTTCTAGTGATTACAGGAGCTTCGTTTTCAAGCAATGGAGAGTCCTCGCCTGGATGCTGTTCCCCGTGTGAGTCACGTTTGGAGGAACGACGAGAAACCAGGTGGTGGCGAGGGAAAATGTGCTTATAGTACACATACGACGATATCATTAAGGCATCGGCAATACAAAACCACACAGCAAGGAAAATGACTTCGGGTAACAACCCAGCCCACAATGACCCCACCAAGTTAAAAACATCCCCGAGAAACCAAATCGATATGAACCCGATGGCAATCCCGTCGGCAGACTTCAATCGCCACTGCTCAATCAACTGCGGCATCAACAAGACGATCCAACATGCAAGACTATCATAGTTAGTATTCGGGTCTTTCCTTAGAGCCTTTCAGCCGTGACTTTTCCCTGGTTCAAATGGGTGTATGTTTGTCTCCTTCCTCGACGAAATAAGGCTACTTACGATGTAGATCCCATGACACCAGAGACCTGGAGCCTCCAGTAGCTCTCCTGGGGGACATGCTTGAGTGCTTCAAGCGCTAACAAACTAAACATAGTATAAGCGATTAATTTCTTCTCGCTCTCAAGATGCGCCGCTTTGGGCTGCAAGATTGGCAATTGACACGACCCGACTTTCGCCGATGACGTAATCTCTGTGAATACATGTACGAATGCTCTTGTATCCTATCAATTTTCAGCTCCACCATTTCTATTTCATTGGTTGTAGTCTGTGTATACCAGTTGTATTTATTCTCCCTGTGGTTTACGTTCTACGTTCTAAATTACTGTTTACCTGTAACTATTCCTTTCCGTAGCTTTTGTTTAGCTATTACTGCCTGTAGCTTTCTTTCAGCTATTTATTGGCCTGTAGCTTTTCTTTCGCTGTTCATTTGCCTGTAGCCTTCTACTTTAGCCATTCGTTTAGCCACTCGCTAAATTTAGCTCTTGCCCTACCTTTGTCTGCAACTTTGGTGTGTGTGCTCTTTTTTGACCATATATGAAGCTATTCATATAATCACAAAACCATTCAACTTTACACAAACTCTTTGAATATTCTCTTGCGATAATTACGAAATTCTCCATATCCTACATTAAAATAAATATAATACATAGTGGTACAGTTCATTATACACGAGTCCTTGACTCAAAGTTTGGTTATGCCAACCACCTAACCATTTCTTCCGCAATTGAAGGGCAATGGAAGAGGTTCAAAGTTATGTTGAATGGGGCAGTTGAGACTTCTGTTACAAAAGATTCTCAGATATCACACGCATAGCCGAAATCTCTTCGCTCCCTATATCCATTCGTTCTTTCAAGTCATCCAATTTCATTTGATTGGAATCGGCACTGGATTCCAGTCCATCCAAGAGACCTATTTTTTCTAGTATTCGGATCGACTTACCGTCAATATACAAGTCTCGTAAATTGGCACCTTTATTCACGGTCAACTGGTCTCCAGCGTTGATTTTCGTGGCAATTGTTTTGGTTTGTTTCACTAATTCTTCCACTTGGTTCAATAAAAAGTAGATTGTTTCATCAATGGGCGAGAGCGATTTAAGTGCATCCCGAGCCTCATGGGAAATGTGTCGACCAGTAGCCCCCGCCTCTTCCAATGCCTTTAACCCCAAAAATTTCAAATTGTCCTGAAATAAACGGAGAGTTTTGATAACCTTCTTTGCCCTGGTAATCTGGAGTTTGAGAATCTCCCGCAACCTCAATTCCGCCTTTATATTCTCTATGAGCGCTGCTATTTTTGCATCGTTTTCCATTTTCTTTTCTCTTGGTTGGTTGAAATCGACGCCCTCGTGGTGCTTCAAGCGGATCCAACCCTCTTCCACCAATTCATGCGGCATCATCAATATGTTACGCAAAGCATACAACTCAAACTTATCAAAGTTCCTATCCACTTGTGATTCTAGTAGGGTTTCTAGCTTTGCTGTTCCGAGTTGGATTTCGTTCATTACCTCTTCGTTGTACTCACTTAATTGAGGTTCAAATCCCTTGCGTGAATCCTTCAAATATACCTCCATGGCAGCAGTACACTTGTATAAGAGATCGTTCACAGCGTTGATAACATCGTCAATAAGAGCCAAAGGCGGGTACCCAAAGTGTTCTGTCAAGAGGGCCGTCACCCTGTAGTCCACGCTTTGGTTAGAGTGCATCGAACTACCATTGCCATTGCTTATACTCAATCCTCCCTTGGATTCTTTCGTGGGTTGGCCCATTGCATTTGATGTTATTGTTTTTTTGTCTTGTGGTGTGTGTTGATGTCGTTTATTTGCGACATTCAATATCGCAATGTCGTTATTGTCGCTCATCACATGACGAGCCAGAAAATTCATCAACGCAAAATTCTCTACAAGATAATTGGCTAATACACTATACATCATGGCAGGTACTTTAAGACCAGACACCGAGTTCCAAAGATTTAACGCTGCAAGAGAACAACTCGGCCACCACTTCAGATTCAAGCCAAAGTCTGCTTTCTTCAACTTGATCGCCATGGGTGCCGTTCCATTGGGCCTTGTGTTGTACGCTTATGGCTCCGAAGGTAAAATCAGCTACCAAAGAAACTTCAGAAAGATTAACCCATTCAGTGGTGAGCATTATGTTCCAAGAGACAAGGATTTGTAAGGAATTTGTATATTAATAAAGGTGCATTATACCGATTGTAGAAGATGGAGCACTCTCGCTTCCCAAGTTTAATAAATATCAAAACACAATAGCTTCTTCAATTGAGAAGGACTGCTTTTGTTGAATATAACATATCCCTCAGTGCTTGTATTCAAAAGTGTCTACGAAGACTTCATACTTCATAATACGAGGAGGCTTCTTAATATCCAAAATCCATATCAACAACTTTTCACGCAAAAGAAGCAATCATAAAATGAAGATGTGATTGGAGAACGGACCATAAAAAGAAGATGCAATAACAGAACGGACCATGACAAGGAGAAGTTATAAGAGAATTGGTCAGAAAACAGCAACATTAATTACAACGAAAACAGTCATAAATCTAAATCTTTCACCGCAACACTTGAAAATTTGTTAATGTTCGTGTAAAACGATATCAAGCGAGATTAATCTAAAGCAAGACCGAGATGAAGAAGTATATGGATTTCATATACTGCAGTTGAAGATTCTCTCCTATTTACCATTCAATGGCTATTTTATGGCCATTAAAAGTATGGAACTGCGGCCTGGTCTTACCTTGTTCGGGCTGGTCGGTACTCCTTAGCGTGCTTGGTGTGCACATATAGTTATAGTTGATTACACGCTTGAAATCATTAATTTTTGTGAAAAGTCTTTGTTGTTAGGAATCCTTGTGCTTCAAAGACCTTCAAATCCATACTAAGCTCATATTCTATTTTAAACAGAATCTTGTTCTTTGGTTTTCTGTCTTGTATTCATTGGTTTTTGTAGCATCGTTTCTGTTGGTTTTTCTATTCTTCTCAATTGAATTTTATATGCTATTACATTGACTTTTTATTGACCTTCTATTGAGTTTCTATTGACTTTGCTATCTAGTTTTAACCTTTTTGACACTTTTCGTGGATTATACTGGCCCATAGAAAATGGAGTATTTAGCTTTTCTACACCATTAGACAGTGAGCCAAGCTCTAACATAACATATAAATACATACTATAAATACAACTCATTCAATGAGCACGAAATTGCTTCTCCGATAAATTTAGTTGAAACTCCAACATTCCAGACTTCATACTCTTTAAAACATTCTTGGGCATTGCATCACGCTCTTGTCTTAGCAAGATGGATGATTTTGATTTGCGCAAGTTTGGATTATTCAAGTCGCCCAAATTTGAGTCATCCTGACCAGATTCGTAGACGAATGAAATATTATTAGAGTTATTATTATTTAAACTGAAGGTTGGGAATTTTTGGGAACACTCACTAAAGGAGATCAGCGTCTTCGGTTTCAAAGTGGACTTCAGGTGAGAACCTCCACTAAAGGAGCTAGACTTCTTAAGAACCTTTTTGGTGATCTTCTTTGGTGTTAACAGAGAGGCCAGTTTTTTCTTTTTCAATATTGACTGCTGCGACGAGCTCTTGGTGTCTAAGGGGTCCATCGAGAGTATATCAGAAAGCTCCGAAAGAACATCCTTAAAGTCAGAAGAACTGTCTGAATTGAATGCAACATTATTGAAGTGGATGTCGAAATCATCAATAGGTTCAAGCAGCGCAAACGGGTCCGAATCCAAGAGGTCATCCACAGAAATCGGGTCCTCCAGTAAATCGTCCATTCTCAACAACGGCGAGTCACCAGCACTATGTGTTGTGGTCGGCGATGTGTGCGAATGGCCATGGTAGCTCCTAAGATGTGGTTGTTCCTGTACAATCACAAAACCACCTTCGCTTTTCCCCAAAGTATTTTTCGGCTTCGCCTTCTTGGGGGGTTTGTGTTTAATCGGCTGCAAACCATTCTTTTGTGACATGCCTTGGTGTGCTGGTTGTGTTTGCTGTGCTTGCTGTGCTTGCTGTGCTTGTTGAACTTGTTGAGCTTGTTGTTGCTCATGAAAATCCTGTAGCACATGCTGCCCATGTTGATGCCCTTGCTGATGCCCATGGTGACCATTAGTGACCACTCGATTTTGCTGATGAAAATTCTGAAGATTTTGAAGGTTTTGAATATTCTGCATATTATGGTTATTGCGCACCTGAATGCCATTAACGTTCATTTGTATAGTCTGTGGCTGTGAAAGGTTCTTTGGAGATGGGGACCCAATACCCAAGCCCAACTGGTGTCCAAACGACATGTTTATCTTTGTAGGTGTGCCATTGAACTTTCTGAATGCCGACATGGAATTCACCTTGTAGTTGGGGGTGACTGGAGAAAACCCAACCATGGTCGACACTGGTGGCGACATTTGGCCCGTAAAGGTGCCTTGCTTGAACATCGGACTCATGTCCGACACGGGTGTCGGGAACACTCCTCCCATGTTCGTATGGGGGGTCTTGTCAAACACTCCGTTCTGGAACTGAAGCGGACTCGAGTCCGCTTGCGGCGAGTAACCGAGCGCTCCAGCCATCTGCTCCATAGACATTCCCTGTGGAGGCAGCAGAAACCGCCCAATCGTTTGGCTGAATGGAGTGAACGGCTGGCAAAGCTGCCCAGCCCCTTCTTCGTTTATCTGGTTGTTGCTATTCATTTGGTACGGCAGTATCATCCTATAGTGGCTTCTGTCTTGCTTTAGCTTTCCCACTTTTCTTTAACACTTCTTCGGCTGTTCTTTAATCGTTCTTTCTCTGTTCTTTATCTGTTCTATAGCCTTTTATTATCTCTTCTTTATCTTTTATGTTCTTTAATAGTCCTTGCTTAACTCTCCTGTTGCTGGATTGCTTATGAAAAATGATAATGACTAATGGTAAACGCTCAATGGCTCCTCTTTCGTCGGCCCTAGTAATGGGGTGTTCTGGGGGTCGTGATAGGGTGGTTCTGGGGTCGTTGAAGTAACGTTTCTTTCAAAGTGTACTATGCGGCTGGTAACTAAAACTAAATGGTGCTGGGCGCGAAGGCAGATGAATATATAATTAGAATTATACAGAAGGGCTCCAAAATGCTTTTTCCCTTTTCTTTTCAGGAAAGGGTCTTGTATACTGCGTTATGGGTCTAATCAAGGGGGGTGAAGAGCACACACTTCCATAACAAACAGGACAAAAAAAAAGAAAACCTCCCGGATTTAAAAAAAAAAAAAAATGGCTTGCTAAAGTGGAGAACATCAGAAAAAAAAAAAAAGTTAAAACCAGCTCTTGCAACTTCCCATATTTAGGGCAGATTAGGTCAGGAGGCAGATAACCGACCAGCCATTTTCTTGGGGGATTTTTGCTCTCTTTTGGATTTTTTTTGTCTTGAAACACAGTGTATAGTGAAGGACGGAACGGCTCGGTTACATGTCGAAATAAGGTATTTTAGGGGGATAATAATCTGGACTCCGATAGAAAGAGGCTCGCTAAAGGGGAAACAACGGATCATAGGGTGTCTGAAGTCTGACTCTCACACCCAACGTAGGACAAAGTTGCCTGATATGAGTGCGATGGAAAAATACACACAAGACGCATTATCAGACAACCTGCTGTGTGTGCCCTGGTTGTAATTGTGAGGTAATCCGAGGAGTTCAATTGGGGTACCGAGGAACTCAGGCGTGTCTGTTGCGGTGCATGTTTTGGAACCGTTTGCAGGATCCTCATAGGCTTCTTCCGGATTCCTTGGGGAAGTGTTCTTATTTCGATAAGAACACGACCTTGCTGATGTAAGCATTGGTCTGCCACGGGCAAGCAGGCCCGTTCGGTCCAGCAAACAGCAATCGGCCGCGAGTTCTTGCTTCTTGGCCGTCACCTGACAAGAACCAGGGCCAGACTAATCAACATGTAATCCGTTGTTTAGCCTTCACTTCCCGGACCGGCTCTTTGATACATTCCAGACTGATCACGTCAAAGTCATCACCTCTCCCATGTACCCATAAACAACTCTCCCAAGCACACATAAACTTCCGTACCGTAATAGATACCGACCTCACCCATACACCTATAAAATATTCTCCCACACAAACTGCATCATAACATTCCGCTCAAAAATCGCCTCCCGTCGCTGTCTATGATTCAACATCTTCTTTATCAGCTCAACAAGTGCAACAATTCTTACCCCTGCCCAAAACACTTAAAATAGATAACTTGAAGGCCTGCTCGTTCTGGCCTCAGATAGTCTGGGTCATCCTTATCTATCTCGGTCTTACCATAGACTCGGGCTCACAATGTTCTCCCCATCCCCATATGCTCTCTACAGGCACTTCAATGTGATTAGTTCAGTCAATGTTTTCGCAGCCGTTTCGCTGTTATTGTGAAACAGATCTAGAACTTCTCCTCCCTGCATTTTAAGGTTTTTAATCAAGCAACTAGAGGAATAATTGGTTCAGGGTTATCAATCGTTCTAGAGACCCCTCCAGCCTTAATTTACTATGATTGCCACTTTGAGCCACAATTCCATCAATCAATTATTAATATCCAACATTATCACTACCATACCATATCTATCGCTACACTTACAATTCTCCATGCCCCTTTTTGGTGATTCCTTGGCCATTATCGTCTCCTTTTTCCCTTTGCTTATTTCCGGTAGTTTAAAGTTTCTTCTCTAAATTTGCTACAACTACTTAAAGATTACCCACCTTTATTTTGGTACCTCATTGGCAATCTGGACGTATTTAATACTTTTCTGCCCCGTTTTTGTCATATTGTTGCCATTTTTGCCATTTTTTGTCATTTTTTGCTAATTTCTGGAATTCATGCCCTTTATCATGAACATACGTCATTAAATCACATTGTATATTTCTAATTCCTATAAATTAGAGTTTTTCTTTTATAATATATGGTTTTCGCATCACCAGACACATCTCGTAATAGTCTCCAATGGAATAATGTTCGATGTCTAGATTTGTGTAATGTATGGTTTATGGCTAGCATGGATTTATCAAGCAATGCAGAACTTAAATACCTCTGGTGTGTTCATAACAGTTATCAGCTGAGATTGGTCGTGGAAGTTATGGTCAAGTCAAATGGTTAAAGTCTAACAAATAACATTCAAGTAGTTTTTTTAGACTGTCTTGTAGATGTTGTTGTAGAGCTGAGACATGCTTGAACTTTAGTCTGTATATCCCAGAAACTGTTATCATAAAAACTCATTTTTAATGCTATCATTTTTAGAATTGAATCCTGTCAGGAGGAGACCGGTGTCAATATTGGCACCAACTTTCAACCATATTAACGTAAAATTAACGCATGAAATCCTTCAGAAGAATAGAGAGAAATAATTTGGGATATGAGGTCCTGTATAGTTCAATGGTAGTTTGAAAACGTGACAAAACGCCGACTCATTGGAACCAATTAAATACCCAGTAGTCTAAATAAAAAATAGCTAGGTTATTCATTCAAGTACATTGGTGAACCTTCCAATTCAAAGATTTGACAATTAATCTGAACCTTTTGATTGATGATGTGACTCTAAATATATAGCTCATTAAAGTGAAGTACTGAAAGGTGAGTAAAAATAGCGTTATTTGAGAAGTTTAACAAACATTGGTAGTACGTATATAGGAGGAATTCTTCAATGGATAGAGTTTTTTTGGGATAGTATAAGAATTCAAGCCAAGAGTCTAATAGTAGCCTAGTTAGCTCTTTGGTGTTTAGATTAATGCCGCACTGAAACGTAATACCATCCAACTCAATATTGTTTATAATAAAAGGACATGGTGTAGATTGCTGGGTAAGAAGTAAACTTAGCATGATTCTAGATCCTAATTAAGTGCACATCATTCCAAGGAACACTTAAGTGTTTTTACAACGATTAGAAGGCTAGGGTTAGATATACAACAATACAACCCTGAACCACTTAGTCAGGTCAAAAGACTTTGGACATGAAAACTGCATGAAAAGCTCACTTACCATTCTTGCAAATAGTTGTAAGGTTCACATATCGAAGTCTCTGTAATCGCTTAACAGCATAAATCGAAGTGACAATACCATTTATAATCGTAGATACTCACAAGTGATCAATGAACAAGTTTTTAGTGGACTCAAACATCAGGAAATATATACCGAAATGAAAGCTGAGAGACACACTAGGAACATGCAATTCTTTATCGACTTCCTCAACCATGAATATAATTTCAATATAGTTGTTCACTCATACAAGTATTTTTGAGCATTTACTTGAACAGTCACTGAGTTGAGAAACTAGAGAGAAACCTTGGGCGAACTGGTTACCAAGCTCAATGCTAATTCTCATTTAATATTTTCCAAGGTTAAATAAATCTTCATTACCCAATGATTATTATAAAAAGGATAAATAACAGGTCTATACTCGAGATACCCAAAGTATCCGAATAGAAGATCCACTTGATGGATGGAATACAAAGAAAAGAAATCCAATTCCGAATTTCCCTTGAAGAGCTAACATCTCAATAGCTGAATCAAGAACTAGCCAATGGAAACACGAAAAGTGAACTCTTCAGAGCGGATTCCCGACCATTACAGGAATTATCATTCTATTCTTAACACATATTCCCCACATTCTCTGGTTACTACTTTTGGACCTAATTTATGTTTACCAAGTTTTTTTTTAAACAAACATGAAATTTTGTGACTTAAGGTAAGATCTCCACTACACCCTAATTTAGAAAGGTAACCAAGAGATGTTTCCAGATGATTGGGAGATGAACTGGTGATTATGCTAGACGCTTCACTTGAAAAAAGTATTTGAACACACTGACATCAATATGTTGATGTGAATGTAGCAAGATGACTAAGCTTCCGACTAATCATGAACATTATAATAAACGAGAGAAGATAACGAGGTAACACAAACAAATCGAGGTTATTAGAAAGGGATGAAATACGACTAACCATTTACCAAGAAAGCTTCTAACCGTGAATTGTAATTTTCATAAATAGAAACAGAAGAAGAGATCATTAAGATTGAAAAGTAAGTCTAAAATATAGAGAAAAGATTCTTGTACTTTAGACTTTCAATGACAGGCTCAACTAGAGAGCCCCAATACAAGTACCAAACAAAAGACAACAGATCAACAACTAGAGTACGCCATCAAGAATATCGGAAAAATCATGCCATGTACCCCACAACGGGAACCCGAGTTCTTAACATACACATGGAAGTCTTTTGGGCAGCCGTTCGATCGCCTAGTTTACTATAACAGGCAAGAGAACAATTTGGCCCTAAAAAAAGACATCTTTTAGCTACAGACCTGTACAATACTTCCCTTATTGGATACCAGAAGGGGTGCAAAAGTGAAACATCACGGTGCCTTATACCTGGAGTGAAATTGTACTTGTCTTGAAGGGTTCACAAACACTATCCCAACTGTTTATCCTTGACATTTTGCAGCCATATTGGGAAAGAGTGCGAAGTCTTGACTTCCTAAAACGGGAATTTTTTGATTTCACATAGTTAGCGATGTCCCTGCAGGAAAGGCACCACGTTTAGCAGAAGAATGTATTTGTGATCGAAAACCGATGGTTTGCATTCATGTCATTAGGTTTCTTGTTTGTCTTAGTCGAAGACAAATAGTAGTTATGTTTACCTAAATAGGAAGTTTGTCTTAAGTAATACAAGGTTATCAATAAAAAGATGCTGTTAATAATAGATGAGTGTAATCTAAGTCATTGTATAAATAAAGAAAGCATTCTCTAGTAGCTTTAATTCATTAACATACTAAGGAAGATAAAATGAGAATCCAAACAGTATTAACAGCAGCTTCAGTGTTTGCATCCTTGACTACAGCCATTCCAGTCACCGGACAGGTGAACGAGATTGCACAAAGAGAGTATGATCAGCAGAGTATTGATGCTATATTGCAATCCTTGGAGAAGAAGGAAGCCTCGACCGAAGAAGTTGCGGACTTGGTCACTCATGCTCTCTTAAAGAGAGATAACGCTCTTTTGACACAGTTATTCACGCAATTGAACAAGTCAGGGTTGGGTGTTTCCATTTTCAAGACACTCGCAACTAGTCCTGGTACCCAAAACCTTGTTATAAGTACAGTTGAACAGTACATTAAACAAGAAGGTTTGCAAAATATATTGGTTGCGGCTGACAAGTCTGGTTTAGCACTTGATATAGTTAGAACTCTCTACACAGATACTTCGGTTTTCCCTGGTGCACTCAAGATTTTCAAGGACTTATGGGGTGCTGGTGTTATTCTGATCAAGAGAGAACACATTGAGGAGTTCCAAAAATTCAAGAGAGACGTTATGGAAGATGTAACAAGTGAATTACACAAGAGAGATTTATACGATAGTGTTTCAGACAATATTTTACAAAAGAAGGACTTGCTTGGTGCATTTGGAAATCTTGTTGGCGAGAGCTTTGGTAACCAAGCTGGAGCTGCTGGAGCATCTGCTCCTGTTGGAACATCAATCCTTAGTACAGTTACTCAAGATGCTATGACTAGACCTGCAACAACCATCAATTCAGCTCCAACTTTCGGTGGTGCTTCAATTTTGCCAGTTGCGCAATCCAATATTGCTTCTCCATCTCTTGGTTCTTCTGGTGGATCTTTATTCAGTGGACCAGAAAACCCACAAGTTTCTGGTGGATCTTTATTCAGTGGACCAGCAAACCCACAAGTTTCTGGTGGATCGCAAAGCTCTCAGTTTAGTGGACCAGTAAGCCCTAACTTCGGCTCTGCATCAGGTTCTGCATTACCTTCTCAACAAACTGGCTCTATCTTCTCAGGCTCTGACTCATCCAGTGCTAATGCTGGCCAAGGCCAAGACCCAGGCCAACCTGCTGGTCTTTTTGGCGCTCTTACAGGAGGACTTGGCTCTCTTATCAAGGGTGGCAGTGACACTTTGGGTACTATTCTTGGTGGTACTACAAATACTGTCACCAATGGTACTGCCACTCTTTTCGGGGGAATCGGTAATACCTTGAGTAATACTCTTAATTCCTTGTTGCACGGAGATATTCCGGGTGCTATTGAAAATGGTTTAGGAGGAGCCAAGGATACTTTAGAAGGTACATTAAATGGTGTGCTTAATAATCTTAACAATTTGATTGGCGGTGTATTGAATCAAGTTCAATTGACTGCCATCAGATCTATTATTGAAGTGATGAAGAATGTTACAAATCTTGAAGAGATTTGCGAATCATTACAAAAGTCTGGTTTGGGCGTGTCGCTTTTCAAGGCTTTGTTAACTGACCCACAATTGCAACCATTTACTGAAAAATTGATCACTAAGATTATTCAAGATAAAGTAATTACCTTCAGTTCCCTTCTTTTCGCGCTTTTGGGTTCAGGTATAGTAGTAAACATTTTGATTGCAATCCTTACAAACCCTTCAGACTGGCTTGCTATTGGTGCATTCCTCTTGCGTTTGATCACCAGTTTGATCTCTTAAGACTATTAAATGTCTTATCAACTTGTTTTATACGAAAGCTACCTTCCTTGAGTGATCAAGATTACTATCAAAGCTCTTCCTAGCGTTTTAAAATTAACAGAAACCTGTTATTTGCCTAAGATACGGCTACTTCCTTCTAAGAATGGAAATACCCTCAACTTCAATTCTTCGTTACTACCCTATTTTTATTTAGTTACTATATGTGTTTATTACTTAAATCAGTAATTATGTAGCCATGGGGCGAAAGATGTGGCTTTATAAATAGCATTGCGTATTCAGAACGGTAGTGGCATATTTAGTCTTTGAACATTTTTACCCCAGTCGACTCTTTGTACAATTTTACCCCTATAGCTGGAACATGTGAAGTAGACACTAAAAATGGAAAAGAAGAGGATTTGCTAGTCGTTCATGTTTTTCATGATTGTTCTGATATCTAGAAAGCTTAAAACTCTGTTTTGAAATTTCCTCAAACCAGGATAAAGATGTCCATTTTAAGTTCAATTTCCTCTTACAAATAGAATCTCAAAAATAACACAACCTTCTAAATGACATATAAATATTCAGTAAATAAAGTTTCTGACCTGATGTGACCAAGTTATTGTTTTCTATGGAACGCGCCTCATTTAGATGGAATTGTGAAACTTCAACTAACAGATGTCAGTGCAGTATTGTAATGAAATTTATGCATATCTTAAAGAGAAAGTATAAGAAATTGAAACACAGACTAGTATCAAATGATTTTTCACATCAACGTGAGTTTTCAATGACGATTTCACTAAATTCAAAAGGGAGATATATTATTTACCAATAATGTGCTCTATAAGCTCTTTTTCTTATTTTACAAACTTCAGGATCTTTTTAGCTTAGATTTCTACATGTAATTGTTTGGCAACAGATTCATATAGTCAAGGTCTCAGCAGCATTGCATAACTTATGAGGATAACTCAATAACTTTGAATCTTTTGGAGGCAGCCTCCAAATTGAAATTCTCCTCAGCTTGGTGCCATCTTTCATGTAGCCTACCATAAAGTAAGACCAAATTAGGTTCATCACCCTGAATATCATTAATTGCCTTTTGGCCAAAAAGACGTCCTTTTTCGTTATTCCACTGGGCAAAGGTGATTTTCTTCCACTCCTTTGGTGTGGTATACCCAAGCCGCTTCAATTTTGGAGAGTCCAAGGCATCAGGGTCTAAAACTGCAGTCTGCTTTGGTCCAGAGAAATAAATAAGCACCAAACGTTTATAACTTCTTTGGTCCAGCGGTGGTGCCACCACACGATGGACTGACAGTTTGAAATAACCCCCTGTAATAAATTCTAATGCGTCCCCTACATTGACTATATATGAATGAGGCTGGTGACCAACAAATCTCCACTGACCAGTATAATAATCTCTGATTTGTAAAGACAATATTGGCTGTGAAGTGATAAAAGTGAAGCCTCCCTGATCAGAATGACCTCTTAACCAACTCCCATCTACTTTCTTCTCGTCTTCGGGATCCAATTCATCATAAAGCATGAACCGACCAACGCCCTGACCCGAATTGCTATAGTCCCCTTCAACTACACTAAAGTAGTTTTCCCAAAGAAATCCTTCTGGCTTTTCCAAAATGTGGTCGCAAAGGATTGTTAATCGCCTGAGAACACTATGATGTAGTTGTCTATAATACTGAGAGATCTCTTCCAAATGTGCTTGTATAATCTCTGGATACAGTTTGTTGCTTGAAATAAAGTCATCGTGAAGTAAAGGGCCAAAGTTATAAAAAACAATCGAATCTTCGACACCATTCTTCATCGACCAGTATTTCTTTGGCTTGAACCCAGCACCTCGTTCAGCTCCCACAGATCTGGAACGGTCCTCCAAGTCCGACTTCCAAGCCCCGGCCAAAAAACTGGCTTGTTCTTCTTCTGGTAGCTCACAGATTGACTGAGCGTATGACTTGATTCTCTCCAACTGTTCAACCTCAATTCCGTGGTTAATCAAAGTTATGAATCCATAAGTGCGTAGTGAGGCCTCTAACTGTGATGCCAATTGAACTCTTGACTCAATTGCATCTTCAGTCTCCCCTTCTAGATACTTAGAAAAGTCTATAGCATCCAATCGAATAGGCTCAATGTCGGATTTAGAGAGAGGTGCTTCTATGAATGGTCTAACATTGTATTTAATATCCACGTCCATGCTTGATTGTAATTTAAGGATTGTCTCCCCTTATAAATAAAAAGCCACACTAGTAATTATGCAATACTGTTTATATGTTAAGCAATTAAGGTGATTAAGCAATGGTGATTTTACTTTAGTCCTACATGTGCTCTAAAGCGGACACTTTTAAATTTCAAGTTCTGGAGGATGCTATCTAAAGGAATTGCTTAAAGGAAAAGTGCTGGATAATCCATTATAATGTATATGTGTTGAATTCAATTCATCAATTTGAATATTAAAGAATACGCGAGAGTACTCAGTGAACACCCAACTTCTAAACGAGACATTGACTGAGCAATAGATAGCTTGCAGTTTCTTGCTTGGGGCTTCCAAGAAAACGTACGTTTTACATAAACGAGGGTCCAATTTTTAGTGATTATGGAATAGACCAAGTCCGTAGAAAATTAAAATTTCGTATTCTCATACTAGGTGCAATAGTGATAGTACAGTCAATACCAGCAAAGGAACCAGCAGTGGTCCCAACAATGAAAGCAGTAATGAAACTAGTAATGAAAACAGTAATGAAACCAGTAAAGAAGCCGCTAGCATTCTTTCTAAAAACCGGCTAATTCATCTTTTGACATTTCGCGATAATTTGATATGCTATTCTACGATTTTATTTAGTACGCTAATAATTAGGTTGATATGCCATATGCCATAAGAAATCCGCTCTATGCTATAAAATACATATATACTGGATATGTTCGTAAAATTCAAGGTATTCAAGGATGACCAAGGATGAAAGATGGTTTGAAGAATTTTTACATTTGAATGAAGCTCATACAAGTAGTATAGTTGATGAAATATTACAGAACACACCAATTGCAAAGAAGCCTCGACTCTCAACTATAGCTTCAACAATTAGCAATATTGAAAGTGAATTCTTTCAATGCTTTAGTACGGGTATTAGCAATGGAGAAATTGATTCAGAACTGGTACATGTACTTGATAACGCTTTAGAGGGAACTCAATTAGAAGCCGTAAGTAATGACGACTTGGAATATTTGATGAAGCTTGACATTGGAAATGTGGATCCAATTCTTTCTCATGATATAACTATTATTGACGCTTTATCCAATAAAGGCATTCAAAATGAGAACTATACTACATCCATCAGAAAACCTGGCCGTTCCAATAGCACAACGCCACCCAAATCAAAATCAACCTCAATTATTGAGATACCAGACATTAGTCAAGACATAAGTTTTGTAGGCGAGAACCAGGAGAGCTTTTTAAGACTGAATAAAGAAGCTTTCGCAAGGACGCAAATGATTATAAATAATCAATATAATATACCAATGTCAGATTTAATGGGACCCTCCTTGAGATCAACTGAGAATCCCTTAGATTTGGACTCTTTTGAAGCAGGCGTGCATTCCGTGGAGTCTTGCGATACGACCAATTATTTTGAATGGCACTATTCAACAATTCCTGAAAAACCAATTACCAGAAAAGCTAACCAATTATTAGCAAAGGGATACAGTAGTTCACTCGATAACGTTAATCTGCTAGGATTTCTGCAATTTAGGATACCCAACTTCCATAATGAGTTCAGTGAAGGACAAATTGACTCAAAAAAACAACGGGCATTAAAGAGTAGCCAGAACTTTGAATTCATAGCATTTAAGACACCAGAGAAATGGATTAAAGGTGTCATACACCATTGGAATACCAATGAAACTTACACCATTGGAACCACACAATTTAAGTTTTTGAAGGATAATATGGAACCCAGCAATATCAGTAAAAGTATTGTCGCAGCTGTGAAAGATGAATTCAGATTTGAAGATGAGTTCTTATCTACCAAGGCCAAACAGAATCCAGGGGCCATGAAGAAGAAGCGTAATATCCATGCTCATGGATTACAGTGGGAACCTGTTCTGATATACCAAGCCGCTTACACGAATATAAATATGCCTCACTTGAGTAGAACCGACTACAATATTGCAATACCACACCTGTCATGTTTTGGGAGAATTAATATGCGGGCGAAACGAGCATGGACAAGAGGTCCCAACAAAGCCAAGGGTGATACTTCTACCTGAGACGTGACACCATTGTAGTGGGTTTGAGAGAAGGTATTTCATTATAATATTTAATTTGGATTCTTCATTTTTATAGAAGAGTTCCTCGATAGATTAGCCTAATGATAGATTTATTTGAAATACATTATCTGATAGTAGAAGCTGGTCTATTATAAAAGACTTAATATCTCACATGCAGCAGATGTAATAGAGAGAGATACTAGTAGATTATCTTAAAGACTATTTGATGATAAGAAAAGTTAGACTACTGGCAACATGCGGAGCAACTAAAAATCAATAGTTGGTGCATTTTCGCAGCCAAAGTGGAGAACAGTGCGAGTGCCGTATCAATGTCGCAAGGCCAATATGTGCCGTTTTGAGTCACGCATCATTTATGTTCCTGTTTTTTCTTTTCCGCTGCACATGTAGTTGAGTGTCTGTATTCCTACGGATTTCTGTATAATTTTTGCAGTTTTCTTTCTATTTAATTTATGGTGGTGTATCTAATTTCATTTTGAGATAAAATATTCATGTGTTAGCCTCCCGTGGTACCTTGGGTTGTCTGTTAAATCCTACATGGTCAGCATTTTTTTTTTTGGCATTATATACTTAAAAACAATGTTAGTCTTACGGTCCTACGGATTAGCCCCAAGACTGCTTACCAATACAATCAGTCATGTGAATTACTAAATACTCTTGCAAGATTTCACCTTTGATATGTTCAATTGCACCATTGAAACAACTGCTGGGCACTAACTGTTTGTTTTTTTTGTCATCTATGTTGACAAACCCCTTAAGTATAACATTGGGCTAGTTATCATGCTAGAGCGATACCTACCCCAGAGGAAAAGATTCGCTTCCCCCCTCACATTTTATTTCCAAAAACCAGCATGTTCACCCGAATGCGACTGTTTATTGTCGAATCATAGAGCACTTGTTAATAATTATTAAAATAGAGACATGTCACGTGCTATGGCCCCATATTAGAAACAGTTTGGTACATACGCGCAGCCAAAGAACCCTATATAAAACGGAATACGCACCAAGATAGAGAGAGTAAAGGGCTATAGGAATGAGTAGCAAGTTCCAGACTGGTATGTATAGATGTTACAAATGGGAGAAATTGTAAAATATTAACAATTCAGTTAACGAAACCGTTGAGAGTGTTGGTGGCTCTGTATTCATCACACAGTCAGCCAAGCTGATCCCATCAAAGTTTACAATCCAAGATGCTATTGTATTGATTGAACAAAATGATCCTTACTTATATATTGAAGATCACTTGACTAGTGCCTTACCAGACATTACAACTGTTTTGACCACTGGCACCACTGTTCTTAAGAATCTTCCATTTTTGTCATTGCCAGCTTTCAAACAGAATAAGGTTGTATCTCATGTGTACTTGGAAGATGGTGGAGACTTCTCCCTTGTGAGTATCTTGCGTGACTTGAATGTGCCTGTATTAGTATCCCAAGGCTCAAAGGATTTATCAAGGAACGCTAGATTGGTTTATAGTCTTGCAAGGGTTACCAATGGCTTGGTTTTCCACTTTTTCACTGATGCACTTTATAAAGAAGAGGCCAGTGCTGTGACCCCAAAACCAAAGACTGAGTTTGAATCCTTGCGTGATGCAACCACCTACTTTGATGTGAGCCCATTTGAGATAGTTAACAAGGTTAATGGAAAAGATTTGGTCTTGTACTTGGGTCAGTTATCCACCGAATTAATTGAGGCCGCCACCAAGGAAAACTTACTATTGATCAATATAAATATTTACAAACCATTTGATTTGAAATACTTTTTGAGTATTATCCCTGCTACTATCGAAACTCTTAACGTTGTTGAGCAATCTGCTGCAAAGGGGTTTTCCCCATTGTTACTCGACTTTTTCAATGACTACTCAACGTTTCAAACCTTGAAAAATTTCACCAAAATCGTATCATCCAACATTGGAAACCAAAATGTTACTGACGCTATCTCTAAGTTGGCTTCCAACTTGAGATCTGAGTCCCCTGTACAAAATGAGTTTTATGGTTCCTTTGCATCTCGTCCAGAAGATGCTGCCTATTTGAATGCCATCCTGAGTGCCAGAAAGTTGGAGGATGCTTACCTCAAGGTTTTGACCCAAATCAACTCCACCAGCTTGAGGATTCTAAATGAATTTGAATCAAGTAGTATTAACTCAACTCCCGAATTTGGCTACGGTTCGTTCTTGTTTGATGCTCAGAAATCAAATGAATTGATTGAACTCGTTGCAAAGCTTGTTCAAAAAAATGATTTTGAAAATGACAAAATCTTGGGTAATTTGACGAAATGGTTAGTCCAAAAGAGAGAATCTAGTAAAGTCGATCCACAGGTGGCTAAGGAAACTGTGTCATTATTGGAAAAGTCTTCTTCTTCAAGTGCACGGGCTCTTTTGGAGTATAAGGAATACTTTGTGCAAAAAACAAACTGGTTGATTGGTTCTGATGCTTGGTGTTATGATTTAGGTTCCTCTGGTGTTCACAACATCATTGCTAGTGGCCACAACATCAACATGTTGATTATCGATTCAAACCCAACCACCAATGCTTCTGGTTTTAGAAAGAAGGATGTTGGTTTATACGCTATGAACTATGGCGGGGTTTATGTAGCGTCAGTTGCTATATATTCCTCTTATACCCAAGTTTTGCAAGCTTTTATTGAAGCTGAAAAATTCAATGGTCCATCCATTGTGTTGGCTTACCTTCCTTATAATTTGGAATCCGACAACACTTTGGACATTTTGCTTGAAACGAAAAAGGCTGTCAGTTCGGGTAATTGGCCCCTTTATAGATTCAATCCATCCATTGAAAATGAAGATGACCAATTCAAATTGGACTCTTCGAACTTGCGTCAACAACTTCAAGAATTCTTGGACCGTGAAAACAAATTGACTATTTTGCTGAAGAAAAATCCAGTGTTATCAAGAAATTTGACTCAGACTGCTAACACCGCCATCAAATCTAAGCAAACTGCCCTTGCAGATGAATCATTTGCTAAGTTGTTGTCTGGTTTATCTGGTCCTCCATTGACAGTTGCATTTGCCTCTGATGGTGGTAATGCCGAAGCTGTGGCTCGTAAGGTGAACCGGCAAGCTTTGGGCCGTGGGTTGAAATCTATTGTTCTTGCTATGGATGACTTGAGCGTTGAAGAATTACCTAATGAAACTAATATTGTTTTTATTGTTTCAACATCTGGTCAAGGTGAGTTCCCAACCAACGGGAAGCAATTCTGGGATGGATTGAAGTCCCAAACTGATCTCGATTTGAGCTCCATCAAATACTCTGTTTTCGGTCTCGGTGACTCCCAATATTGGCCAAGAAAGGAGGATAAGCACTATTACAATAAACCCTCGAAAGACATTGATGCTCGTTTGAAGTTATACAGCGCCGTTGAATTAACTGAGATTGGTCTTGGTGATGATCAGGACGCTGACGGTTTTAATACTGGTTATAATGACTGGATTTCCCGTTTGTGGACCGCTTTGGGTGTTGATAAAGTTGACGGCGTTGAAGAACCAAAGCCAATCACTAATGAGGATATGAAGATTGGATCTGACTTTTTGAGAGGTACAATTGCTGAAGGATTGCGTGATAGCTCTACAGGTGCCATCTCTGCCGTTGATCAACAATTGACCAAGTTTCACGGGATATACATGCAAGATGACAGAGACATTCGAGATGATCTTAAAGCTCAAGGTCTTGAACCTGCTTATGCATTTATGGTTCGTCTTAGATTACCCGGTGGTCGTGCAACTCCTGATCAATACTTAAAGATTGACGAACTAGCTGATGAAAGAGGTAACGGAACTTTAAAGGTTACTACTAGAGCCACGTTCCAATTGCATGGTATTGTCAAACACAATTTGAAGCCAACGATTAGAGGTATTAATTCTACTTTACTTGATACTCTTGCTGCTTGTGGTGATGTCAATAGAAATGTCATGGTATCTGCTTTACCTGGCAATGCAAAAATTCATAGCCAAGTTGCGGAAATTGGTTCTTTAATCTCTGAATTCTTGTTACCACAGACCACTGCTTATCATGAAGTTTGGTTGGAAGGTCCAGATGAAGGTGATAAACCAGGAGATTCTGCCAAATGGGAATCAAGAAAGAATAACATTCGTACTAAGAAAACCTTGGTTGCAGGTAATGCATTAGTTGACATTGAACCTCAATATGGTCCAACTTATTTGCCTAGAAAGTTTAAGATTGTTATCACGGTTCCACCATACAATGATGTGGATGTTTATGCGCATGACATTGGCTTAATTGCCATAGTTGAAGATAATGAAGTTGTTGGTTTCAATGTGTTAGCAGGTGGTGGTATGGGCTCTACGCACAACAATAAGAAGACATATCCTAGAACTGGCTCAATGTTTGGATACATTTCAAAGGATCAAGTCCATATTGCATGCGAGAAGATTATGTTAGTGCAAAGAGACTTTGGTGATAGAACCAACAGAAAGCATGCCAGATTGAAGTACACTATTGATGACTTGGGTGTTGAAGAGTTCAAGAGCAAAGTGGAGCAATTATTGGGATACAAATTTGGGCCTCCTAAAGAATTCAAGATTGAATCAAATGTCGACTACTTTGGATGGGTCAAAGATGAACTTGGATTTAATCACTTTACTGCATTTATTGAAAATGGTAGAATTGAAGATACTGCTGATTTACCTCAGAAGACTGGATTGAAGGAGATTGCCAAATACTTGTTGCAAAACAAGAAATCTGGAGAATTCAGATTAACTGGTAATCAACATTTAGTTATTTCTAACATTGTGGATGCTGACTTGCAAGATATAAAGGACTTATTGACAAAGTATAAATTATCCAACACGGTCTTTTCGGGTTTGAGATTGAGTTCTGCTGCGTGTGTAGCATTCCCAACATGTGGTTTAGCTATGGCTGAATCTGAACGTTATTTGCCAGTTTTGATCACAAAGTTGGAAGATGCATTAGAAGAATACGGTTTAAGGCATGATTCGATTGTCATGAGAATGACTGGTTGTCCTAATGGTTGTGCCAGACCTTGGATTGCTGAAGTTGCATTGGTTGGTAAGGCGGCAGATACATATAATTTAATGCTTGGTGGTGGACACCACGGTGAACGTTTGAATAAGATTTACCGTTACTCCATCAAGGAGGATGAAATCTTGGCTACTTTGAAACCATTGTTTAAGAGGTGGAGTCTTGAAAGAAACGACGGGGAACCATTTGGTGACTTTGTCATTAGAGCTGGAATTATAAAACCTACAACGGAAGGAAAATATTTCCATGAAGATATCCCAGAGGATGCATAGTTTAGACTAATACAATGATGTTATTGAGACTTTCTGTAGGTCAAATAGTGTATTCTATACCAAGAATAAATCTTCATCATAGATAAAAGGTGCAATTAAAATATCATTGTCCAATAAATAGCAAGTTTTATATCGAATATTGCAAACTCTATATTTATGCCCAGTAAATCTGGTGAATAGGTTAAATTTCTACCAAGAGAAAACAGTACCTTTTAACTGGTATCAATGTCTCTCTTTAAGTGTGTTTTCCATTGTAAGTCAAATTTTCTGTTGGAGACATTAGGTATGAGAAGGTCAAATAGTAACTTAAACCGTTTCTGTTTGTTTTGTATTTATTGTGCTTGATATATATTGAAATTGAATTAAAGAGATTCAATTAACCATTAAGTGGTAAAATATGTTATTGCTGTGGTGTAAGCAAGTGGGATGATGTTGATGTTACAGTTGGACATCTGTAAAAAGTACCAGTTGCAAGTGGATATTTATTAACTTGACTTGTGGAGTGAAATCTGGGGCCATCAAGACAATAAATATTTCATTATCTTGACAAGCTGTCGAGTACTCAAGAAATTCATAACAAGAGAGTATATTCTACAATAATCCCCACCTTACTAGGGATTTGCACCTCCCTAGGCAAATTTGCAGTGGAAAAGTTTCTGTTGTATAAGGCTACAAGCGCTGTATTTAGCAGATTCAGTTGAGCAGTAACAACTGATATAATGCAAGAATAAAATGAAACTTGCACTTGATAGATTAAGGGATTATAGGGGAACCCCCATTTTGAACACTTCTAAAATTCTTTTCCAGATCTTTCATGTCAAATACATCACTATTGAAATACAGTTTACCAAATTTGAAGCTTTCTTTTAGTGTTCCAAAGCAATCGGATAATTCAAAAATTTAATTTTTGTTGACTTTGTGATTAGACAGACGATAACTTCTAAATTATCATATCGCCGTAATTGTCCTACATGCGATATTGATATTGTATATGATCTAAGATTGCATATTCATTTACTTTTTTCTTTTGCAAAATCAACACTCTGATAACTAACCACAAAGATTATCATTAATTAAGGAACACGAGCTTAAAGTAATTCATAACTTTGTCTGATCATTCAACAGTTGACTTATATACTTTGAGTGAAAAAAGGAGTTTAGCTCATTAAGAAATGTGTGAGAGTCTAGTCACTTAGAACTCGGTTCCGATTATGTCTAAAGGTTCCAAATTCTAAGATATCAAATCAAATTGGGTGTAACATGCTGGTGACTATGTCAAATTATAATATCAGAATATAGCAGTAAAGAGCAAACATACAAAACTCTTAGTGACACAATCTGATAATGATATGACCCAAACTATATTACAACAACTAAAAGAGATTTTTTTCCAGGAACTTCTAAACGTATATCCCATTCGGGAAAACGGGCGCATATTTTGCAGCCACTATTTTCATCGGGAAACTAACAATTCCGTCATAAAATTAGAATCGAAACGATATCACCCTATGTATTTTAATAAACCGAAATAAGATGAGCTTTATTAACTCTATATATTTATTACATTATGGCTATTGCCGGGTCATTAGGTGAACACCAAGTTTAGTAACTTTGTAATGCTTCGAACAATTCTACTCTATGTTCCGATTTCTCCAAATTTTGAGAAACGGACTTTCTGATATCGTCAACCATGGTACCATGTCCACAACTCATGAAGGCAATAGGACCAATGGTGTGTGCAATTTCATCAGAAATAATAGAATCAATAGGAGGTCTACCATCTCTGAATTCAATAAAGGGTAATTTGTTCTTGATGGCTTGAGCATAATCAGCAGTTTCAGGGACTTCGTTCTTCTTTAATTCTTCATCTTCTTCCGATGAGGAATTATTTAAGAAAGTGATTGGTGAAGATATTTCTGATGATGGTTGAGTAACATAAACGATAATTTGAGTTTGGGTATTTTCTAATTTTTGTAACTCTGGGTAGAACCACTCCAAAGATTTGTAGTGGCGAATAACCCAGTAAAGCTTAAGGGATTGTTTTGGCATTCCACGCTTACAGATATCTAAGGCCTGAGCGTACAAACCTGGAATACCGTGACCACCGGCAAGGAGAGTGATATTTTCAAATCTGTTAATGGAAGCTGGGTAGCCATAAGGTCCCTCGACAGTACAGTTAATTTCTGCTTTCTGATTAGGTTGCTTGGACAAATATTGGTATAAACCATGAGTGATACCACCCTTAACCTTGACGTAGAAAGTGATTGTGTTTTCCTCAGTAACAGAGTCGACAACTGTGAAAGGGTGAGACTGCCAAAAGGTAGTTGGTCTCAAAAAGTGGATATAAGCGTTAGAACCAGGGAAGGGCTTCCACCAGGATGGTCTAGGCATGTGGACTTTTAAAGTCTCATTTGCGATCAATTGAACAGATGCTTTCCTAACACCGAAAACTGCCAATCTAGCAATTCTAACAGCTCTGTCGAAAGCCCAAACGGCAGTAGCAGCGTAGAACCATTGTTGATAAGTATCCTCTTGGGTGTGTTTCCAACCAGCAATTATAAACACAACACCCAACATGATGTGAAAGAGCAAGAATACTTCATAGTTGTATTTTCTGACGTATGATTGAACCAACATGACAGAATACGCAGCGATAGCAGCCCATGCCCAGTGGACGTAGTCCTTACTATTTCTAGACTTATATTTACCAACAGCCTCACCATTGTAAGTGACAGCAACACCATGTGCAACAATAAGCATGAAAAGAACACGACTCAACCATTTGTGAATGATAAGGAATCTAGAATATGACCAACCTGAAATCCAAAGCAAGAAGTTGTTTCTTCCCGAGAAAAGGATTACTTGAGGAATCATGAACAAAGACAAGATTGCAGTTCTAACATGAACTTTAGCGCCCATCTCACCCTCTTTGTCGTTAGGCCAGAACAAGTTTGGAGTATCGTGGGTGTAGCGAGAAACAGAGAACAGAAGCACCAAAATAAAGTAACCAAAAAGAAGAATACTTTCCAATCTTGTTGGCAAAACAGTGGAGATGAAACTTAAGAACTTGTAATGATGAGCATGAGACTTTGATCCCAAAGCAGGTAAAGTGATGGTCTTTCTAATGGTGTTGACGGACTTGCTGGTGAGTTTCTTGATAAGATCTGGAGCCAAGAAATACATCAAATTAATGATACCAGAAGCGATAATGACGACGAACCAATATCCGATCAATGCAAAACCGTAAAATGTGGAGACATTATAATTGTACATTCTTCCCCTTTCAGACTTCCAAGCACCAGTCACAAGTTTCTTACTTAACATGATTGGCTTGTTGTAGATTTTTTTAATGGAGAACAGAGGGTCGGCGGTTTGGTTAGTCAAGTACTGGGTAGCATTATCGAAGGCATTAAGGTACTCTTTCTCAGTCAAGTTGAAATCTCTACAACTTAACAAGAAACTTCCACGTGCATTCATGTAAGGCATCATTTCGATACAGTGTGCCATTGCACCCAAGGCAGGTTGGTTCTTAACATTACAGAACTTACTTTTGTCCTTGGGAGTAAAGTAAAGGGCACGCTTGGTGATCAAGGCCAGACACCCTGCAACAGCAAATGTATTCTCGTGGAAGAAGAATTCATTATCATCCGCAACAGCACCGTTTATAGCAAACAAGGCAGCAACAAGAATCAGTTTGAAGCTAACCATTTTTGATTTCTAGACTATCGACTTTCGTTCGTTTTAAAGAGGATATCTTGGCTCTTTTATGGCTTTCCTTAAAAAGAAAAATTTTATACACTTTGCAGAGTTAAGTGGCTTTGTGATTCTGGTCAAAGTTTCCATCGGCCGTATAATGCTGCCATTTGGAAAGCTTGTTTGGTGGGGTTTACGGACAGACACAAGCAGATAGCCGATCTGTATGTATGCGCGACATAGCATTTGCTCTCATTATTATCACCATCTATGTTCTGTCCCACAGTCGGCCTTATCATGATTGAACTTGAACCGATGAATTAGATTATTGAAGAAAATTCTTCTCGTTGACCGGCTGTTTTTGTACTACAAAGTGGCATGAAATTCCTTAGAGATCAGATAACCGTTAATTAATCTTTTCCATCAATGGCTTCGAAAAAAACAAATAAAATAAATTGTGAGTAATTGAGTAATTGTAAATATAACATGACAAGGTTTCCTTTCTAATGTATTGGTGTATTACATTTGTATTATTCAAAGCCTCAATTAGATGTATTTTGTGCGGTTATCAATTTGATCAATTGTCATCTGGAAATGCATAATCATCGGAAGAATCAGAATTAACAGATCTTTTTTTTCTAGACATTGACTCCTGATTGGGGGTACCCTATCTAACAACACTTTGTTCTTGATAATAAGAAGCAGCCTCACTTCAAAACAATGATTGGTTTCCTTCCATCGGCTGCCCAAGTCCACCTCAGCCTCAAATTTTACTTGGGTATGTACGGCACCCACACTTTTGAGTTCTATTAGTCATCTAATCATTTTCATCTAATCGGTTACAAATAGCACATACGGGATTCGTTATTGTGCAAGGTTTGAATGTGTCCGTTTCGGGTTTACAGCCGTCCAATTATAACAGCGTATTGTTCGTGGTTTGCTCTTTTTCGATAATGGTGTAGTTTTACCTATAGGAAATAAACGCACATTGTAAGTATTGTATTGAGCAATATTTTGTTCAATTTATCATGCTCCTCTTGTTATCTATTTTTCGAAGCGTATTATGATAGACAACCACCTTTTGTGTTGTTTCCGTTCTCCGTACTT
Organism: Kodamaea plutei; assembly: GCA_030705055.1. Taxonomy (NCBI): domain Eukaryota; kingdom Fungi; phylum Ascomycota; class Pichiomycetes; order Serinales; family Debaryomycetaceae; genus Kodamaea; species Kodamaea plutei. The sequence continues at coordinate 119,579 of JANIWJ010000015.1, read as the reverse complement.
AGTCTTGTCCACAGTTCTTTGCTTCGCCCTTTCTAGACTTTAATACCGCACTTGCAATATCCAACAATAGTTCATCATTACGAAATTTTCAGAAAAGAGAGCACAGCCATTGAAATGGGGTTTCTCCTATCGGCAATGGAATAGATCTAAACCTTATACACAGTTTAGAATTCACATCACCCTTCAACTGTACGTATATTGACTGACATTCACACAGTATAATATCTTTCTGGATGTTGCAACTTGTTTTAGTTTTATGGCAAATACTGATTTGTATTTGATGTCACACTAGCAATTCTCGTCTGTGATTTCATAGTGAGAAACTTCTAAAAAAGGAATACAATATGATTAATTTAAAGAGATCGTGATTCTGATTTAAAAAAAAATTATAAGACATATTTTAGTACGGCTTGAAACTTTTCCAGTTGTTTTGAAATGTTATGCGGTAATTTCGTGCACAGAGCTTGCGGTACCGGCAGGTCGACCCTATTAACTCTCTGAAGATACCATGCATGAAATGCTATTGTTGTATTGACACTCGTATATCTTGTCTACTCCACTTTATTCTACTGCGCCGCTTGTTTGTCAATAAAGCCCTGCCTCCCAATAAAATCAAATGAAGCCCTGCCTCTCAATAAAATCAAATGAAGCCCTGCCTCTCAATAAAATCAATTTACCTTTTGCTTCATAGGGAAGTTATTCCCGTCCTCTTCCTTTAGTGTTCTCTGTACTCAAGTCTATTATTCTAAATTGAGTATAACAATTACTATCAACGTACATTGTCAACGGTCATTTCCTTAACTTTTCTTTTAAAACTATTTGGCTGGCCTGAACTTTACCTTGCAAAATATATGTCTCCTTCAGATAAGAATTGTGAAACTTCTCTTTTAACAATATTACCTGGACTGTACTCTGTTTTGCAAATTAAATAGATTCATCGGGTTATAGTTGTCGTGTGTCAGACAGAGAATACCGTACACCTTGAAATGGCAACCTGAGCAACCTTAGATATTGAAGTAATAGTTTTCCGTTGCCCCTCTATTGATTCTTCTAAGCTATATTTCTTATGGTGCATATAAGCACTAGAAGCTCAATAATAGTATACGTAGAGCTACCCCTCAAAACAATAAGAAAATTAACTGAATTAATATTTGATTCGTTAATACCGCAATATGCAATTTTAGATTTTCAATTTCATATTCGTAATTCTATTATTGGATGTACGGCTGCTTTTCAAACTTACTGGAGGATGCTTCTATGTTAATGACAAAAATGCATCCAAACCATGTCAATTGGTATATAGCTAATTTGACTTTCAGACACGAACAATCAGCAAAAGCAGTATAGATCACCGCCCGATACTTGAGAAACATATTAATGGAAAGAACATAGCAGCCCATCAGTGCAAAAAAAGGACTACAAATACAATGCCTAAGAGCCTGTATACTATTCTCTTCTGCTTTCGAGGTACCTATACTGCGCATCACAAAGAATTCCAGTAACTTAGTAGAGCACTTCCAGACTTAAAATAAATTGACGATCTCAAGACAGACCCAAATCAATAGCCATCAAAAATAGGGTTCCAAATTGATACTCACAGGTTGACTATATTTTCCACAAAGTAAACAGACTTTTTAAGACGGTATGAGTGTATGCGGCAATTTATTTAGAGAACGTGAGTCATCTTTAAATGTAATTGTAAGTTGGAGATTTGCCTAGTATGATTGTAGACTGGCACTATCATGAGAATTTTGAAACTCGAATGTTCAAATGAATATCATACAAGAATTTTGTTGCCTGGGTCATTAACTATGATGGTTGTCGTTTAATAATGGGCTGCCGATGGACTGCCGATGGCCTGCCGATGGACTACCGATGGACTGCCGATGGACTGCCAATGGACTGCCGATGGCCTGCCGATGGACTACCGATGGACTGCCGATGGACTGCCGATGGACTGCCGATGACTATCAATGATTAATGACTGTCAATGGACTCGGTAGTGAAATGCTTTACAATAAATTTCGGTATTAATATCAGGGTCCATATCAATAATGAGAAACAATCACTTTGGTTCGCCCTTTGAACTCGAATAACTTTTCATATTTGCCGATGTGAAAAACACTGAATTCTGTGAATCCAGTTGAAACAACAGCTTATCCTCTAGCGCCTTTATGTCCCTAAGGAGATTGCGTAATGTTGGTTTATGATGTCTTTCAATCTGAAGCACGTCTTTGATTTTCACCTGCCAGAGGGTAGCACTCACACTATTGAGTCTTCTAAGAACCTGCTGTTCGGCCATGCTAACCAACTGGTCGGAGCGAGTCTTCATCGTCTTCAAATGAAGCTCTGAATTCCGTCTAAAGTGTCTAATCAACCGTTCCTTCTCTTCTTTGGTGTACGCCATTGGTGCTAATCGTAAACAAAAAGACGTGCGCGCGCACAAAAAATGCCGGGAGCGAGCGAGAAAGAGAGAGAGCGTGAATCAGTTTTTGAATGCGAAAAAGCAGTGGCAACAAACAAATTGATAGAATAACGAAGCAAAGATGGTTCTTGAAGCGACAATGATTGCGATTGATAACTCCGAATACATGAGGAATGGAGATTATACATCGACCCGTTATGAAGCACAATTAACCGCTACTGAGTTTATTTTCCAGAGTAAGGTTAACTCTAACCCAGAGAACACTGTGGGGCTTTTAGCTTATGGAGGGCAGGGACCCAATGTGCTTTCGACCCTTACTGCGGACTTTGGTAAGATTTTGAGTGGGGTGAATGAAACCAAGATATCTGGTGAGAACCACTTTTCAAGTGGTGTGCAAGTGGCCGCGTTAGCATTGAAGCATCGTCAGAATAAAGTTGGTGGACAGAGAATCATAGTGTTTGTTGGCAGTCCTATAAACGAATCGGATAAGGAATTGGAAAAGTTGGCCAAGAAGATGAAGAAAAACAACGTGGCCATCGATATTATAAATTTCGGAGAGGAAGCCATCAATACTCCAAAGTTGGAAAAGTTCAACGCAATCATAAATAACAACGATAACTCACACTTGGTCACCGTACCACCTGGTCCAAGATTATTGTACGAAGTCATTGCTGGCTCTCGTATTCTTGTTGAAGCTGGCATGGACATTGGTAATGACGACTTTGGCTTTGGTGCTGCTGATGGCTTTGGCCTTGGCGGTGGGTTTGATCCGTCAGAAGACCCAGATTTGGCTTTGGCTTTGAGAATGTCTTTGGAAGACGAAAAATTGAGACAAGAAAGAGAAGCTGCTGAAAAGACAAAGAAGGAGAATGAAAAGGGTGATGGTGATGTTAAGATGGAGGAGTAATATTACTGTCTACCATCAAATCGTACTGCTCTTGTCAGGCTTCGAATTCTCTTAACTGAGTTTGTGACGGAAACCAATTTTCAAATGTAACCTGTCTTGAGAAATGCTTTAATAAGCTGACTACAGAAAGAACTTCTGTTCAGTCGAGTAGGAGTTACTTCTCTACATATTATTATAAATAGGAATAGATTTCTTACCAGAAACCTTGTTCTGTGTAGCTTCACCCAATTATGTTATATAGTTTGCATTTTGTGTAGTTTAGCCCAAAAGTATACCAAATTTAGAGTTAAATGATTTCACCCTTAAAACCTCTCACAAGTTCTTACAAGTCATTTGTTTATACGTCTTTGATGGTTAGTCCTTGAAACTTCTGCTCTCTGACCAACATCTTTACAAGTGTGCAACGGAATACGTAAATTTTGATGATAGTTTTTTATGGCTTCAATTTTTTCTCAACATTTGGGTGCAAAAAAGAAAAAGTCTGAATACTGTTATCTGTTTACGCCATGACTCGGGTCAGAGACTATAAGGCACTGGGGGATCCCACAAACTCCATCCACTCTTCAATGACACCCAAGAACAACATGAAAGTTAGCGGAACAATTATTGATGGGAAAGTACCACGAAAGAGAACTACCAACACCAACGGCAAGCCCATAGATGAAGCCAGAACTATAGCAACATACAAAGAGAAGTCCAGTAAAATTCAAGAAAACAGTTTTTCTGGAGATGTATCAGTGTCGTTCATAAGCCCAGCTAATGAAAGTCACATCACAGCCTTACCTCTAACCAAAGCACATTTCTTAGACGCCTATTCAAAAGTAAGTAAAATCACAAGATTGAGATCCAGAAGAATACTAACCAAGAACAGGGGAAATGGAATTTATCGAACGTCCCATGTCCGCCCTGCCTTGAGGACGAAGGCTTGATGCAACCTCCGGAGTGTTATTCTGAGTCTGCGCGTCGTAGCGCTGTGGAGCGGTTCCTGAAGCTTGAACACTGGCTTGATAGATCTCTCTTCAAGAAGATAGTTGGAACATTACGCAAGACATTCAATGTGAGTGGTGTTCTGATTTCAGTGTTAGGCAGCCAAAGAGCCTTAATTAAGATTGAAACCTTGTTGGGCGTAAGTGACACCCCGCGCGGTGTGTCGATTGATGCCCATGCTATTTTATCCAATGGCCACTTTTTGTTACTTGATGCTTCGAAGGATTGGCGTACTTCCAAGAATCCGTTTGTCAGTGGTCTTCCATATATCAAATTCTATTGTGGAGTTCCTCTTTACTCGGCAAAACATGAATTAGTTGGTGTACTTGCAATATTTGATGCCTTTGCAAAGACAGAGTTTAGCGAATCCAACTGCAAAAAGCTACAAGAAGTATCAAAGCAGATCACCAATTTGTTGGAGACACCTCTTGATGTCTTGAGACAGAGACAACTTCAAGTGAACAGTTCTACAACTCCTCTTGTCAGCGACCGCAACACCCCGGTGAACAACGAGTTGAATGAATTGAGATTGAAATTGGGGAGAGCAACTACTACCAAATCAATGTTGATGTCTGTGTTCGAAAAGGATGGATCTGGTGGTCCATACTCTCAAAACCATAACTTCAGGTTCACCAAGTTGGCACCAGTAGATAAGACGAAATACTATGACCAGAATGAACAACATGGACTGGGTATTAACAACAAATTGTTATGGGAGAAACTCTACAATATCGGTAATTTGAAGAGTGCAGCAATGCTGCTAACAAAGGCCATTTGTTTACACTACAATGTTGATTTTGCATATATATTGGAGATTAGGATTGCAGAACTGTTCCAGATTCCACTGGAATACTTCCCAAAGAATGAATTGAAAATAGAAGCTGAAAACTATAGGTTTCTGAGCAAATTGGTAAAGCAGAATCACATTGAAACCGAATTTATGACCAGAATCATCGGAATCCATGGTTCTTCGCATTCGTCTTTGAATTTCGAAAATGCAATACATTTCAAAGCATTCACCTCTGAATTTGGTATCGAATACAAAAATTCAAGGCAAAACACTTTATATAACCGAGGAGTCATTATGCCTTTCTACAGACATAATTCCAAGTTGGTACTCAAGAAAAAACCCAAGGAATCGTCCAGAAGGGGCCGCGAGAGTATCATGCTTGATGTTTATTTAAGATCAGGTGGATATCTCGTTGCTCTTTTCAATACGGATATGAATACCCATTTTAGTTCCAACAAGATTTCAAACATCTTCACAAACACAAGCAATTTGAGAAAAATTTATATAACTGCATGAAAACATCTAATTTTTTGGTAGTTGTATGATTAGCCAAAGCCTATCATTCGTAATCCATATTGCATGATTAGCCAAATTCTCTAATTCGTACTCTTCCATTTGGTTTATGATTAGCCAAATTCTCTCATCAATTCTAGTTCGTAATCGTCCATTTGGTCTTGTATGTCTTCTTCGACCGGAAATTCTTCAGTATGAGCAGCGTTTATTATTTCTTCATCGTCAGAGAATGGGTCATCCGAGTCGCTGTCTGACTGGTTATGCGGAGACAAGTTTTCATTCTTTGAAGAATCATGCGATTGTTTGTCCTTATTATCAGATGGAAGACTGTGAACATTCGCGTCAACAATGGACTGGTTTCTATCCACCGATTCATCTATAGCAGGATCGTTCCCATTTCTAGTCTCCGGTATCTCAGTATCTTCATCATCATCGACAAACAATTCGTTATTACGAGGAACTCTTGGTCTAGACATAAAACCCCAATCATCTTCTTCTTCGTCTGCAACTGGCTGTGCTTGCGTATCCAGGGTAGGCCCAGCAGTTTGAGTATCATTATCTTCATATTGATTCAAGTCGTTTGTTTCCATACCGTATCCTTTCTCCACTCTTAGCTTTTCCAACTCTCTATCTATCATTTCCCTTCTGTATAGCTTGAGTTGACTCAGTTTTGCACCCAAACTACGTAACAAGTGCACACAATCTTTAAACTTTGCCTTTGGAAAAAGTCCATGGCACCACAATTGGTAGAATTGCAAAACAGCGCCTAGATTATTGTGTTCATGGTTGAATTTGGATTGTCTGGATGGAGTATTATTATGTTTCTTCATAAAGTGTTTGTCTCTCTTGGAAATACTTCTAGCAAGCTTGGTATGATTCTCCACCACGTACGCAAGTCCTGTTTTCTTGTCCATGACCCTCTCGAAGTCAAGCCTAACCACCTTGGCTCGCTTCGTAAGCTTAATCGTTTGGTCCAACCCTAACACATCATCTGGGTTCTCTTGAGACATGTTCAAACGCGTTTTGATTTCCAATTACCAAAAAGAAGAGAAGGAAGGAAAAAAAATAAGGAACGCGATTAACAAATGCCTTTCACCGAGCACTTACCAACACTTGGGCTGGTAACCTGTGTTTTATACTTTTCCGAGGAGATTTCTGCGATCACGAGGATCCACCTTAGTGAATCTAACGAGTTGATTGTGAGTTCTGGTGTGGAATCGACAGTAACCTTACCTGTTGCAGTGCATACTGTGAATGTGTCTAGTGTGAAGAAAGTGAAAGACTTTTTGAGTATTGTGTTAAAGATTCCGTCTGTTAATCGTCCGGTAGAGGCAGGTGAGACCTTTAGTACGGTTTCCCGGTGGTCTTGTAAAGATCTTCTCAATAAGACAGAACAAACAGAAGCTAAAGTAAACCAGTTTTATTTCCAATGTGCACACTGTAGCCACACCATTGTGGATTCCCAAGAGTATCGATTCATGGATATGCCATCGGAGTACTGGTTTGAGATGATGGACTTTTGGCATTGTCACAAACCACATAACGACAAACATGGTGGCCATGATTACTATAATAGAATGCTACTGCCGCCTGACAACAAGACAATCGCCATTGGGAGTGATTATCTCTTGATGAATTCGGCCAACAAAGACTTCAATGTCATGGGAGCTGTCGTTGTGTGCTCAAAGTGCTCGTCAACTATCGGCGAAGCAGGGGACACATTAAAACTATTCAAGTGGAAACTAAAACTAGTACATCAGAACGTGGTGGAAGAGTATCCTCAAAACCTCATCATATATAACTCAATCATGGACAAAATAAACTCGTTGGCTATACGGAAATTCAAATTCCTTTTGGATGAGTCTTGGTGGTATGTGTGGGTCATGAATGTGAATTTGGATGTATCGATCGACTCAATGGTGCTACATAACTGCTTGAAAGTTTTGTATCTCCATGATACACAGGAAAAGTGTACACATGCCATGTTCGATGATTACGAACAGTTTCTGTTGGTTTATCCAGAGGTGATACGAAATTTCACGGCTGGTCTACAAGAGTTGAACGAAACGCTCCCTGACCCAGTGAGATTTTTAGAGATTAATGGGTTTATGTTTAGAACAAGTTATTTGGGCCAATCATCTTAGAATTCTCTAAACCACTGCCAATTATCTTAGAATTCTCTAAACCACTGCCAATTATCTTAGAATGTTACTCTAAACCACGGCCATTTTCACAGCATTCTGTACTTGTGGGCTTTTTGCAAAATCCATAGGAAAGGTCGCAACTGTTGTTTACGATCGCCATTCGGCGCAACCAATGCTCTTCCAGTGAATGCTTTACCAATTAAGCTACTAAGGCAAATAGTATTCTATGACATAAGTCAATATAAATTTAATAATCATTTTAACCTTTTATATATTACATAAAACATATGAGATCACTTATATAAATCAAGAGTAAGCAGAATCGAGCTATCAAGTGTGCTAAAGAAACATGTTTTACCTTTAAACTATAACAAGTCATGTAGGAATTGAACCTACATCTGGGATGTGTAAGATCTTTAGTGTTATAGAAGATAGGAATTGTATATTATGAGCTCTATCTGAACCTTGGGAATATTGTGCACCTTGCAATTCCATTGGTGTATCCACCAAAGTTGGATTACAAAGTTTTCTCGATTCATCCACTGGGATTCCTTCAAAGTGGATGTATTATTCTTGGATAGTAGGATCCAGGAGCTTTTGCGATTTGTATCTGTTGTATAATAGTGTCCTACGTTAAAGATTCCGTTGAATCTTATTGCTCCAACACCTCCTTCACAATTGGCACCACCTGCTTTCTAGAAGCGGCCAAATTGCCTTGGTTATAAACCCTTAACGTTCCTTCTGATGTAAACACTGTCTTATCTAACTTATAGACGTCACTATCCAACTTGAGGGCGTCCTTGACCAGGTCAAAAAGGGAATTCAATTTGGCATTAGCAGTATTTTCATAGTAAAATGCAAACTCCCTAGTGTACTCGTCATTTTCCTTTTTGGAGTAAGAAGACGTGATAATAGCAGCATCCAAACCCTCATTCTTCAACTTTGATGATAATGTGTCAAGGATTTCCTTTTCCGAGTATGTTTTCAATAACCAATGGAACGATTTACCAACCGAACTAAAGCCAACATCTGAATCCTTGAAAGTGAACAGCTTATAGTCTTTACGTAAGATGTCGTCGAATGAAAACCCGGCCAAGTCCTTTTTTGCTTTTTTCAAAGACTTGAATAAGGAGGTGTGGAAGTCTTGTTTATGAGCCAAATTGATGGTAACAGTGGAGGAGGAGGAGAGGATTTCACTATATTTGGAGAAGGCATCACGGTCATCTTGTTCAACCTTTGAAGACAAGTTTGAGGTATCAATCAACAAAGGTCCCATTAAGAGCTGGATGATTTCGGTGGTGAACAGCTCTTTGTTCAACTTTGCATACCAATAGTTGAACACCAAACTAGAGCATGATCCACAGACTTTGATGATACGAGGGTTGGCATCCAACCAAGCGCCTTCATCGGCGTGGTGGTCAATGATGGAGATCACCTCAAGCTTGTTCTTTTTGGTCTCAGATATCAAGACATCACCTTGAATGTTACAGTGGTCAACCAACACAACCTGTGATTTATCTTCTCCATTCAACTTCTCATAGTCATCGGAGAAGTATAACATGTCTTCCTCAATCGAGTGACTCTCCAACAAGGTCACAATGTCCCGTCTCAATTTCATATCGCGTCGTGGGATATTAATCAAGGGAATCAACTGTGACGATTCATTGTGTGTATTGTCAAGCTTCGCATAGACAAGGGCACTAACGACGGAATCCAAGTCTGCAGATTGATTACCAGTCACAAACCTGAGTGGTCTCTGGATTGTTCCTGTTTGTATCTGTTGTTTCAAGGAAGTTAAGTAGCTTTTGATGGACATTGCTTTCGCGATGATATAATCCTAGAGTTGGTTTTTAGACAATTCAAAGTTTGCTCATTCTGAATCAATGGCTTTGTACTTGCGATATACTGATTCAATACTGAACTAAACAGTCAAATATTAAACTCAAATACCATCAAATACTAAACTCAAATACCATCAAATAACTCAAATACCATCAATTAATAATGAAATGATTCAACATGTAAATAGGAATTTATTAAATAGGAATAATTAAAAAGGAACGAACAATTGAATAGTAATGAACAACTAAATAGTAATGAACAACTAAATAGTAATGAACTAAATAGTAATGAACAACTAAATAGTAATGAACAACTAAATAGTAAAGAACCGAATTAACAAATAAATAGTAACCAACAATCATAATCAACAATCATAAAGAAAAGTCATCTAAATCCTAAGAGAAAAGAGAAATGCCTTCTAATGAACTACTGATAAGTCCATCGTTGAATCTTAGATGGGGCAGATGGTACAAGGAAGATGTATGTTTCACCCTAAATTAATCAGATATGAAACTACAGATAGTAAGTCATTTATGTAAGATTGGGTTCTATTTACAACCAACCTACTTTGCGTAGTGCAATTTAATATCCAACCATTGTCTTGCTTGCACTTGTTCAGGAGACAAGGCAATGTTACCGTACGTGATTGGTCTAAAGTAGAAGAAGAACCAGACGATACCGGCCACCATGGCACCCGCCAAGATATTCAACTTGAATGTAACCACGCCTCTTGGTGTGCTTGTAGTTGAGTTCAGGTTATTCAGGGTGATGAACTCAACACAACCACCTGTGAACAAAGCTGCGATCAAATGTGCAGGCAAGTAGTGGTGTAAGAACTTTTGTCTGTTCATCAAGAAGAATGGCAAGTAGTGAGCAGCCCAGCCCACAAACAAGAAACCCAAAGTGTTATATAATCTGGATCTTGCCTTGTTGTTGATCAAGTTCAAATTACGACGTTGTGTCAATTGGTCTGCCAAAACCAAACCTGCGTAGATGGCCAAGAAACACACTTCCAACCAGAAACCAATAATGTTACCGGTGAAGAAGATTTGCATTCTGGCATCGTTATCGTTCCAGAATGACACACCGGATAATGCCAATGGCCAAGCATCTGGTTGTGAGGCAAATGGGTGTTCAGAGGATAATTGGTTGTTGTGATGGAACATCAAGCCTTGCAATTCCCACCACTTCTTTAAGAATGGGATTTGTTTTGGTTCCTTCACCACAATCTCAGTTCTAGGGTCGTCTTCTGGCATGTTCATAATGTGTTCAAAAGTCCAGATGTTGTCTTTGTCGCCTGTCTTCTTGTTACCGGACACTTCTTGGTGGCCGAACCCCCATTCTGGCAAGAGTTCGTCATCGTGGGACCACATAGTGACAACAGTAGGAACGTGGAAGATCTTCAACTTAGTACCCTTGGTCTTGACCAACTTACGTGGGTTGTTGCCGTTTGAGGCCAGAGCAAAGCGCAATCTGAACAAGGTGTCGTTGAATCTTTCAACTTGGGCCTTTTCATTGTAGACGATGGTGAATTCTTCGTTGGTAGACTTCAATGGCGAGGCAACGTCGTGAGTTAACAAGTAACCACCGGTACCAACGTGTCTCAATCTAATGACGTCATTGGTGAAGACTTCGCCCAAGTTTGGAGAGTCTGGGTTTTCTTCAGAAGGTAAGATTTCCCATTGGTTGTTGATGTCGTTTTCTTCGCCGCCCTCTTCGTCAAAGACACAGGTGACCTGTTGTGAGTTTGAGGAGATTCTACCGTCTTCGTAACGCAATGGGTAATCGAACTTGTGGGAGTGTAAGAAAGCCTCTGTTTCTTGGTGTTGGATGGTGATGAAGTCGTGGTAGTGGACAGCTCTGGAGTACTTTGCCAACTCTGATTCGGCCAAAGTTTCCTGGAATTCACCAGACATGAAGGAGTCACCAGGTCCGGATTTGGTCAAGATGGCGAAATGCAAGTAGAACCAGAACAAGTAGATGAGGAAAGGCAAAACGATCAAAGACCATAATCTTGCGGCAAAGTGTTGGGTCATATCCACCAATGACAAGCCCTTTTTGTAGTCCAACAAGTACCACAATTCATGGATGACTGCGACACCAATGGTGACGTAGGTGAAAACACCAACGTACTTTGTTGAGATCACACAAGACAAAGAGATACCTGTGAGGTTAAGCCACAACCACCATTTGGCGGAGAATGGTTTGTTGCGGTGAGTCAGGAACTTGACGTAGGTGAAAATGGTGGCAGCGATACTTAATGCCAACGTGGCGTCCAACAAGATCAATCTCGAGTCTGCCACTTGGGCATTATCGAAGCATACGATAATGGAAGATAAGAAGGCAGCTGTGGCGGAGAACCCCAAGATCTTCATGGTCCAGAAGATAATGGGCACGACAAGCAGCCCTTGGATGGCCAGGAAAGCTCTGTAAGAAATATATGGAACGTTGTTGGTAATGTACGACTCGCCAATGGTCTCAAACTTAAACTTGCCGTCGTAGCCAACCAACCAACCAACAGCTGCAATCAACAACTTGGCAAACGGAGGGTGCAAATCGAAAAAGTAGGTTCTTTCCAAGTAGTAAGAGGCAAACTTACCAAAATGTACCTCATCAAATACAACCTTGTTGGGATGCCCAATGCCAGTGAACCGAGTGTATATAGCTAACACGGTCACAATCACAACACCAATATAATACTTGTTTTCAGCATCCCGTTTGGCGTACTCAATGGTTTTCCCGCTGTCCTCAGGCTCACTGTGAACCTTCTCCTCACGCTCAACCTCTCTTCTCGTTCCTCTCTTGCGTACTTGCGAAGACATGTCTATAATTGAAAAATTATAAAAAAACCACGTAAACAATTTTTCCTTCCCTTTTTATGTGGGGCAGGGTTCACCTACACGCTACACTTGCGCAACACTTGAGCTGTACACTTGGTAGGGTTTCGTACGGTTACACTTGGTAGGGTTTCGTACGGTTACACTTGGTTGGGTTTGGAAGTACGCCAGGACACGCCATTGAACGGGTGGGAATGGCCAGTCAGTACTAGGGACACCCAAGTGCGAACTACAATGCAGAATGTCTAATTCATAGCTAGTACTTGCAAGTGCTAACAAGTTTAGGAAATCAATAAAATCAGACCAGGAACTCATTGTCTGTGCTGACACGTTTTAATTATGTTTGTGACAGAGTCTATTGTTGAATATACAATAGGTTTTCGCAGCCAGAGCACTACGAGCGATAGCGAGTATAAGCTTTGATCACAGTATCTCTCTTATTGAACATATTTTGACTACGAGCGATAGCGAGTTGAAGCCTGACCACAGAATCTCTCTTATTGAACGTATTTTGACTACGAGCGATAGCGAGTTGAAACTTTGACTACAGTATCTCTCTTGGCTTTGACCACAGTATCTCTCTTATTGAACGTATTTTGACTACGAGCGATAGCGAGTTGAAACTTTGACTACAGTATCTCTCTTGGCTTTGACCACAGTATCTCTCTTATTGAACGTATTTTGACTACGAGCGATAGCGAGTTGAAACTTTGACTACAGTATCTCTCTTGGCTTTGACCACAGTATCTCTCTTATTGAACGTATTTTGACTACGAGCGATAGCGAGTTGAAACTTTGACTACAGTATCTCTCTTGGCTTTGACCACAGTATCTCTCTTATTGAACATATTTTGCTACGAGCGAGTTGAAGCTATGACCACAGTATCTCTCTTATTGAACATATTTTGACTACGAGCGATAGCTAGTTGAAGCCTGACGGCAGTATCCTTTGGAACATATTTTTGATGTCAAAACTCCATTCAAACTAAGAAATTGACTTCTATTGCCCTTTATCTATTAAACCTAAGATCGTTAAGATAATAGCTTGTTTTGATGTCGAATGGACAAATGGAAAAGTACTCTTGCTTTAAACGGTTTTGAAATATTACAGAGATTTGAGTTCCGATAAAATTGAAACATATTTGCACCAAAAATGGTACTAGCCACCTAATATTTCTTATAAGAATTATACATAATCACAAGTTTTTACAATCATCGATAGTTTTTTTATGTTCAATAGTATTTTTTTATGTTCAATAGTTTTTTTAATCTTCAATAGTTTCACTATGTGTTCAATAGTTACAATTTTTACCATATGTTCAGGTAATAATCTCCTTTGTCGAGTATAATCATTTCATTATCTTTTCGTCTTTAAATATTAATACATGTTCTACATCTTTAAGATGTCCGATTTTCTTATCTTATTAAGCCTCAATATACTCCATTCTTCTTCGGTTTTAACTTTGTCTGCCCGTGCATAAGCATTTTTCCTCTACAATGGCAGATTATCTCTCCTGGGTAAACATCTCTCCTGGGTAAACATCTCTCCTGGGCAAACTATCTCTCCTATGGCACTACTTAGAATCTTTCCTATGGCACTCCTTAGAATCTTTCCTTTGGCATTCACCTCATTATCAGTTCAGCACAATTATCGATCCTATAGTGTTGACCATTATCTCCTTGCATGATCTTCTAGACAGGCCTTGACACATTCAACTCTAAGATTTCATTCCAAGATTCTAGTGGTTTTATAACCCAAGGAAAAATGATGATTTCTTAAATGGCAGATATCTTGCGTGGTTTTGGTGACTCTTTAGATTATACTTGTATTTTCTTGTAGGCATATTGTGTATTCTTTATTTCAATGCAACAAATTCTTCTGTTTTAATATTTTAATTGTGTTATCATCTCTGCTTCTACTTTTAGGTAAAAAATGCTGATTTTGACATAAAATCTACAGATTTTCAACCAAAAGGGTTTGTGAAGAAAATAAGAGTGCGAATTAATATTCACTCTTAAAGCAGAGAATCTAAACAGACGAAAGATCCTTAGGACTAGTAGACTTTCCACAAGCTGTAACATATATTAGCATTATTATAAAGTATCTTATACAAGAATTCTAGAATCAACGAATACGGCTGTCAAAGAAGTCTCAATGAGAATTCCAATACCCAATTCGGTATTGAATGATTACAATCAATGGTATATAATTGATAATATTGAATATTGATCAGTATATAAATGACACTGCGTATCCGATGTAAATGACACTGCGTATCCGATGTAAATGACACTGCGTATCCGATGTAAATGCCACTGCGTATCCGATGTAAATGACACTGCGTATCCGATGTAAATAATAATGCGTATCGGTATATAATTAATTGTACTATGGTAGATTGGTATGCTATTACATAAGCTTCTTAGATCTTCTTTGGTAACCTCCCCTTCCTCTAAGAATTGGCTGCGGTGTTGCGTTTACATTTGAAACCAGCGTGTTCGGGATATGGCGGTTAGGATGTGTAACGTAATTCTCAACAAATCCTCCCTGGCCCAGTCCTGTAAACCCAACTTGGGTGTGAGGGAGTTGGCCAAAGTATGATGCAGAACTCGGCCGGTGCGTAAAGGGAGGTGTGTGTGGAATCTCCAACGAACCCGGCTTTTGGCCAAACGAATATTCATAACTCTCATCACTACGTCCTATTGATCCTTGGCTATTGCCATCCTGCATTACAACTCCACCACTGTGTCCACTGCTACCGACCGGCATGGATCCTCCAGGGATCAGAATGGGCTTTGATGACGATAACTGCAAAATTCTGGAGTTCTTCTCCTCTAATAGTGTCTCAAACTTCACTATAATCGTATTGAGTTCTTGGATCTTCTTATCATTTTGGGTATTGATAAAGTTCAAGTTTTTATTCAAATCCAACTTGGCCGCTTCCAATTTCTTATTATACTTCTTCTCCATAGATTCTATCTTCTCTTGGGTTTGGTTCAATTGTTGGCTCAAGTGACTATTTTTCTCCTTTACGGTGATGTATTGGGTTTTCAATTCAAGTAGTTTCAGTTCCATTTCCGAAGGCTCAGTGGTGATCACATCCATCAAAGCAGTTTTATGTGCACCTTCTTCTGGTGTGACCCTAGATTCCAAGTCCTGGAGTTTGAGCTTCAACGTTGATATTTCATAATCCTTGTTGGGTACAACTTCTTTCAAGAGCTTCTGAAGGGTGATACTAGTGGATGAATATTCAGTACGAATGTCTTCCAATTTCGTGTTCAAATCTGTATTCTCTTGTTGAAGAAGCGTCACTTTGGAAATCAAATCATCAATAACAGATGATTTCCCCATCTCTTGCGATTCTCTTTGGAGTAATTGATAGGCTTCTTTCAACAGGTTATGATGCTCCCTCAACGTTTCTAACAGTCTTAAGGTACCTTCATATGCAGACGACTTATCTTGCAGTTTAAGCTCATGTCGTAATTTCAAGTACCTAAGTTTATTAAGTTCCGTGATGTAGTTGGAGAATTCCAACTCATTCTTAAGTAACAAGATTTCTCTTTCAAAGAAGTTGATATCTGTACCAGAACGGTTGTTCAATGATGCTGAATTTGACTGCACTAACGAGGTCTCCACGGTTGCAGATGGCGATGTTATTATTGTTGGGGAATACGAGGATGATGATTCAAGAATACTCGAGTTACGACGTGCTGATCCAGAAACACTGGTTGATGAGCTGGTTTTATTCTTGGGACCAAAGATAATCTCGTGAGCTGCAAAGAGGTCAGATAACCCGCTATCATTGTCGTACTTGACATCCTTAAATGAAATTTCATTATCGAGTTTGAACGAGCCTTTTGTTGCAATAGATTGCTTGTTATTGGGTATCTTGTCGTCTCGCAAATCCAGCGGCTTTTCTGATTCATTCGATTGCTTGTCATTGGGTATCTTGTCGTCTCGCAAATCCAGCGGCTTTTCTGATTCATTCGATTGCTTGTCATTGGGTATCTTGTCGTCTGGCAAATCCTGCGGCTTGTCTGTTTCATAATGTTGGCTAAATTTACCAGCCATGGAATTCATTTTGGTATCCAACGCATGGAAATACACAACATCAGAAGATTTGCGAGACAAATACTCCAGGGAAGATAAGCTTTGGGGGATTGTATTTCTATCTAGACGATCAACACTTGAATTGATTCTTGCACCCAAGGACTCTTGAAGCAAAGAAGGATTCAAGTTGAAACAGGCAACTGCAATGTCTTGAAGGGATTGATGTGGGTCTTCAATCCAAACCAACGGATCATCCAATTCAGTGATGGGGGTTTGAGCGAAATAAACAAGTTTAGGGTGGATGGTTAAATCATTCATAAATTCCCTCAACATCCTTATAAGATGTTCATTTGGGGCTGAGTATAAAGAGGAGCTTTTCTTGAGGTAATCCAGAGGGGATTTTGCAAAAGCCATAAAATTCAATGGATAGAGGCCGTAGAGTAACGTTCCCAAATGCAAATGTTCGATACTGTTGACCACTTTACCTGAAAATGGGTTTAAAGGATCTGATTCAAAAACCTTCCAGAGGTTATTGTTTGTGGGGACGGAAGAAGTCTTGTCTGTATCCCACAAGCTGATCAAGATGTACAACAAGTCTGGAACGTATTTTTTGATTTGGGTGCAAACTAAAGGTAACATAAGCACAACACTAATCAAGTTTGTTTGTATGACATGCTCGTTTGTATCATATATCAAGCTCTCAACAACCGTCTTGAACACCTTGGATGGAATGATATTGTCTTTGTAGATGTCAGGGTCGATGTTTGACATCATCGAAAGCAATAAGCTCAGAGCATGGAAGCGGTGTTCTCTAATCACCATGTGTGCTTTGATAATTTTGAACAACTGGAGGGAGTCTTTGGCTCCAAAAGGTCGGATGAGTCTCCAGCTGTTGAGTTTTATAAATCTAATGCGTTCTTGGTAGGCTTGGGTGCCCGAGTCACCTCTGAGCCAAACTAGTTTGCGGCCCATATATGTTTGGAAGAGGTACTGGATACTTGTTTCGGCAATCGCACGCCTCCTGACCAGCAATTCTGCATCTGCGGTCGGCATTGTGTCGATGTACGTAGCCTTCAAGAAGCTTCTGGCCTTCTCCACAAACTTAGTATCGAACGTGGACGAGTCCACAGCAGGCTCAAGGTATGTCTTTAACCAAAGCTCAATATCATCCTGGCTTAACACAGGAACCAAGCGCGTGAGCACGTCTATAAATATCATTTCTCGGGCTAGTGACGAGCTTGGTTTCACCAAAGTGTCGTACACCTTGAATAACTCATTATTGAGACTACTGTTGATCAGTTGAAGTGTATTATGCTCTTCCAAATACTTGGAGATAGCCTTGCTTGTCTCCTCATCCAACTCAGTATAGTCCTTTGTATCGTCCCATCCTTCAAACACCCTATTGATTGCTCGTATTACTCTGGACATTAGGCTCGACTTTTTTTTTTCTCAATTAACTGGTCTTTCAAGTGATTCTTAATTGAGTGTCTTCAAGTGATTCTTAATTGAGTGTCTTTCAAGTGATTCTTAATCAAATGAGTTTCTTGCAAGTGATTGATAAGGTTGACAACTTCCGGTACTCAGACACAGATGGGTTGTATGAGCTTGTGAGTCATGACAGGAAACAAGTAATTGGGTATATTGACGAGACTGTTGCACAACATTTCCACAAGAGGGCCGGTTTCAGCGTAGAAGGAGATTGCATTTACATTGGAGCGCAGTTTGATACTTTGGACAAGAGAAACCAATTGTTTAGCGAGGTTGCCAATGAACTTCGATTACTCGAGCAGTTTGATAGCGAGTTGGGAAGGGGATGGAGAGACGAGCTTTACCAAGTGTACTATCCCAAGTCTATACCCTACTTGCTTGTGGAGAGATCATTCTCGGTGTTGATAGGTGTGGTTACCTATGGAGTACACATCAACGGTTATGTTCCTGCTGACAAAACTACAGACGGGAAGCTTAGGATGTGGGTTCCTAGAAGATCAGACACCAAGCCTACATTTCCTGGTATGTACGATAACACAGTTGCTGGAGGGTTGGGGTACCCGCATGGCATATGGCAGACTGTAGTGAAAGAATGCTTTGAAGAGGCAGGATTACCAAACGAGTTTGTGGAGAAGAATGCCAGACCCGTGGGAGTTGTCCAGTACATGTACCAGACTGAAAAGGGAAGAGTGCAACCCGAGGTTGAGTACCTCTATGATATCGAGTTCCCCAACGAATCCGACGTGGTGCCACATCCCGTAGATGGCGAAGCCCAGGATTTCAAGCTCTTGACGGTGGATGAAATCATCTCTAAATTGGACAAATTTAAGCCAAACTGTGCTTTGGTCATTGTTGACTTTTTGGTTAGACATGGGTATATATCTCCAGAGAATGAGCCTGACTACTTGGAGATTCTGTCCAGATGCCACAGACGGTTACCATTTCCAACAAGATAGTAAACATCAACTTAACAGGATATCCAGTACAAGATAGTACACATACAGTAACAAGACATCCAGTACAAGATAGTACAAGATAGTACACATACAGTAACAAGAGAGTACACATTCAGTCAACATGTAGAAAACATATTCCATTGTAGAAATCAGAATGGACTGTAATACACATTGGAAATCACAGATGCCACAAATAGCCTATAGAATATCTAGTTCATAATTCATTAAGGAAGTCCTGATTAAAGACTCTTGGGTCGAATAGACTAAAGTCGCCTGATACAATCAGATACATTCTGGGAAATCTCAATCTGATGGCATGAAAAACAAAATCAAACGCACATAATGGAAGGCATTCAGTACACGTCCCCCGACGATAGCGACAAAAGCAACCAGTTCAGCTTACTAATGCAGAAGGTGAGTGAGCACAACCAGCGACTGACGCGAGATATCAATTTCCACGATAGCATAGGATTAGCTGAGTTCAATCTCAAGGTGGATGGGCTTCAAGAGTGGCTATACGGAGTTGTGGCCACTTTAAACAAACACGAGTTTGAAAAACATGGTGTATTGTGGATGCTAAGCATCAAGGCCGCAGTTGAGCAGCTCAATAAGTTTGCAAGCTATTACGATGCCCAGATGTTACAACCGGGGAATGATGAATCGTGGAGTAATTTGATCCAATCAGTGGACATAAAGCTTAATAAGATGTATGATGATTTCTACAAGATTCACCTTGATTTCTTTGAACTCATAAATGTTAGTGACTACTTGTATCGGAACTTGTTTGATCAATTTATGAGCCTTACAACTAGCTCCTTGGAGTTGGCATTACGTGATCAATTCAACTTGGGAATCCTTGTTCCCATCCAAAAAGTGTTATTATCATACTTTACTATAGTTTCCAAACCCAAAAACAAACTTGAAAGGGTCAATCTATTGGGCCACTTCTTTCCCTTGGTTACGCAATTTGTAAGCGTTTGTTATAAAGTTGGCGATTCAAAGCTTTTACTACCGCTTTTGGATGAAGGCTTTTTAACACCTCAATTACCCTTGGAGTTAATCCAGAAGACCTCAGTCAATTTGGTCGATCTCATAAACTATTTGAAATATGTTGCTTTTAATTTGGTGTCTCTTTCTCTACTCGATGACGGTTCAATTCTTGATAAATTCAACCAGGAGGCTGAGATTTATTTTAAAATCTTACTAAATTTCCCGAACCTTAGCCTTTCGCTTTATGAATCCATTTATTTGAATAAAAAGAACCCACCAGATGATCGCAGCAACTTATACCCCCCTGAATTACTGTTCAAATCACTGCAACATCAACTCCCTCCACAGAACCAGGATGGCATTGCCGGCAGTGCAGAAGAATCCATCGTTTCATTACAAGAAAGACAGGAAATTTCAATGTTATACATGATAAATTATCTATTGAAACTTCGCGACTTGAGAGATTATATCACACCTTCGTCATATTTCAAATCTGAACTGGGCTTCTTCATTAAGCCGTTAGCACAATCGTTGACTACTGAAATTAACAAATCCGCCTCACAGAGTACCCATTCAAGTACAGCATCATTTGCAAAGCTTAATTATGAAGCAATCCAAAAACGTATCCAGTCACTTCAAAATGAAAGACAACATAAAAATATGAGATTTTTGGGAAGTATCCTCTACTATGGATCCTATAAAGAAAAGATGAACGGTATTCTTAATTTCTTTCTCGCGACTCTAAAGTTTCGTTTGGGCCACATGAATACTTACTTTGCCACTAACGATTTCCAACTCATGGCCCAAGCTCCAAGCTTGGGAATGCAAAGGTATTTGATAGCGACAAAGTCAATCCAAAGATTGATGAACTTACTTTCACTTAAATTCATAGTCGAAAGTAATGGTATTAATGATTTTTCAAAATCCTATTTGTCTAAATACTTGGATACCGACTTAAGCGTGTCTACTATTATCTCCGTGAAGCCTTTATTGAGCGTATCGCAAAGCAAAGACGAAGAAATATTACTGTTTAGTCTCGTGAGAATGGAAATTTCTACAAAGGATGAGATTCAAAAGCAAGTGCAATCAGGTAAAGTGATTAAACAATTACTGCAAATGAACTCATCTTTGTTAACATGATTTACAGATCCAATCAACCTAGTGTTTGTATAATTAGAAGACGTATTATTTAAAAGCTGTCCGCTAGTGAACTCGTTCACAAATGTCTTGATAATTATGCAGTTTTCACAATTCTCCTGGTCTTAAGTAACTACAGAAATTGTCCACCATATGAATACATGTATCCTGAAGCAGTTTCAGAATTTAAAACCAGCCACAGTTAAAGTCAATTCCATTTTTATTGATTTTCAAAAGATCATTTATGACTATATTACTACGAACCGAAGGAAGATCGTATCCCTGATCACACAAGGAAAGCTTCAAATTGAAATAATTGAATGAAGATAAAAGACCAAGTGTAGCAAAGGACTGTGTCAACATCGTTTCTAAAAATGACTATCTAGAATACCAGATAATGACATTATTGCCTTGTTGTTTTACTGATATTCATAACATCTTTGGTGAATTGACTGAAAAAGAAACAATCTGTGAAGAAATTGATGGGAACTTCAACTGTATAAGTCATATAATCGCTTTGGTCTAGAATAAAAACTATTGATATCAAATTCAATTCCTAATGAAGTCGAGTTCAGACAATGATAATAGGAGAGAACAAATTGATCGGTGATAAACTTGTAAGTCGTATGAAACTGTGTCTTGCAGCATAATAAAATATATGAGAATTCTGAGACTGCTATTCTTGGATTTTAGTCTCGGAGAGAAACTCAGGTGGTAATAAAAGCTTTAAACCTTTTCATTAGGGGAATCTTTATGTAAAAGCTCTGTATCAAAGGCTGCAAAAATCTAGCTTGCTCTTCGGAGAGAAGGAGGTTTCCAGAAGCAAGTACATTTCCAAGGCACGTAAAGCTTTCTTCCTTGCTAATTCAACTAAAGAAGCGAAACATGCAAAAGAGTTTTAGGTGTCAGTGGGTGCCTCGGGTGGAAATGTCGAATCTATAAGAGATTCTAAGTCTTTATAAGAGTTAACATGAATTTTAGTCTTATTGGCAATATGTTGATATTCCTTGAGAGTGTTGACTAATTTGTCAAGATCTTCACTGTTCTCATCCACTGTGGTTGGGGAGGTGGATGTGGCCGAGGAAATTAGAATTAACTCCAGAGACTCAATATGTGGTGATAAGACTAAAACATCTGAGGAATCTTGATAGGGGAAGCTGGAGATTCAAAATGGGCACCATTCGTTGATTTATTCGAGCCAAGGTTGTAGTCAAATTGGCTGCGAAACTTCGTTTTGGTGAGTTGGAGCGCTGTCCTGAGAAAGATTAACAGCACGCCGAGAGATTCTCGAGGGCTTGAATCATTTGTTTTTTCTATACTCTATAATGTAAATATCTTGAGTCTGGTTGCTATTTGGATGGTATTGTATGATGGGAAGAAAGAGTTTTTATTTTGGAATTATAAAATGCCAAAAAGTCAAATATGACCTTTTCATCAACAAACGGGCGTGTGGCGTAGTTGGTAGCGCGTACCCTTAGCATGGGTAAGGTCTCGGGTTCGATTCCTGACTCGTCCAAACATATATTTTTGTAGCTGACCTAATGCTACAATTGTTGGTAGATCTGCTTGTTCTAATCGACATTTAAATATATCTTATATTTTCGCAGCTAGTGTTTTTTTTTGTTCAAGCCAAATGAATACTGCGTTGCAATTTTACTATCGGCTATTTGAGCTTTCACTGCTCACCAAATTCTTTAATTGGGTCCGAGATATTATGTTATATTAGAACATCAAGTGTTAGAGTCCCATTTGTGAGGTGTTTACGAAGAATTGAAACTAAAATTTAACTATTGGAGTAGCAAGAGGAAAATGTAGATCAAGTTCCATCGAATTTTCTCTGATGAAAGGTCTCCAAAATATCCTACTATGTTTATCCTGCTCAAGCATAATAAATCGGATTTATTTTCTATTATCTAGTTTTCAGAATATTCAACCTTCAACCTTTCATCTAAACTGATAGTATGAATCCAAGCTTCAATTCTACGGTGGAAATTATGTAATTGAAGATAAAAACAAGAATTATACAACTACTCAGGAGTATAGCCAATTCATGAAAATAGGTTGAAAACTCTTCACAAGTACTCAGGTTATTGAAGTCATTAATTGTGTGAAAATTCATCTTTCTTTTCTATAGAATTTACCAAAAAGGACATGTGAAAACGCTCAAAAAAGGTAACTTCTATAAAATACATTTATTCGACATAAAATTAAACCAAAAGTTTCAATTTCAAGAAAGAGGCTTCACTAGCTCAGTCGGTAGAGCGTCAGTCTCATAGTTAATTACAATTGTGTTATCTGAAGGTCGACAGTTCGAACCTGCCGTGGAGCATATTTTTCAAGAGTTTATTCTAACCGTTTTTTTTATTTAAAGGGATTGTTCCAAACGTTTGTTTTATTTAAAGGGATTATTCTAAACCATGTTCTGTATAAAGGGATTATTCTAAACCATGTTCTGTATAAAGGGATTTTAATCTAAATGCCTTTTGTTCAAATGGGTTTTATTCTAAATGCGTACTGTTTAAATGGTTTATATTCTTATTTGAAATCTATTCTTGAAAGGATTTATTCTGAACTGGACTGGCTACGAGGAAGCACCTACAAAGAGTATTTTCTTAGGTAATATCGTATCATGCACTCATTAAGTAAGAATTTACACTTTGAAGAGTATTTCTACTAGGATTAACTTTCCTAACTTGCAGTAATAAGCTCAATTGTTGCTTTATGATATCCTTGTTGACTTTTGAAGTAGTGGATTCTTTCCATTCCAAATCAAAATACTTGCAAATGAATACAAGAACACAACCACAACTGATATCATCGCCTGATTCACATAGAATCAATGTGGAGGATGATCTAGGTATTTTGTTTATTAACAGAGGGAAGATTTCTCTCAATTGTTTAGAACCTTTCTTATTGGGCTCGACTTTATAACTATGAATAGTGACAACTGGATTTTCTGGAATGTTTAGTATGGAATACTTTGTGGAGAAAACAATAACATTTGCATATTCATTGAAGACGGGATAATTTAAGTCGGAGGTGATTTTGCCGAATGCCAACTTTGTATCCTCGTCATTGCGTTGAACTCTGCTCACATCTAGCACTAGTGTGTGTGTGCATTCAACCGATTTGGTTATTTCGTTCATTTTATGTAAAAGATCACTTTCAGTTAAATCGTTATAGATATAGCCATCAGCGTTTATAATATCTTCATTGGGGAAAATGTACTTCCAAAAGAATTTGGCATCCAATTTGCCCATACACACTTCCTTGGTAACCCACAACTCATGGTCATCACCTGCTCCCTGGATGTATTCAAACGATGTGGAGGCAACAGACAATTTCTGAAGCGTTGTGCACGAAGCAGAAACACATGCAATAGTATAATAAGGTTTACGAGTGTAGTCTGATGCAAATATAAAGTTATCTTGAGGTTGCAATTTTTTAGACCCAGGGTAATACCAAGTAGTGATGAGTGGTTTCCTTTGACCAAGAAGTTTAATGCACAGATTTGAATCGAACAAGCCCAAGCGTTTCACTTCAGCCACGAATTGCGGTATTCTCTGGACAATTTGATGGTGTTCATTAAGCGATACCATTTCTCGTGGGGTGCGTACCCAGTTTTGGGTCATCAAATTGCTGATAAACGCAGAGTCATCGCTTTCTGGATCAATTCCAAGTTCCCGTATCACCTCATCCGTAGAAACCCCATCGTAGAGAATGCTATTTATCACAGCACACCAAATTGGAATTGTTTTCAGCAAGGCATCGGGCAATAGTTTGCCCTTCCTGGTGGAGTCCACACTGATGATACCGTCGGAAATACCCAAGATAGGAAGCAAATGCATGTTGAGTCTTCTCAAGGAGAAGGCCCATTCGTTGGTGTGGCCATCCGTTGACTTGAAGTAACTGGTGTCCTCATACTGTGGGGTGTACCAAGGACCGCATCGCTCATTTGGGACAATAGGGTAATGCCTGAATTCCTCTCGTTGGTGTATATTGAATATGAACATAGAGTCATGTAGAATCAGCTGTAGTCTATTCTTCACCGAGTACGCATCACGACGGAGCTCCTTCCGTAAAGCTGAAAAGTCGTTCATCGCGTTTTATTTTTTATGGTATTAAATTTTATTTTATACACTATGTAGACAACTATGAAAGCTGGTATAATGGCCACTCTTTTAGTAATATGCATTTAGGGAATAATCCCGATGGGTTCCTTCATTCCTAATTCCCTTGTGATTTGTCTTGATGTGGCATGGAAACTCAAATGTGATTTTCAACAATACAAGTTTGATTTGTCTGGGATATTTCAGATACATGCTGTCAAAGGAAGTTCTTGGGCAAAGAATGTTTCTGTATTCGGTAAAAAGTTTCTGAGAATACAAGATCTTTGAATAGAAATTGGATCTTTGGATAAAAACTGGATAATAGATGGAATCTAGACACCTGTGAAGGAATCAGGAGATGTGAAAGAATTTGTAGTATGTGAAAGACTCTGTAAGATGTGAAGCAATTTGCAGTATGTGAAAGACTCTGGATATTTCACATACATACTAAGAAAATCAAAAACCATTGATCAATCGATGTTTCCCTGATGTGACCAAGAACTACCTGTTAAACCTTCTCTTTTTCATTTCTGCTCTTTGTCTTTCCTCTTCCATTTCTCTCCGGTCTTCCAACTCAGCGTTACGTTTTGATCTCATTTCTTCCTCGAAAATCTCAGCACCAGTGGCTTCCATATCATCTGAGTCATCGTCATAGTCATAATGAGAACGTTTTTTTCCTCTGTTGAAGATAGCCCAGATCTCGTCACGGTCGTAATCGTCACGATCTCTTCTTCGGTCGTACAGATTGTCTTCGTCGTCGTCGTCAACAACAAAATCATCAATGTCGTCGTCATACTCTTCCGAGTATTCCTCTTCCTCATCATCATATTCACGGCGTCTATTAACCGGTGGTGCAGATGCGCCTCTCTGTGATATCTTACTATTCTTTAGCTTATCCTGGAGTTTCTGCGATGGTGCTCTAATGGGGATCGGGTTTCTCGTGAGTGTCCTCGGCTCCGGTTCAGGCTGTCTTTTCAGTGCATTCAATGGTCTTTGTCCCGGTCTCGCACCCGTCGGTTTAATTGAAGGTCTACCTGGAGGAGGAACACGGCTATGTGCCCCCAGCGATAAGGGACGGCTATGTGCCCCCAGCGATAAGGGACGGCTGTGTGCCCCCAGTGATAATGCACGGCTTTGTTGCCCGATTGCTGTTCTAGAAGCGGGTGCAGTTCTGCCACTTTCGGGTCGTTTCTCTGGAGGTGGCGCGCTACTACTTTTACCCTTGATGGTGATGGAAAGCTTTGATTGATCGATCTTTGAAGCTCTCTTCATTAAGTCATTGAAGTTCATTTTCTTTTGCGGTGGTTTGGGTGGCCCAACAGGTCTTGTACCTGATCCTCTGGGCGGCGCTCCAGCACTTTTGGCAGGACCACCAGGACCACCAGGACCACCAGGACCACCAGGACCACCAGGACCTCGCGGTGCAGATGCAGATTTAGTTGACGCTACCTTCTTCTCGCGAGGAGTGACCACCTTTTTGGGCGGTAAGCCCTTCTTTTCTCGTAACTCTTGCTCCTTCTTCTCCTTCTCTAACCGTCTCTTCTCTTTGAGCATTGCTACAACTGGATCCACAGGCCGGGCCACGCTCGAAACACGCCCTTCTCGAACATTCGAGGCAGTGCTGGACTCAGACACAGCACCAACACTGGGCTTCGGAACCTGTCCCTTCTTCTTGATTTGCAGGAGAATCTCTGAAAGCGACATGCCTGATGCTGGAAAAAGAGTTTGACTTCTTGGAAAAATATCTGAAAACAAACATCAAACACCAAAATCCACACACAACAACGATGCCCGTACGATGAAACCGCCTGGGATCACGTGTAGTTGTGTAGCTCTCAGTGTGTTCTGGAAGTGTGCTCGTATGATCGTATCCTGATATACTGCTTTTGTAATGGTTTGTGATCGGATATCCTAAGTCTAATACTGATTGTTGGTACCTTATGTTTACCTAGTATACTTCTTATGTTCAGGATATTTAGTACACTTGATTAGGATATCCATTATGATTAGGATATCCATTATGATTAGGATATTCATGTGATTGGAGATTTAGTATTATCATTAGGATATCCATTATGATTAGGATATTCCTGTGATTGGAGATTTAGTATTATCATTAGGATATCCATTATGATTAGGATATTCCTGTGATTGGAGATTTAGTATTATCATTAGGATAATTAGTATTCTTATGATTGGAGATTTAGGATACTTATGATTAGAGACTCACTCGTATTTAGGATATTTAGTATTCTTATCAGAATACTTGAATGCTTATTAGAACAATTTTCCGAATGCTTGCTATAGAACTCATTATAATGCTTATTATGATTTGGGAACTAAAGGTTGAGAGTATTGCTGCGCTATTAACTCTTTGTAATATTCAGCAGATTATCTCATTTACATGATACCCTTCCTAGACAAAATTTTCTAGTGAATCCCTATCAATCGCTAAAAATCAATCCATTATGCATTGTCGAGTTAAACTACAATCCTGTTCCATCTAAAATCCTGTTCCGTAATTCCGCACTATCAAAGTCAGTACTCAGAGTATCATAGTCAGTACGCAGAGTATCAAAGTCAGTACGCAGAGTATCATAGTCAGTACGCAGAGGATCAAATTCAGTACACAGAGTATCAAAGTCAGTACGCAGAGGATCAAAGTCAGTACGCAGAGTATCATAGTCAGTACGCAGAAGATCATAGTCAGTACGCAGAGTATTAAAATCAGTACGCAGAGTATCAAAATCAGTACGCAGAGTATCGAAGTCATGATATATTTACTATATGGTTCATAATAAATGTTGGTCTAAATTATCGGGTGAGTGATTTAGTCCCTCGACAAGCTCCACCGATTTAAGCTAGTTTTTGAAAGCATCAGACCATTAAATGTTTGAGAAATAATTCATACCCATTAGATTTTTAAAAGAGTCAATCTTTTGAGATATCGTTGGAAGGTCCAAGTGTTGCATATGATCCGATTTAAGCGCTAGTAATGATATGATCTCGACTTGAAGTTGAATGATTTCGACTTTCAATTGAATGATATCTAATTTCAATTGAGTAATATCGACCAAATCAAGTGATATCGACCTCAAGTTAAATGATAAGATTTCGAATTCAAACGAAAGTCAGATTTCGAATCAACTGACTTCAAAGCTCCCGAACACGTTACCTAGCGGAAAGTCTTAAAGACCATTGACGAGCGACAATCCAGTACTAGCCAACTTCCCCCAGTTTATTCCAGAACCAGCAAGCAGTTTGGCGAGCAGACTAATGTCCAAGCCCGACAGACCAGAGTTCAAGACTTGCAGTGCAATCTGCCCAACATCCAAACCAGAACTGCCACCCAGACCAGAACTGGCAACCAGCTTCGCAACCAGATTGACAAGGTTATTGACATCTTTAGGATCAACGTTCTTAAGACTATTCACCACATCAACAACGACTTTGCTGATATTATCATTGAGATCTGAAGCCAGGTCCCCACCAGTAGCAGGCTTGGTTGCAGTAGGGGTCTTGGTTGCAGTAATAAGTGTTGTTGGTGTAGCAAGTGCATATCCATCTCTTGCAACCATATTTCCAGCATTAGCACCAGCAAAATGGATGCTAGCAGAAGCGGCCATACTGAAAAGTAAGCTAAGTGTGAAAGTTTTCATTATTTGAAGTTGTTAATGCTATGGTCATTGAGATGATTCTCTGGTTTTTATACATTTCGATTGGAATTTCCAACTGTGGTTGGTTCAATTCGTTTAAAAAATGGTTGCTGCTATTCATTTACGATTCTTTCGATTTAGGCTTTAGAGGCACGGTGCTTGTTTTAGTATATAATTCCCGTCGTAACATGATGTTTCGACAGGCTATGATTTCTTCGATGGACTATGACATATGAGATAGACTACGGCGTACGAGATGAGGAAAAGCTTAGTATAGGGACTATTGTATGGGGCTTAAGGTGTAGAAGTGTTCCAACTAGACAAGTGAATTCTGAAAGGTCAGTGGGGCTAGCTCATTTAGGATAGACAGTCTCGTTGCACGCACGTCGGACGTGGTCGTTGTCCATGTATCAGGGTCAACACTATGGAGAATGAATATACGGGAAATACAAACGTTCTTTGAGCACGTCAGAGTCATACACCCCTTGTTGAGAAATGATGTGTTTCAAATATTGAGGGGAAATACGCTCCATATAACCTTGAAACTGTTCGTCAATCCACACATTCTCCATCGCCCGTCTGATGATAGAATTTTGTTATAACCTTGTTCAGTATTTAGTTTTTGCTCCAAATATCTTCCCTGCCATCTGATTCTGTGTATTATCCCGAGGTTGGTAATTAAATTGTTCAAGCGTAGATAAATGTGCTAATTGTGTTTAATTGTAGAAGAGCATATGAGCTAGCTAATTCACGTGTTAAAGTGTAGAAAACACATCAGGTCGCTAATTGTTTTTAAGTGTAGAGGAGTATGAGGCTTATGATTTAAAGTTATAATCGACAATAGTATCTTGCAGACTTATCTGTAATTAGGCTATAGCATTTAATAATAGGTTATATCTGAAGTCTTGGATATTTGCTAGGCTACAGCGCGCATTTGATATTGAATTGATTATAACATCAAGTATGGATGGACAATAATGTGGCTATAACGATCACAATGCAGGTATAATCAAAAGAGAGGGAGATATCAAGCACCAGATGCGCTATGAAAGGAACAAAACCTGTAAGGGGTGTATAAGAAAGCCCCGGCCTGATACAAGGTCAAAAAGCCAGTGTCTTTTGATCCCTGTGGATCATAACTTCATCACCTCGTGCATATTTACACACTAATTTTCACATAATCAAATAATCTTCCTCTTGAGCGTGTCTTTGATTTCGTCTAAATATTGTAATCTCCACTTGAGAGGTTAACTTTTTATTATGAGTGGTGGGGTGAATTTTGGCTAAGCCCTAACTTGGCATTCGAATTGGGCCTGTTTTCGCAGCCATTAAAAAATGCTCACAATAATTACAGTTGACAATAGACAAGGTTGTAGAAATAGTTAACATAATGTTGACAGAATGCTAACTTATAGTCAATAGAATGTGAATCATAGCTGATAGTTAATAGAGTGCTAACTTATAGCTAATAGAATGTGAATGATAGCTGATAGTTAATAGAATGCTAACTTATAGTTAATAAGATTTTCAGAAATGTGATTGTTAAGTGAAATGTGGATGTTAAATGAAATGTGATTGTTTAATTGAAATGTTATTACTCAAGGGAAATGTTATTATTCAAGGGAAATGCGATTATTCAAGGGAAATGTAATTATTCAAGTGATAAGATTCTGAGAGGATTTTGGTAGGCTGTGATTGTACTGTAAAGAAGATCGTGGATTGTTGACTGAAAAGATGACCATGGACCGAAGCCAAATTGTTGACTGAAAAGATGACCATGGACCGAAGCCAAATTGTTGACTGAAAATACGATCAAGGAAACGAAGATTATCAACAGTAAATACGACTGTGATAAGTAAATATGATTGTGCTAAGCGAAAATGATTGTGATAAAAGAGGACCGTGACCAGTAAAAACGACTGTGAGCAGTAAAAATGACTGTGCAAAGTAGATACTATTTTGGCAAGCAAAATGATTGTCTTAATATACAATTGCAGAAAAATGCAGATAATAAAGATGTAGAGAAGAAATTACCAATATTCTACAGAAACAGAATGCAACTTCAATAAATAATTGCGTGTACTACAACTACTATAAACATGTTTTCTTCTTCAAGACATTGCTGGTACGATAAATGTGCAATTAGTCCTTTGGACCAATCATGTTTTCAGGTCTAACCCATTGGTCGAATTCTTCCAGACTCAAGACACCCAATTCCATTGCGGATTGCTTCAAGGTCAATCCTTTCTTGTGAGCGTTCTTAGCAACCTTTGAAGCGGAGTCGTAACCAATCTTAGGGTTCAAAGCTGTGACCAACATCAAGGATTCGTGCAACAACTTGTCGATCTTTTCCTTGTTGGCAACAATACCATCGACACAGTTCAATCTGAACGAGTTAGAGCCATCAGCGATCAATCTAATGGAGGAAAGCAAGTTAGAGATCATGACAGGCTTGAAAACGTTCAATTCGAATTGACCAGAGGCACCTGCAAATGTGATGGCTGAGTGGTTACCGAAAACCTGGGTGGCAACCATGGTCAAGGCTTCGTTTTGGGTTGGGTTAACCTTACCAGGCATGATGGAAGATCCTGGTTCGTTTTCTGGCAAGGACAATTCACCGTAACCACATCTTGGGCCGGAACCCAAGTATCTGATATCGTTGGCGATCTTGTACAAGGAGACAGCGACAGTGTTCAAAGCACCCAGGGCTTCAACGATGGCGTCGTGGGCGGCTAAGGCTTCAAACTTGTTTGGAGCAGCCTTGAAGTCTAAGCCTGTCAATTGGGAGACGGTTTGGGCAATCTTGACGTCCCAACCCTTCTTTGTGTTGAGACCAGTACCAACGGCAGTACCACCTTGAGCCAAGTACTTGAGGTTTGGCAAGGTTTTTTCGACACGTTCGATACCGTTAGTCAATTGTTGGACGTAACCGGAGAATTCTTGTCCCAAAGTCAAAGGAGTGGCATCTTGCAAGTGGGTTCTACCAATCTTGATGATGTCGGAGAATTCTTCAGCCTTGGCTTGTAAGGAGTCACGTAACTTGGTCAATTCTGGGATCAAGGAGTGAGTTATTTCGGTAACAGCAGCAATGTGCATAACGGTAGGGAAGGTATCGTTAGAGGATTGAGACATGTTACAGTGGTCGTTTGGGTGGACTGGAGACTTGGATCCAAGTTGACCACCCAAGATCTCGATGGCACGGTTGGAGATAACCTCGTTGGCGTTCATGTTGGATTGCGTACCGGAACCCGTTTGGAAAACAACCAATGGGAAGTGATCATCCAACTTACCTTCGGCAACTTCGGTGGCAGCTTGTTGGATGGCAGCAGACAACTTAGGGTCCAAGGCACCAAACTCCTCGTTCACAATAGCAGCAGACTTCTTCAAAATACCAAAAGCTCTGACAACAGGAATTGGCATACGGGCAGCCTCTCCACCAATCTTGAAGTTCATCTTGGAACGAGCGGTTTGCGCTCCATAGTACTTGCTCGAGTCAACTTCAATCTCTCCAAAGGCATCACTCTCGACTCTAGTAGATGCAAATCTAACAGAACCGTTGCTGACGGCACGGAATTGTCTGGTAATTGGGGTGTATCTGGTTCTCAACATGTTTGAGTAGGCTTTAATTTTTCGTTTTTTTTTTCCCTCTCTATAAATCTTTGATCCGAGGTTTGATTGGGCACATGCCACCCGTGACACTCCGATAGACTGAGTGGCCAATTAAGAAACCAACCAGCGGTGGTGTTGAGCGTGCTTTCGTAAGAATCTTAGTCAAATGATGATTTGGTGACTAAACTCAGTGTCCAGATGACTCCTCGGTGAGTCGTTTCCCCACAGATACCGAATGCGGAGTGTGGAGAAGTTCCGAGTATCGGTTTTTGCATAGGACATTTAGTTAAGTGTGGACACATTTTTATGATAGTGCGTGGTATAGAAGTAGTTAGTGGGATAGTGGCAGTGGGATAGTGCGTATTAGTGGGATAGTGCGTATTAGTGGGATAGTGCGTATTAGTGGGATAGTGCGTATTAGTGGGATAGTGCGTATTAGTGGGATAGTGCGTATTAGTGGGATAGTGCGTATTAGTGGGATAGTGCGTATTAGTGGGATAGTGCGTATTAGTGGGATAGTGCGTATTAGTGGGATAGTGCGTGGTATAGTGCATAGTTATACTGGAGGATAGCGACAGTTTTACTGAACAACTAGTTTTCCTGAACGGCCAAATTGAGATAACTCATTCACTTAATCGTTATTGGTATTCTTTATTCCATTGGCTTTCTTATGATTACAGTACCCACCTGACAGACCTTATTCCATCATGATTTTGAAATATCGGTCCACTTTTGGCTAAAATGCTTATTAATGGGTCGAGCTCCAGATCTTTAAATTCTCTTATTCTGCTTTTCCTTTGGTACTGTTCCTGTAACTTGTGATGTACTCTATTCTTTAATTAACCGCTCTGTAAACTCAGATAACCTTAGGCGGGAAGAATAAAAATTGTACTTGAACTATAATGATCGAATTATAGTTACCTTAATGTCCATGTAGTAAAATCTGACCAATTTATGAATTCTTTAATTGTAAATCCAGTCCAATTAGAAAACCAATTAGAAAACCAATTAGAAAACCAATTAGAAAACCAATTAGAAAACCAATTAGAAAACCAATTAGAAAACCAATTAGAAAACCAATTAAGAAACCAATTGGAAAACCAATTAGAAAACCAATTAGAAAACCAATTAGAAAACCAATTAGAAAACCAATTAAGAAACCAATTGGAAAACCAATTAGAAAACCAATTAGAAAACCAATTAAGAAACCAATTGGAAAACCAATTAGAAAACCAATTAGAAAACCAATTAGAAAACCAATTAGAAAACCAATTAAGAAACCAATTGGAAAACCAATTAGAAAACCAATTAGAAAACCAATTAAGAAACCAATTGGAAAACCAATTAGAAAACCAATTAGAAAACCAATTAAGAAACCAATTAGAAAACCAATTAGAAAACCAATTAGAAAACCAATTAGAAAACCAATTAGAAAACCAATTAAGAAACCAATTAGAAAACCAATTAAGAAACCAATTAGAAAACCAATTAGAAAACCAATTAGAAAACCAATTAAGAAACCAATTAGAAAACCAATTAAGAAACCAATTAGAAAACCAATTAAGAATACCAACTCTTTATTTATGATAACAAATTCATAAGAATCATGTATTATCTTTATCTCGGCCATGAAAATTATACAAAAATCCCGTAATCAATTGCTCTAGTATACATTTGCAATATACTTCTATAACGTCTATTAAAGTCAGGAGCACTGAACCCTCTATATTCGATCATCTTGATCATACTTCTTGCTAGATTATTTATATTTATGATTCCCATTCGGAAGCACTTGGGAAGTTCTGCATGGATAACAATTTTGCTTGATAGCAATTGCAGCAATTAGAACAAATAGTACTCTGAAAGGTATTACAAAAGAGATATCACTGTGGTGGAAATATCACTGTGGTGGAAATATCACTCTGATGGAAATATCACTCTGGTGGAAATATCACTCTGGTGGAAATATCACTCTGGTGGAAATATCAATGTGGTGGAAATATCAATGTGGTGAAAATATCACTCTGAAGTATTCCAGAACAATACGAATTCCAACTATCGATGCATTTAGGATTGAAATGTATCATACTCATCTTGCGTAGGCCACTCCCAGCCATTGTTAACCATCAGAAAATGCTGGATATACCTTGTACTATACTCCTTCGGGAGAGCATGTAACAAGACCAACAATGTGAGTTTGGAAGGAACCACCTCTAGGTGCTGCCACCAACGAATCAACTCGGCCAACTCGTTCATATAGTCAAACTGTTTTAACATTCGGATATACACCTGCCATGTAGCGTTCGAGACATGGAGGCTCGAGACATTTTTTTTGAATTCGTGGATAGCAACCTGGGGGGCGTAGAAGTCTCCCCATACTATGTATCCTCCGTTTCCGTTATTCTTTGTCGAAGCCCGAATCAAAGCAAGAAGTGCTTTCTCGTTTGGCGACTTGACTTGCTGTTTGTACAAGTCATACACATTTTGAGGCTCAGCTATGGCCTCACCTAAAAGCATGGTTCCTGTCAACTGAGGACCCTTGGTTGTCAACCCATACAAGTGTCGAGCGTACGATGTTATGGAGTCGAAGCCTTTGTATTTTGTGCTTTCCCGGTCGCGATCGCTAGAGCTTGGATCGTCCCATGGATAGTACACTTCTTTAAGCTTGGATTCTCTGTTTTCGTATAACATTCCAATGTACACATCGAGGATACTGTCCAATTCACGGCTGATCAATTCCAGAGGGAGTTCCTGCACAAATCGATCCCAGTCGTTAATACCTCTTAGAGGCTTAAGCAATAGCTTTAGAACAGATGTTGTTACCAATTGGTTGCCGTGTTTCAACATTTCGCGTAGAACGTGGATTGATCTTCTCAGATCAAGCAATTCGAATTCCTCGAGTTTCTTCAAGAATGATACCCACAAGAGATTTGAGTTTGAGTACTTGTAGGCATCGTTGAACTGCTTTAGCAATTGTTCTGGAGAATCAGACGTGATGACCTTTGCGGCATGGTATGCAACGTAATCAATATGCTGTAGAGCATGCTCACCAGTGAAGAACCGCTTCTCTGCCAATTCAAGTAAGCTTTGAGATTTTGCGTTACCACGAAGAGTGATAACCAATCCCATAGTGGAGTGTAAGTTTAATAAATTGTGAGTGCCTGAGTCCAGGTTACCCACCACAGATATCATTTTCACAAGAATCTCGTGTCCCTGGATAACGTATCGCAGCACATTCTGGCGTAGTAACGCAAACCGCGAGAGCTCCCAGATGAGTTTGTTGATAAACCCTGTAGTGATCATTTTCTTTTTATGTTTGAGGTATGGGAAAGTGGTTTGTAGTATATGCGGCACTTGCGACGGGTTGAATATCACAGCGTAATACAAGAGGTTATCTATGCACAGTTTGATTTGTTCTTGTTTTGGTGAATTGGCGATATTGGCCATGTACTGAGTCCAGAGGTCCACCTGTAAGTCCACCTCTATTTTCGAGCTGGGGGTTCTTTGGATCACATCCATTATTACCCCAACGGGTATGCGTGATCTTTTCGTTAATGCAATAGAGCTATCTGTCACGTTCGCAGCGGTAATGCTCTGTATCCAACTGATAATGTCGTCATTGGTGCACTTTTTGTTTAGTTTCTTGAGGCTGGTTATATGCTGTTGGATACGTTTTTTGGATTCAATCCAGTCAGGCGTACTTGTAGGTTTGTTCTTTTCAGCAAGAGAAATGAGTGTATGTGTTTGAGATAGTCCACGTCGTATTCCCAGAGTGTTCCTTCCAATATCAGATTTGTAATGAGACTGGATATCAGAGTTGCAATGAGACTGAACATTTGACTGAACATTCGACTGAACACTCGACTGAACACTCGACTGAACATTTGACTGAACATTCGACTGAACATTCGACTGATAATTCGACTGATCATCAGATATGAGTAGCTCACATAAAGATGCAGGCTTTGAATGGTTAAAGCTGTTACTCACCATCTCACATAGAGCTTCTGGAGAGGCATCTCGTGCAAGCACGAGTATATCAAATAAAATCGATTCAATTTCTGGCTGGCCACGCACCTGGACATCATTTCCGTCACTCAACGCCTTTATATACACGGGCCACGAGTTCAAAGTGGCTTGAAGGTGTATTCTCTGGCCAAAGCGGGTTTTCTTGTGGATGAGAGACGAGTACTTATTCCTCCATACACGGTCTTTTACCCTCGACAAAGCGATATGATCCACCGTGCCGAGGCCTGCAGTGCCGTTCTGCACACCCACACCATAGCACCGCACGAGCGGTAGTCGTATACCAAACCGAGTGACTCGGTTCATTACTAGTGAATTTTTTCTATTGCGCACTGAAAACCTAATCACTGTGGATGGCATCGGACCACACGAGACGTGAAGAGGGCACCAGCGTCTGACTAGCTTTGAATTATATACGACTTTTTGGTTTCCTGTGGTGATAGAACGACTTCAAGGCATATGATAAGCAAGCAGATACAACGGAGACAGAAGTAACAGATACAACGGAGACAGAAGCAACCAGATACAACGGAGACAGAAGCAACAGATACAACGGAGACGGAAGTAACAGATACAACGGAGACAAGCGAAACGGAAACTGATGAGAAGCGGAAGCAGAAGCGAAACAGTAAGAACAGGAAGGTAAACGCAGAAGGAACACTCAGAAGGAACAAAGAATACACTAAAACTACAAGCAATGGAACCGTTATATAAAGATTTGTTAAAAGAGACACTTAAGGAAACCGCTGGGACAATGTCCCGTAAGAGACGACGGATGAATGAGCCAGTCAATGAGAATAAACTGGAGATGTCGACCGCGGGACTGAAGACACGTAACCTACCAAAGCAACCGGAGACAGTACAGCAGCCGGAAACACATAAACTGCAAATGCAACCGGTGACACCGAATGGACCGGTAAACGAGACACCACTGCAACATCAGGAAAGCAAAAACTCTAATACAGCGGAGCCCGACAATGACGAGCTGTCAG
Organism: Kodamaea plutei; assembly: GCA_030705055.1. Taxonomy (NCBI): domain Eukaryota; kingdom Fungi; phylum Ascomycota; class Pichiomycetes; order Serinales; family Debaryomycetaceae; genus Kodamaea; species Kodamaea plutei. The sequence continues at coordinate 82,120 of JANIWJ010000015.1, read as the reverse complement.
ACTCTGACTTCGAGGACATACCATTAGATGTAGCCGAAATCAACACGCACGCCAATTACATGGAGTCGCTCCAGAAGGACCCCAACGAGTCTGAAACGTTTTCGATACAAATCAGTGCGCCTGCGCCACCCCCCTCGAACAAGCGGTTCACGGCGATCACGAAGGAGCAGCGGCACACACGCGTGCTCATCCACCAGGCATACATTGTAATGATGGGGATCCACGGAGCAATACGAAACCGGTGGTGCAGCGACCCCGAGCTTTTGAATGGATTGCGCGCATCGGTGAAACCAGTACAGTTCTTCAACAACGACCCCAAACTCCTTGACCCTGTGAAAGCACGGCGGTTTCTTGACGCACTACAATCCGTTCAACGTAACTACGGGAACAAGTTCAAAGTGCTGAATGAAGGACTTGTCAGAAAAGAATGGGACGAGTTGGCGGCACCGCAGTGGAACAATCTACGTGATGTAACCAAGAAAAAGTTTAGGTCACTTATTCTACAGCACCGCGGGTCCCGTGACATCGCCGCCCAAGGATTCACCGCGTTGCTTCGTGCGTTGGGCTTGAATGCCCGTTTGGTGTTTTCCCTTCAACCACCAGACTACACGCAGATTTCTGCAAAACCTAAAAAAAGCTTCAAGCCGGAGGTTGTGGCAAAGTCAGACACAATGGCGCGCTTCAGCAACAAGGCGAATGTGTTGCTGTCGATGCGCGCGCTGGCCACTGTACTGAGCGGCCCGGGTGCGAATGCGAGGGCAACACTGTTGCTGCGAGGCTCGTCCGAGTCACTAGTGCATTTTTGGACAGAGGTGTGGAACCCATACCTGAAGAAATGGCTTGGGGTGGAGTGCACCAAGCTCAATGTAATGGAAAACAGTCCAATGCGGCGGAAATCCAAGTTTGAAGAGGCTCTAAAGGGAAATGTGTTTTATGTGTGGGCGTATGGCGCGCACGGCACAGTCAAAGACGTGACGCGCAGGTACGCCCAACAGTTCAATTCCAAGGTTGTAAAGAAACGCATCGGACACCGTTCGGATGACGACGAGTACTGGTACCAGCGAGTGCTTGCGAGCATGGGCCGGGACACCAAGCCCTCCAAGATTGACATCCTCGAGACCAAGGAGTTCTACGACCGTGACATGACGGAGGGTATGCCCAACAATGTGAACGACTTTAAGAACCACCCATTGTATGCCTTAGAGTCGCAGTTGAAGCTCTCCGAGGTGATTTATCCGATGGACACAGCAAAGTGCGGGATGTTCCGTACTCGCAACAAGAACACCATCATCCCCGTATTCAAACGCTCACACGTGCACGAGCTCAAGTCTGCCAAAGCGTGGTACATGAAGGGACGTGTGCTTAGAATGGGTGTCCAGCCGTTGAAAACTAAACGTAAACGCGGCGAAAAGGGCGCCGATGACGAGGAAACACGGTTATATGCCGAGTTCCAAACACAAATCTACTTGTCTCCCCCCATTGTGGATGGCGTGATCCCCAAGAACGCATTCGGTAACATCGACTTGTATGCCTCGCATATGCTTCCGGAAAATGGTGCGTATATCGAAGCGGACAAGTATGACATGAAGACAATAGAGCACGCGGCACGGATACTTGAAATTGATTATGCCAGGGCTGTTGTTTCGTTTGACTTTACCAACAGGTCACGGAAAATTACACGCGTGCCCAAAGTCAAAGAGGGTGGTGTGGTTGTGCATAGGGACCACACGGAGGCAATGGATTTGGTTATGGAACATCTCCACGAGGAGGAATTGGAGCGAAAACGCATCGAGTGTAGAATCGCCTCGATGAAAAACTGGAAGTTCTTCCTCACAAAGTTGCGTATCTCGGAGAGATTGAATAGGCACCATGGAGTTGTGATGGATGCAACAGATGGTAGTGATCAAAGTGATTATAGTGTTCATTCCGAAATTGAGCACTCTGATTATGAAGACAATGGGGACGAATTCGGTATGGAACTCGAAGAAACAGGAGGATTCGTTAACGAAGGTGAAATATTAAGCAATACGGACGGTGGATTCCTTAAAGAGAAAGGTATATCCGTAACCACTGTAGGTCCTCATGAGGAATTTGCATCCAACCCAGAGTTTGCAAATGAAACAGATGACATGGACGGTGGTTTCATAAAAGATACTGACGATGAAAACATGGATGGCGGATTCATAAAAGATACTGACAATGAAAACATTGGTTTCGTAAAAGATACTGACGATGAAAACATGGACGGTGGTTTCATAAAAGATACTGACGATGAAAACATGGACGGCGGATTCATAAAAGATACTGACGATGAAAACATGGACGGTGGTTTCATAAAAGATACTGACGATGAAAACATGGACGGCGGATTCATAAAAGATACTGACGATGAAAACATGGACGGCGGATTCATAAAAGATACTGACGATGAAAACATGGACGGCGGATTCATAAAAGATACTGAAATCAAGAATACTCACGGCGAGTTCAATGAGAATTTCAGCAACGAAGAAGGTCTCATAATTGAGACAGAGAAAGAGGAAACAAAAAGGTTCACAATAGAAAACATGAAAGGCACAGACCAAGATAGAAACAATAAAGCTGAAATCAAACACGATTCTGCATTGAATAATACAAACAAACTCACGCTTAACTCCCGCTCTATGGTCCATGTTGATCAGGTGAGACCCAACAATACTAAGGATCAACAGAGTGTGGATATACAGGGCTTGAGCTCAATAAAAAGCCCCAAGCAGCAACGAGACTCACGTGATGTGTCTGGTTACAGTCTGCCAAGGGATGAGAAAAGGGCCATGACATTAAAGTACGAGGACAGATCACGTAGCGATGTCGCAAGTAAAAATACTCATTTCTCAGGTTGCGCATCAAATAGCGATGAAGAGCAAATGGTGACTAATAATATCAATGACACAATAGAGGAGCTTCCGGACGAGTTCTTCACAATAGAAGATGGAAAGTTAGTTTATGTGCCCCCAGCAGAGTCAAGTTTGGAGTGCTCACAGACCTTCCCAAATAGGCAAGATGAACCACATGCACAAAACACGATGGAAGGCAGCGGGTCCAGTGGCTCAATTGGGAATGAGTTTGGTACTCCGGAGCGTTCCCAGGATGAGGAACATTTCTTCGAGTCATCTGAAGAGGAGAAGTTACAGAGGGAAGAAGAGGATTTTGGATTCGACTACGAATCTGACTAAAGTGTTGCGCGCAAAACCCCATGCTAAGCAAGCGCAAAATTATTTAAAGAAAAATATTAGTATGTATAGTAGTGAACGCATTTTTTTTTTCACGTTCAAAAAAAAAGAGACAAAAAAGAAGTTCCACAAATAGAGCGCATTTTATTATTTTTTCCATTTGCTTAGAATGAATCATTCTGATATAAAAGAGAAGAGATATCCTGGGATTTATCGCGGGTGTAATTAAGACAAGATGTATAGCGCAGTTGCAGAGAATGTTCTTGGGACGATAGGTACTGTTTTATGGTGTATCCAGTTGGTACCACAAATCATAGTGAATTACAGAAAGAAGGATGTTACTGGGTTACCACCAGTTATGTTATTCTTGTGGGCAGCAAGTGGTATTCCATTTGCCATCTACTTTGTTGGAACTGATGCTGCCATTCCACTCCGTGTACAGCCACAGTTGTTTACAGCATGTTGTTTTATCCTGTGGGCACAGACTTTGTACTATCCACCTTCGCAGTTACTGCGTAAGAGGATGGTAGCTCTCTTGGCCTCCTTTGTCATTGTATCCATAGGCTTGGAGGTTGGGTTTATCCTTTGGTTAAGACCTCTCCACAGAAAGGGTGAAACATGGCCCTTGTTGATCATCGGTATCATTGCTCTGGTGTTGCTTGCAATTGGGCTCATCCCACCATACTTTGAATTGGCAAAACGTAATGGACGTGTCGTTGGAATCAACTTCTTCTTCATCTTTTTGGATTCAAGTGGGGCTTTTTTCCTGATTCTAAGCATTGTTTTTGGCACCATGGATATCATGAGTATTGTTTTGTATGCTATCGTTTTGGGTATGGAGATTGGTATTGTAGCATCGCATTTGATCTGGTATAATTTTAGAGGAGGGAAACAAATTGTGTTGGAAGAAAAGGCTGCGGCTGAAGCTGAAAAGGCTGCGAAACCTGAAAATGCTACTGAAGCCGAGTCGGCCAGCCAATTGAATGCTAAGATGTTCTCTAGTGAGGATGATCTCAGCGAAGAACAAACTTCAGCTCACTCAAGGGTGTAATTGACCACCATGCATATGGCTCGGCCTTATTTATTTATGATACCAAATGACCTCTTAATAGACTTAATCACACTGTATAACAACTTAATCAAATGTATACCGTATAACAACTTAATCACATGTACACCGTATAACAACTTCATCACAAGCATTCCAGATTTTGCTCTTGTGTGGCTTTCGTATAAATTAACCAATATGTACATGGTATCGTTTTATCGTATCCGTTTTTTAATTAGATAAGCGATTCGATGTTCCTGGAGATTGTTAATATTTTAGACGCATTCAGCGTGATTGTAGGCTTTAAGAAAAGTTCCAATTTGCTTGGCTCACTTCGGAGTTTGGAGCATGATTGGTAGATAGTGATCAGAATTTTTGTGAGAATAGCTTTGCTCTAAGCGGCAAAATAAAAAAAAAAAAAAGACATACGAAGGTGTCGTACCGACAGCGGCAGAAAAAAATGTCATACATAGATGCACTGAAAGCGGCAAATGCGCTTGAGAATGGAACTCGTGATGGAATTTAACTAGTTTTTATTACACCTTGCAGTCATAGGGCGCATTTTGCTTTGCTACTTTTCTGTGCACCCATCAACGAACTACGCGCAAAACTCTACCTGTTTACTCATAGCGGCGTTCATTCAGCTAATTGTCGTATAGCGCAAATTCAAATATTTTCAGCTACTGTCTGCAAATCTCCAGACATTTGACATGGCATCAGCAATGTCGCAGATTTGCAGTCGGTGTGGACCAGACATTTTTGCAAGAAGGACTATAACGTTTAGGCTCCAATAAACTTAACCTTCCCGGTTCATCAGCTACACTAGGGATTTTGCTGGCTGAATCATCGATATGTTTGTTTTCTGAGTCTGCTTGAATACTAGAACTTGTCTTCTGTAGTTTGGATTTTCTTTGCAACCAGTGTGGAGAATCTAAAAAGCCACAAGAATTCCAATCGGTTTAGCCGGAGTGAACAACGTGATACTAAAACAGTAGTTTAGTTTCCTGATGATAAAATCAAACAGTAATTGCCTAGCAATCAAACAGAAAGTTCCTGGTAATGAAATCAAATAGAGATTGTAGAATTTCAAATTGTAGCAGATAATCATCTATGTTCAATCGCGATGAACAAAATGACCCACGCTCAGTTTTCGGAATGATGTTGCTCTACATAACACTTGAGTATAACCAGATTTTCCTTTAGCTAGTTTATTTTTTGTTGGATCTGTAGCGATACTTTTGAATAGTTGTTAATTGAGTCAATATCGCTAGTATATTTGCCATGTTAACACTCCCATTGTACTTGCTTCTAATTGTAGGCTGCCCCTCTATCTTTAGTTGATTGAAAGCATTAAGGCATTGAGGCGCTCGTATATTTTTAATTTAGGTTGGTGAGGCTTTCTACGCTCATGCCGATTTAATGTACGCTGGGCGAAATCGTTATACCTTGTACTGATTCAGCTGTACACTCTGTAAAATAGTGTCTCAATAGCTGGGGGTAATTTATGCTACGCTGGGTATAACCTATGCCACGCTAAGTATAATCTATACACTACGCAAGGTATAATTTATATTCAACGCTCGATATAGTTTTAGCCATACTCGATATTATTTGTCGTTATGCTAATTAATATGCTACGCTAGGTATTATTTGCCGTCGCACTTGGTAAGATTGGTATTATTTGCCGTCGCACTTGGTAAGATTTATGCTACCCTCGCTATAATTTATTACTCGCTCGCTATAATTTATTGCACGCTCGCTAATATTTGTTGCACGCTCGCTAATATTTGTTGACTACGCTGCTGCCGTCAGCTTAAAAACCAAACTACATACGAATTTTACGTTATTCTCACAGCGCGCACCAGACAAATAAAACCAAACACATGTCGTCGTTCATCCCCCTCAACATCACTGAGGACCCGACGTTAAGCAAGAAAGACCTCGAGGAGGAACATTCACGGGAACTCCAAGTTGAACAGTCGTTCAAGCTCTACCAACAAGCATTGGAATACCACAAGTCTAAGGAGCTAACCAATGCCTACAAAGTGTATGAAGAGCTCTTCAAACTAGACGTTATAACCAACCATTACCATGAAGAGCCCGATTTTATACGAGGGTTACAGAACGGCGGTGCGAACCAATTCCCTGACGAGCTATCCTTTCTTTCGCCCAACGTGAAGACCCTCCGGTACTTGGTGTTCCGCAACCGTGGGTTCCTCTACTTGGACATCTTCAAGGACGCCGGTGTCACAGCAGTGCTAGCATCCAAAACTGACATAGATAAGTTCAAGCACGAGTTGTTCTACACGCTGATCGATGACTTGTGTGTGTCACTTTTCTACCAGGATGGTGACGAGCTCCTACTTGAAGTTTTGTATGAGATATTCACGTACTTGGGTATAATGAGGCTCGTGAAACTGACTTTGGAATACTCAATAAGCAGACAGTATGAGAGCGATGACATGATCCCCGTTGCCCGCTCGATATTCCGGAAATTGGACGTTCTCAACCGCTCGTTAGACTTTACACTACCACAAGCATCGCTAAACTCATACGCCAAATACAAGGCCAAAATAGATGAAAAATGGTGTTTCTTACATTCAGTCAAGCTCGACTATGAAGCTCAGATTGCGAAAACCAAGTCGTTGAGGAGAATCGAGATTCCCTTGGATGATTTGACCTGGCTCGGAGTGGTTAATGTGGTGAACCAAACAGTAAAAAAGTGTCAGGATTCGAGCAAATTCCAGCAGAAAACAAGAAGCATAGAGCCGTACTTGTTAACTGAAGACTCAATGGATCGTATGGTTTTCAAAGTAGTTGATTCCAACATTGGTGATGAAGAATCCAATGGTGGTGATTCGCCGGTTTCTCCTGAGATCGATATTGATGATGAGTTGAAGGCAGACTCAATGGATCCGGAAGGTATAGAGGATAAGGCTGAGATGGATAATTCTGAAGATATCGAACAAATAGACAAAGGCATAGATGCAACCTTGACTGAATCAACAGATGGAACAAATAAATCAAATGAATCGAGAGTAGAGGAGGATTCAAAGACATCAGATGAATTAAAAGAGATAAAAGACGAAGAAATAAAAGATGTGTCAAATGAAACAAATGAAATATCAAATGAAACAAATGAAATATCAATTGAAACAAAAGACATATCAATTGAAACAAAAGACATATCAATTGAAACAAAAGACATATCAATTGAAACAAAAGATGAAGATATGAAAGATAAAGACACCAACAAAGCCGATATTGGGAAAGACGAAACCAAAGACGAATCGAAGAAAGAAGAATCGAAGAATGAGAAATCGGAAAAGACGGGCCGTCAAATACAGCGATCATCGAAAAGACTAGCGAAAACGGAACCCCAAACTATCATTGTTAAGCTTGAGAAGTCCTTTTTTGTAGCGACATCCAAGTTCTTTTCTGACTTGAATGAGCATTTGCAGGGTAGTGGGCTTGCGTTCCACGACATTGTGGATGAGTTTGTACCTGGAGAACTTGCAGGCCAAGTGAGCTCGCAGGACTTTATTGATCTTCTTAACAACTGGGTTCCACAGTATTCGCGAGTTTTCCAAAAGGATGATCACCTGGCCAAGGCTGCAGATGGTGAGAAGTCGAAGCTCGTCGAGGTGTTGAACGATTTCAACCGAGGCAAGTCTTTGCAGGCCAATGGCACTCCACACTTGGCGCTGGCAGAGACGGGTGACGAAATCAGGGAGTTTGTACAGACGTTAAACGACTCTGAATTGCACTATAGCGACATTAAGATTCGCATCATTCGACATTTGGCCGGGGTGCATTCGGACAGGGGAGAAGCAACGTGTTTCATCGTGGACACCACCTGGAATAAAAAGTTATACACCAACATCAAAGAATGGATCATGCAGTTTGAAGGACACCTTCTCGAAAGCATCAAGATGAAGTCGCAAACGTTTGAAGACTTGGCCTTATCTGTGAGTGTCCAGGAAATCATGACTGATGCCTACATCTCGATCAAGTCGCAAATCAACAACCTCCATCAGAATGCAACGAAAAAGTCTTCACACATGCGGAGCACAATCAATGCGTTGAGTCTCGACTTGTTGCGCATCAACGATAAACTCAAGAAATGGTCCGATATGTACTTGGGATGCTACTTTGAGTTGGGACAAGAGCGTACGGACCGCTTGTTCTACGCAGTGCACTGTCGGTACCGTTGGTGTGCTTTACAAAAGGAAAAGTTTCTGAAACCCAGCATTGAGAACAACGATATGATTATGGCCAAACTGTACGAAATGCTCGACTACGTCAAGGAACACAACTTGAGCATTCCATTACCCAACTATGAGAACTTGGTCGATATCAACCTTGATACAATCAAAGCACAGTTGACCTCCACGTCAGTCATGTCAATGTTCTCCAAAATTATATACACAGATTCCCCAGAGGGTAACAGCGACGCAACCAAACTCTTGGAGTCGATTCTCATCAAAAAGAGTGTCAATTCTTCCATCGAAAAGGGTGACCATTTTTTGATGGAAGAGGAACACGACCCCTCCATGGAAACGCAACAAACTGAAGGCTCGACGAAAGAAGACCTTCGTGGCTACGACCAGGATGCCATTGCCTCCATTAAGTCTTTCTTACAAAAGTCCCCCGTGGATATGAAGTTGAGTCTCTGGAGTGTCATGTTCCAGTACTACGAGGTTTCCAAAGACTTCACCACTCTCCAGGCAGGTTTCGGCCACTTTATGGAATATATCCACGACTACCTCACGGGCGACTATGTGCATAACGCTGCTCCGCAAAGAAGAGACGACTTGGTCAAAGTGATTGGTTTCTTGAGTGACATCTTGAGTGTTTTCTTAAAGTGTGCAGAATCACGCGAATGGCATGTCATTGCCGATAACACAACCTTGTCCAACTTGATGTACTTTATCGAATTGTTGTATTTGTTTTCGCTCCATGAAGAAGCATGTATAATCACTGCAGATAAGATTTCTGTCCGAACCAAGTCAAAGCTTTCGTATGAACTGTTGAAGGATGTGTTAGTAAAGTTGGTGTGCGTCTTTATTCTTTACTCGAGAGGCATCGCCAAACCTTTCTACAGGTTTGATGAGGCGAACGAAACGGTGTATGACACTGCTGAGGAGTCGATCGATTCAAACAATATCGCCAATGGACACTCTGATGAGTCGGTCGATTCAAACATTATCGCCAATGGACACTCTGGAACTATCAACGGCTCCCCAACACCAAATCCCGAACTGCTACACATTGACAATCTTATCTCCCTCATACACCAGCAACTTGGTGCAAGACATTTATGCTCCAACTCAGAGTTCTTAAAGATGTCGCAGGATATTCTTTCTGAGTCTTCCAGTCTGGATAACGAGATTGCACAGATCATTTCGTGCCGGTACCACTATGATATTTCGATTGGAAGCTTTTCACCCAAGGACCACGAAACCGAAATCAAAGACGATCTCGACTTGAATGTCACCATGGAATTGGCCAAGTTTGCGTTGCCCTTGTGTTTCAAACAGAACCCAATGGTGAACATTCCCAAACATGGCCTCAAGCTGATTATAGAAGAGTTTTATGAAGTGATTGGTGACCCCGATTTCGAGAAACTGACCTCCTTGCAGCGCAACTCCGCCACATTCGAGTTCTTCTTGGACTCCACACGAATCACATCCCGTTTCATGAAGGAAGCATTCTTTGGTTTGTTGAAACTAGACTTTGAAATCCCTCAGGATAAAAACTTGAAAATCATCCAAGATGGCCTATACTTTTTACAGGGGCTCTTGGTGTTTTCCTCGTACAAGGTGAGAAGAAAGAACATGCAAAGTCGTATTGTGGAGTTGGAACATATCATTATGCTTTTGAAGAACGACTTGATCTACTGCACTAACCGTATGGAGAGTTGGTTCTTACTCGGTCAAGTGTATGGTTTTTTGGTTGAAGATGATTTAATATGGACTGCTGATAAACTCACGGTACCAGAGAGAAAATCGTACACTGCAAACATCCAACGTAAGTCCTTGATTTGCTATTTGATGGCCATCAACTGCTTGAATGAGGCGCAAGGTTCGTTCCTGGATAACCAAAAGACCAACTTGAAGCCCATTCTTGGCAACATTATGTCCCACTTCTCCAAAGAACTATACAGTGCGTGCAACGAGCCCATGAACATGAATGCCTTTGAGGCCCAGATGCAACCAAAGTTCATCAAAAGCCCCAATGGGACGTCCAAGTTTGTCTCTTCCTTAAAACCATCAGTAACATTGGATCTCTGTTGCAAAGTAATGCAACAGTGTCTTATATTGGCAATCAAGTCCAAACCCAAGGACTGGGTCAACTACTACTATTTGGCCAAAGTGCAAAAGAAGTTGAATAAAGAACCCACTTTGATATTGGATACCTTGAAGAAATCAGCTTCGCTCACTCTGGACAGGCTGCTAAACTCAGAAAACATCCTTGAACCTCACTATGTTTTGTGTTCCATGGTTTACAAGTTGGTTAAGAAAGATCTGATCACCATCGAGGCCGGTATGGAGTATTTGCGGACGGATCCAGTCATTGAGTCGGAGGAGAAGGACAACCCAAAAAGCAAAGAGGAGTTCTACAGAGTGATTCTAAAGAGCCTCAATACTTTGAAAGACAGCGATAAGAAGAATTGGCACCACAAACCAGGCTACCGTCTCTCGAAAATCCTCTACCACGATTTCAACGATATCCCCGGTGCCCTCAAGGAAATGAAAAACTTTATGTCCTTGAAGCAAACATCCAAGTCGCTCATTCTGATCTGGAAACCAGAACACGAAAGACCAGGGAAACACTTTTATTACACATTCCAGTACTGTAAGTTCTTCATTGAGCTTTTGAGTAAGGACTTGGACTTGATCAGTTTGATGCTGATGCTTCCCAAATTGAAAAGGTCAAACTCCATTATGATCAACTTATATAATGTTTGGGAGAACATTTGCTCGTCCATCTGTATGATCATCCGTGTGCTGTTGGAATACGACGAAGACGACCTGTCTCCGCAAGCCCATGTCACTTCCACCGCTTCGTTAAAACCATCAGCATCAAACCCAATTCCTGTCGACTACAACTTCAAGTTCACAGAGAAATTCATCCAGGTGATTCCAAACCAGCTATTTAGCAGCGAGTTCCACAAGTTCATTCCCGTGTTGAAGGAAAAGGGAATCCCGAAGGAATTGGAGATTTACTTTTGTATTCTCTATTCTTTAAATGATATAAAAAAGGCCAATAACGGGTTCGGACCAACTTCCTTGATCGATGACACCTTGGTGTGTACTTTTTTGAAGATTTACTTGTATTACTCGCCAAACATTCTCACAATGAGCTCCGCTATGAATGGAGTCACAGACTCCCCAGGAAATGCTGGGGGCAAAGTAAAGAAAATTGCAAAACGTGATATCTTCCCCTTTGTTGTGGACATATTGCTGACCCTGAAAGTCGACTTGGAGAAGATCTTGCTGGATACTCCTGACATCTGCAATGATTACGTAAGGATGAAGCTGGTGGAGCTCAGCAAGAAGAGAGAAGAGTTGATGATTACTAGGGAGTTTATAGTTGTCCCAGAGGTTTTCGATGTTCCAGAGAGTCCTGGAGTTTTGGAGGCTTCTCAAGGTGATCTGGTGATTGTTCTGGTGACTCCTCAAGATGAGCTGGTGACAATCCAGGAAATTCCTCAAGTTGAACTGGGCACTATTAAGAATTCTCAAGATGATCTGATAACAATCCAGGAAACTTCTCAAATGGAACTGGTGACTATCCTGGAACCACCAATCGTAACTGTCTCAGAGACCCCAGAGGTTCATCTTGTCCGGGAAACACCCGAGGCCCACCCCGTACCTGAAAACCCTGAGGAGTACATCGTCACAGACAACCCTGTCGAAAACCAACAATCGATTGAAGTTTCTGAAGAACCAGAAGCAATAGTTATCGAGGAAGCGCCCAAGAAAAGCCCCTCCGGCGTGGAAGATTCAACTATACTGCATGTTAATACAAGTATTGTGGAATTTTCTGTGAAGGATGACGGACCGGTATCAAAGAGACGTAGAGTGCTGACTCAAAAGTAGATAATCGGTGTTTACGATGAGGATATGTATGGAAAGATTCTGTTGGTCACATGAAATACCATAAATTGATATTCTCACATCTTATATTGTATAAATCATGAACTCGCATCTTATATATTCTATAAATCAAGAACAAACCTGCTCTTGTTAGACGACATCACCATCAGCAGTAATTAACTTTCTTAAAGACAAATCATAAACGATACTATTGATCTTCTTTAAGTTGTACTTCAATCCATCGTACTTTCTTCTAATGTTGTCATTTTTCAAATCCAACAACTTGAACCCATTCTCCAATTTGGTGATGAGCTTCAGGTTCACGATGCTCAAAGTGTACTGTCTCTTGGAAAGATCTGAATCGTCTGCAGCAATAGATACCTTGATTATAGCATTTGTGGTGAAGTCTACAATGGTGTCGTTCAATTTCAACAATGCCAAAAGGTAATCGCTATACTCCAACGACTCGATGGCCAACAAGGATTGAATTTCCTGTGGAGTCATGATCAAACCCATTGTATTGTCCACAGTAGTCATGTTGATCACAATTGGATTCAGCGAAAGGAAAGTCGAGGCAATCACCTCAAAGTATCTGTTTATTAACAAGAGGTAGATGATCTCATCGTTGAATTTATGGTAGAGACGGTCTTTCTGGATTCGTTTACATGGGATTTCATCCAACTTCTTGGTGTACTCGTTGTAAAATCCACACCATTGCTCGATATTGTTCACAAGACTTGATCCGGTGTCAAAGAAAGCCTTATTCAAGTCGATGGGTTGTAAGAAGTTGGCTCTAGTGTACTCCGATTTGATTGGGGCAAGCACTCCAATAAAGGATTGTTCTAACTCGTTTAAAAGGTTTTTATTCGAGGTTCTATTGGTTAGTGGGTTCTAGCTATGTAGAGATTGTGTTTACTCACTCTGTGCTGATTTCGTCTTGAATCTGCTGGAAGATATTATCGATGTTCATTGATTTTTCTCATCAGAGCGAGCAGAGCGTTTATCCTACGAGATGGCAACTGTGCAATAATATGAAATTGCTTATCTCATAGATTATTCCTTTGGAGGTTTCCTTTAGACATTTCCTTTGGACGGGGCGCTGAGTACAATACTTGTATTGTCGGTTTATAGGGAATTCGTGTGGCTTGTTTATACCCATAAGAGTCCGCAAACTACCTTTCACCTATCGATACAACTATAGAATAAAGTATTCTAATACTAAAGCTTCCAACATTAAAGTTTCCGATACTAAAGCTTCCAACATTAAAGCTTCCAACATTAAAGCTTCCAACATTAAAGCTTCCAACATTAAAGCTTCCAACATTAAAGCTTCCAACATTAAAGCTTCCAATATTAAAACTCAAATTAAATATTACAAATACCGAATTGAATATCAATTAAATATTTGAATGTATGAGATGTACTTGCCAAGCTTCTGTGTGATTACATTGTAAATGATCAACTGGTCACTAAAAGATGCTATTGAATTCAAACAGAAACAGCTCTAAATTCAGAAGTTTGAATAAACTAAAAAGGGTTCGGAAACTAAAATAGTCAGAATAATTTGGAGATACTTCAGACATTACATAGTTCATAACATTCAAACCGATTAACTGGTTTATCTGTCACTGGTTAAAATGCCCTTTGTTCTGTCACTGGTTAAAACGTCCTTTGTTCTGTCACTGGTTAAAAAGTTCACTAATCACATGTTCATCAGTTATTAAGCAATTGGGCAGCTGTAATCTTGATTCACGATCTTTTGATCTCTAATTATAAATTCATAATAATGGCACTGCATTATCATGTCAATAAAGCTGGATACGAGCAAAAAACAGAATATGATGGTCAATCACAAGACACACATAGCTCATGTGATTTATGAAAAGTGCTTTATTCTCTGTGCACCTCGTGATTTGTTATAACTATGTTCATTCTCAGAGATTTATGAACTAAGAATCTATTGGACAATTTGTAATTGCTTGATTGGCGTTCTGGCCGACCGGATGTATCCACAGTACTTTAAAGAGTGCCTTCTCGGCATGGTCCTTGAGACACACTTGCACGGAAAGATGATATAAGTTGCGAAAAGCTTAATATCGCGGAATTCATCAATAATCATTCTAGGAATCATCACGGAATGACAATCATGGATAATAGAGTGCTGCTTGACAGTAACTACGTTTACGCAATGACTGAAATGCTGTAGTTTGCTATACTTTACATTAGTATCTTAAATCATCACTGTAATAGCTTTCTCAATTACACACTCTACAGCTTTGATTGCAGATGCCTCCACACAGTCTCCAAACCCACCAAGTGACCCTTATAACCAATCACATTGAAACAATCTCAGAAAACAAAGAAAATATCTACAGTCATAGATTCTGACACTCTTAGCCTCGATCGTATTGTTACACACGTTATAGCCTTCCTCATCTCAAAGTTGCTGTGCTTTTTCACATGGGAACACAAAATCCAAGCAATACCGAGACGCGCAACTCAACCGGCAGTTTCATAGTTGGTATTTGGAACGGCGGCTGTATGCGTGCTTTCTTCCCATCCCCTCAAACCGGTTCTGGGGAAACCAACTGAATAAAAATGTGGCACAATATCTTATTTTGAATTAGCTATGAAGAAAAAGATATTGTGCTTGCCAGGCTACTTACAGGGAGGAAAGGTGTTTGCGGAAAAGACCCGGGAGCTCCAGGAAGTTTTTGGTCAAAACTACGATATTGAATACCTTGACCCGCATAATGTAATCGAGACTTTGGTTGAATTACCGTTCCCGATTAGTGCAGTTGATAAGAACGCAAAGTGGGAGGAAGTGAAAAAGAGAAACAGCAATAGGGCATGGTTCCGCTACGTTGCCGAGCAATACCTTCACTTTGATGAATCCCTCGAGTGGCTTGCCCAGCACATTACCAAGAATGGGCCTTATCATGGAATCATTGGGTTTTCTCAAGGTGCTGCTATGGCCGCGATTATCACCAATAGCATTAAACGGTTGGTACCCTCCCATCCGTACTTTGAAATGTCTATCCTTGTATCAGGCTTTGCTTTCACTACTTACAAGAGTGGAAAAGAGGATAGAGCACATAGCCAAATCGATTATGACGAATACAAGAACATTGTGAAGCCAAGAGAACTTTACGCAAAGTATTATGCCTTGGACCCGGGTTTCTCGACAAGAGTAATTGTATCCTATGGTCACAACGATCAAGTGGTGCCTACTAGTAGATCTAGGTATTTGGCTTCGTTGTATCCTTCTGCAATCGAGCTTCCTCATGATGGTGGTCATTACATTCCAAGAGATAAGGCTTATTTGAAGTCTCTCTTGTCATTGGCTGAGGGTGGCTCTGTCTTGCGAGCAAACTTGTAATGCTTCTGCTAAAACGGGGGGGGTGTTCACGTTAGAGACATCCATCTTACACAATACTGATATTTCTTTAGTCCAGTCTACGGATTCTGGTGATATCTTCTTTTGTCTAGTTTGCGCAATTGAACGTCACCCACCCTAGATTTATTTATTTAGATTCGAACATTCCATACGAGACTTTTGTTTCAAAGATATGTCGCCGTTGCACTCAAATTGGTATATCGAACATGATCCAAACACCATATTAAATCATATATTACGTCTATAGTAAATGATTGTTTTCCAACTATGATAAACACAGTCGTTTTTAATTTCTTTGGCCTTTATGTTCTTGGGCAGTATTGGTGCTTTTTGATCTAGAAATCTGCAATCCCTACCGGAACCTAACGATATATCTGAAATTCCTACAAGAACCTAACAATAAATCTGCAAAATCTGCAAGAACACTACCAGAGTAACTAACGTGTAATGCTGCAAAATCACAATGCCTAACGGGCTCAATAGGGAGAGTGGGGTTATAATCTCAATAAGCATGCTTTTCTTTTATCGAAATGTCAAAAACCTTTGCCAAAAACTCCTATGGCACAGCATTTACCTCATTTGAAACTAACTCTATAAATTCTTCTTCCACCGACCAATGGGTTAAAGAGGCAATGCTAAGATACAATATTGTGACATTTTCATCTATACAATTATAAACTAATGAACATCATAAACACCTAGAATTAAGTGGCATTGATAAACACCTAAAATTAAGTGGCATTGATAAACACCTAGAATTAAGTGTCATTGATAAACACCTAGAATTAAGTGGCATTGATAAACACCTAGAATTAAGTGGCATTGATAGACACCTAGAATTAAGTGTCATTGATAAACACCTAGAACCAAGTTATTTGCTTATGTCGTGCGAATAAACATTGCATCATACATGACAATCATAAAACTAAGTAAACCAATGGTTATAAATTTTGGCTAATTTGTGATCTTTTAATTATGGGCAACTAGTACGTGGTGAAGGCCAATATCAGTTGATGGTAGAAGAATCTATTTAAGCAAGCATTGCACAGATCTTTGGATAAGCAAAGCCTAAAGCTGAGCCACTTGTTATATTGCAGTTTGGATGTTTAGAGGTTAGTCTCAGTTTATTTGTATTTGAAAATAATCATAGAGTTATATTTGGAGAGAATTTAGCAGCCTAATTGCAGTAGATACAAGTGAGAGTATATCAAACATGTGGCCATTGGGAAAGTGTGAATAAATTTGACCATGTGGAAATCTCTACAAACTAATAAAGTATCACAAAAATTTACAACTTATTTGCCAAAAAATGAAATATCCAGACACTCTAGCAATCTCTGTAAGCATTTTGAATCTAAGATAATAAGTTAACCACTAAACCCAACCTAATTAACACCATTTTTTCCTGACTAGTTTACAACCTTTTTCCTGATGAAATAGTAAAAATTACGACCTATTCTGAGCTATTGTGTGCAGTTAGAGGTTTTAAGAACGTCATCCGGAATCTCGATCAAGATTATTCAGGAGTATCTATTCACATTTGTTCTAAATACTATAAGAATTGCTTAACATCAGAAAATTTGATAGTACCACAAACATAAAGCCTAGACATCTGGACAAACCAACCGTGGTATTGTCACAACCCCCTGAGATAGCATATTCCATTATTACTTGTGGACAATTCGATTCCCTAGGTCTTAAACCAGTAATTGTTAATAGAAGAGAAGATTGAGCGGGTTACTATTGTTCAATTTCACATAGAAATATCACCGTCCTCCCTCAAAACCTAAACCCAAAAGCTCAATGTAGGAATGATTTTAACCATATCGTTCTTGAGTAAATCAGGTAAAAATCGATATCTGAAAAAAAAAAAGTTGAGCTTATGACAGACAATATCAACGAGTCGACACAGAATGACCATAAAGAAAGTAAGTATTTTACACAGAAGATAGACATGGGATTCGAACTAACAGAACAAGAGACAAACAGTGACGGAGAACGAATGACTGGAGTCAAGCAATCAGAAAACCTTCCGAATGCCTTCTCACGTCGTGATGGCGCTGAGCAGCCACGACAAGCTAAGAACTCCTCAGTTTATAATCTGAAGGACACCGAAGTGCCGGCATGGATGAAGACGAACAATAAATATGACAAGTATGGGCTGAAAAAGGTGTATTCGAACTCATCATCTACGCAGTCAGGGGAGTCCAGATACTCCAAGTACGGCTCAAACAAAGCGGGTGGTATCAAGAGACAGTATGAGGAACACAATGCCGCTGCAGAAGCAGAATACAGAGATAAATACAGGAACACTGAGTCTCAATCTGAGTCCGAGGCATTACCATACAACAATTTAGCGGTGGCCAACCCTTCAGCCAACGTAGCTCCAAAGCAACAGCGCCATTACCAAACGTTTCAAAGCCGTAAAAGTACAGACAAAGACTTGAACAGTATTGTGCGCTCGCACTACAATCAAAGAGCCCATCAATCGAAAATACAGGGTCCGAGAACAGCCTCTCCCATCTACAAACTACGTAACTTCAACAATGTGATCAAGTATATCTTGTTGGGTAATTTCGCCAAACCGAGCTCCAACACCGAAGGTGGGTGTGTTCTTTTAGATTTGTGTTGTGGTAAAGGAGGAGACTTGAACAAGTGTGAATTTATCGGTGTGGACCAATACATTGGGATTGATATATCTGATGCCTCGATCAAAGAGGCTTTCTCTCGTTTCTATCAAAATAAGGCGAGGTTTATACCCAAGGGATCCAACGCCAAAAAGGACTCTAGAAAGTACCACTTTGAAGCGTGCTTCGCAACAGGTGATTGTTTTGGGGACCCTGTGCCTGCTATTTTGGACCCAAACTTCCCTGGAATTATAGAGAACTTGTTCCCAGTGGACTGTGTGCTGATTCAATTCGCCTTGCACTATTCATTTGAGTCAGAGGAGAAGGTAGATATGCTACTCACCAATGTCACCAAGTCGTTGCGCCAAGGTGGGCGGTTTGTGGGCACAATCCCCTCCCTGGACTTTATCCGTAAGAAAATTGTTAACAAGGACTATATGTCCAATTCCAACGTTAAGTTTGGTAACGATCTCTACTCTGTAACATTCGAGGGTCCTCCTCCATCCGACGGCGTGTTCCGTCCTCCGTATGGAAACAAGTATGTCTACAACTTGAAAGATGCCATCGACGACGTCCCCGAATACGTGGTACCTTTTGAAACCTTGCGTTCCAAATGTGAAGAGTTCGGCTTGGTGCTAAAATATAAAGAAAACTTCTTGGACATATACAACAAAGAAATACCTAAATACTTTTCAAAGTTGAACAGAAACTTGATTGAAGGATTGAAGAGAAAAGATGGCAAGTATGGTGTCGAAGGCCTGGAAAAGGAAACTGCAGCCTTTTACTTGGGTTTTGTTTTTGAAAAGTTGTAACGTTAACTCCTCGATGACTCTGATAATTGATGCATTTAGTGCACGGGCTAATCATAATTTCTTCATTAGTAAATACATGTGATTTGTTATATATCTATTTTACACCGGGCACTGTAGAGGGGCCATTTCGAACCTTTTGAAATTGATAAGAACCTGTATAATCATCTCAGACTGTAATCGAAACATCAGAACCAAGAATTATCCCAATTACAGAAAACATCTAATAACACCATTGACAGCACCAACTTCAGAACGTTCAGAACCCATCATCCGAAGAGAACCATCATCCGAAGAGAACCATCATCCGAAGAGAACCATCATCCGAAGAGAACCATCATCCGAAGAGAACCCAACGCCAGAAGAGTCAACTAATCATCTCAATTGCAGAAAAGCATCTAATAACACCAGTGACAGCACGTCACTGTGTTTATTCTTCTCAAATACATTCCAGAATCTCAAAGTCTCATCACCAGCGCCGGTGACAATTGTTTCACCATCTGGGGACAAAGATAAATACAACACTCTATATGTATGGCCTGTTAACTGAGCAATTTGCTGCATCAGGGGGTACTTCCAAACGATGATTTGATTTCTCAGGTAGCCGTGAGTGGAGACAATTTCGTTCAGGTTCTTGGACCATATTAAGTTACAAACCTGAGATCCTGTGTTGACGTCGTGTACCATTGCACCAGTCAAGGTATTCCACGTCTTGATTGTCTTATCTGCAGTTCCACCGCCTGAGGCCAAGATACCTCTTTGATGCGGGGACCAGGCGATAGCCTTGACTGCGGCCGTGTGGTCTGTGAGTTGATATAAGGGCTTTGGATTCAAACCGTCCCAGACAATTAACTGGTTGTCATTACCACCCGAAGCTAGCTTATTTTCCTCCACATTCCATTTCAACCCACACACCTCCTGTTTGTGAGTTTCAAACTTGTTTATGTAATGACTTTCCACGCGCACGTCACGGTTGAGAATGGTGCGGTCACGGGACCCACTGGAAAGGATGTGCTCATTCCAAGCGAGTGACGACACACGTAGGTTATGTCCAGACATTGTACGCACGCACTTGATCTTAGTTGCGTCCCAAATCTCAACCAAACCTTTGGAGGTGCCGATTGCCAAGTGTGTCCCTGAGCCTATCCAGTTCAAACTGGTGACTTTGTCCTTTTGCGAGAGGTTACACAAGCGGTCGACCGATTGTGTAGCGCCATCCCAGAGATACACGCTATCACCAAGGCCAACGGCTAGGATGTCTTGCAGTCCCCAGTCCACCAAGTTGAGGTAAAAGTCGTCAAACAACTCTGGTGCGTCCAACACACGGTAGGGCACTTTCAGTATGTTTCGCGGTTTCTTTTGAGGTGAAAGGAGCAACTTCTGTGACTCCTGCCGCACAGGTGATAGCGAGTAGAGTTCCTGTTGGAGGTCGCGCGAAATGGGACGCTGTTTCTGCGGCGACTGGTATGTGAACAAGTTTGTCTTTTTGCGAGGGGTACTTGCGGGAGGTTCGTCGTCGTAGTTTCTGTCTGCCACTGAGGGCGTGGGCACTGGAGTTGCTTGGTCGTTTGCATCCAAACTTCCTGAGGAGCGCACTGGGGTATCTCTCGTTCCAGCAAGAGCCGGTCCCGTGCTCGTAGGTCTGTATGAACGGGTAATGGGTGCACTCGTTAAATTCGCAGCCGCCATTGGAACGTTATCTCCAAATAATTCCGCCTTCAAAACTGTCAGAAATGTCCTATTGGCCTCTTCCTCCTTGCGGATCTCAATCTCATTATCATAAGTACGGTTTGCACGAACATCAGGGAGTATGTCCTGGTTGGACAAACTGAATGCGGTTTGCAAGTCAATACCAGTTCGGTTGGGGATGTAACGGTCACTGAACACTGCTTTGTTGGCGCGTCGTCTCGGGGACACAGGACTTCGCGATGGAGCATTCTGTATACCTGCTTCCATGTTCCTAGTAGATCGAACAGGCGAACGTGGTGTTTCAAACATACGCCGGCTGCTCGTGGTCTGTCGCGATCGTTGACCCCGTCCACCAGCTTCACTGCTACTCCGTTCACTCATTTTTACACTTCAATCCTCTTTATTTTATTTGGCCCGCTGTTTCTCGTCGTCTTGTCGTGTATTTCCAATAGTTGTTGCTGTGGAATATAACACTGTTTGCTAGTCACAATATCTCGCTCTGGGTGATGAATTTTTGCGGTCGTTCTTTCATGGATAAGATCACGTGACGAGGGGGGTTAATAAAAAAGAATCCAGACCAACAGCCAGCACCAGTGAAACCAGCCTCCGGAAATTAACTTTTAATATTGAGCTGATGATTGCATTGTTACGGTCTTTCATGAATATTTATTCGAAATCCTCAGTATTTATTTACATATCTTTTCTTTAATATTTACACTTTCATTAATTTACGTCTCCTTTCTTAAACATATCTTGCATAGCCTTTCTTAAATGTATATTACACCACCGGAATATCTATTACAACTCCTCTCAATAAAGCAGCTTTTGCCTTTCTCCAGTATAGTTTTCTCCATTAAAGCGATTTCACCTTTCTCCATTAAAGTGGATTTCACCTTTCTCAATTAAAGTGGATTTCACCTTTCTTCATTAAAGTAATAACAATTTTTCCATAAAGCCTCTTCCATTAAAGCTATTTCAACAGACTCTAGTAAATTCACCAGACTCTGGTAAATTCACTGTACTGCAGTAAGCTGATTTACCACCATTCTATTTTTGTTGAGACCGAATTTGTAGCTGATCTATGCCTTAGGAATTGATTACTGATATATTGGGTACGCTTTTTGGTTGTTTGAAACTATCAAACTATATCTAAAACCGTCCAGTACAATTGTAAATGTGGCCATGTAAATGTGTACATATAGAAAATTGTTTCATCTCATTCGAAGGAAACACCACGTCAACAGCACATTTATTGGTGTGTTCGCAAGGAACCATTTTGGTATCTCAAAAGAGTATTTTTTGTTGAAACAAGCAATTGCCGCAAAAAAATGAATATAAAAAGTAATGGGTGCAAATTATGCAATGGGTAAGAAACATGCTAACTGTTGCTATATTTTTATTGATACTCGGACAAGTCTACGCACAAGGTTACGTCCGTATTGCTCTTCTGTATGATGTCGAAAATAGGATTTACTCTGCGTATGGGCTAACTGCTGGGTCCCCACCACAATTGTTAGATCCATTGTTGTTAGATACAGGGTCCTCCAGTCTTGTGCTTATGAACAGCAGATACAATCCTGACAAATCGCTGACTTTTAAAAACACTTCGCAGAGCGTTACATTGGGTTATGGATCGATTCCTTATTTCCAGGCACTGGTGCTTGAGGATACAATTGGTTGGAAAGGACATACCATGGACATGCTCGCGTTTGCGTACACAACAACCGATATTGGGGATAACCTCTTTGGTGTTGGTTACCCGGCAAATACAGCTATCAAAAACGCAGACAACTTCCCAGCTCGCTTGAAGGATGACGGTGTGATCAGTAGGCACATGTTTTCGGTCTCAGGTACACTCTACGGGAATGCCAGCATTGTATTCGGGGGCATCGACTCTGCAAAGTACTTCCCTCCCTTACGTAGAACCCCAATTTTGAAAGAAGTTAGGCTTAATAACGTCATTAATGACCATTATACCACCGCTGGTGTTACCGTTAACCAAATAAAAATTAACGATATCGTTATTGGAATCGAGCCATGCGCATACGAAATCGACTCTGGCGCAAACGTCTGGGCAACAACAGTCCAGGTCTATAACAACGTCTTTGCTGCTTTGGGATATTCTCCTTACAACACACTCCAGTATGACCCAGAACAAGGTGATAACCCCTTGTACTCTCTCGAATACTTGGATAAATTTACAATTAACCTTGAAATTACAGGCATCCCTGTATCCTTTAAATTAAAAGACTTGGTTTACCAAGTTTACCAGATCAACGATAAACCTTATGGTGTCCTTGGGATTATTCCCTTGACTATGGGCCAGGACAACTTTTATGTCGGTACCCTTCCTAATACCATCTTGCAAAAATTCTATGTCGTGTGGGATCTCGAAGCTAACGATATGTACATTGCACCTATTGTTATAACAGGTACTCGCTATTCTCCAGAAAATATTGTTGCTGTTAATGGCCCAGATTACCCGGTGGAAACAGTCGATGGCCCTAAAGTCGATACACTTTATACAACTTTGTATAATCCGGCTTTGGAGACAACAATTGGTTGTTCTGGTGCTCCAAGATCATCTGACCACTCACTGAGTTCTTCGATTTCACTGAGTTCTTCGATTTCACTGAGTTCTTCGATTTCACTGAGTTCTTCGATTTCACTGAGTTCTTCGATTTCATTGAGTTCTTCGATTTCACTGAGTTCTTCGATTTCACTGAGTTCTAAGCATCCTACTTCTGGCACAGCTACTACAAACTCTCAAAATTTATCCAGCTTATCAAGGTCTTCTTCATCAGGTTATTCAAGTGTCACCTCGTCAATTGCATCATACGGAACATCTATTTCTTCCCCAGTGTCCTCTTTGTCCAAACTGCTCGGTTCTACAACTATCAGTCTTCCTCCAACAACCGTCACCATCACTGTTTACGAAACCGGTGACACATGTGCCGTTTTTAGATAGTAATACTTAGTAATAACCATATCCTTATCCTTAGTACAGCCAAAGTGCTTACCTAATCAAACTACATACAGTGCTACCAATAGTGCTCGGTAGCATCACCAGAAAAATGTCTCCAGTTGTCGCATTTCTTTAAAAAAAAGAACTGCATATAAATCAGCCAATCACCAAGTGGGAAATCCTCATTAGCAGTGAAAAAAAAAGTTGATTGTTTGTACGAATCGGATTACGGCTCTCAAGGACAACACCATCTACGTCATGCTTCGTTCATTCACCAGATCATCTGTCATTAGACCAACGGTGGTTGGTAAGAGATTCTCTTCCATTATCTCTGTCCACAGAGACAGTCAAGAAGACAATCAGAACATTCCATTTGAGTTCACTGCTGAGAACATGAAGAAGGCCGAAGCCATTATTGCTAAGTACCCATCACAATATAAGAAGGGTGCTACTATGCCATTGTTGGACTTGGGTCAACGTCAACTTGGATTCACTTCTATCAGTGTTATGAACTATGTTGCCAAGTTGTTGGATGTGCCACCAATGAGAGTTTACGAAGTTGCAACCTTCTACACCATGTACAACAGAAAGCCAATGGGTAAGTACAACATTCAAGTGTGTACCACCACTCCATGTCAATTATGTGGTTCGGATGGTATTATGGATGCTGTTCAAAAGCACTTGAAGATTAAGCCTGGTCAAACCACCCCAGATAAGTTGTTTACTTTGCATGAAGTTGAATGTTTGGGTGCATGTGTCAACGCTCCAATGTTGGCTATTAACGATGACTTCCACGAGGACTTGACCCCAGAAGCTACCGTAGATATCTTGAAGCAGTTGCAAGCTGGTAAGGAATTGGCCAAGATCGGTCCAGTTAGCGGTAGAGAAAGTTGTGAGCCTTTCTCCGGTCCAAAGGTCTTGAAGGGCGATGAACCAAACGATATCAGAAAGTTCACCAGAGCCGACTTGTAGGCTATCAGAATACTTGTACAATAAGCGATTAATTCATGCATAGATTGAATTTAGATTGAGTTAACAATGTAACTCGAATTTGTAGAGATTATTGATATTTTGGATTCAGTAACTGACTGGAAATGTCCAAATTGATAGTAGGAATATACTAAGAAGCCACTGATATCCATTGATGATTTACTCAGAAAACTGAATAATTACTGGGGAACTATCCATTGAGATCGCGAATTTACTGGGAAACCTGAGTACTTACTGAGAAATAATCCATTGAGATCGCGAATTTACTGGGAAACCTGAGTACTTACTGAGAAATAATCCATTGAGATCGCGAATTTACTGGGAAACCTGAATACTTACTGAGAAATAATCTATTGAGATCGCGAATTTACTGGGAAACCTGAATACTTACTGAGAAACAACCATAAAAGAAATAGTCTTAAACCAAAGATAAAAGTTGCAGGTTGAAAGTGAATCGTAAATCAACATTCATGTTCACAGAACACCAGAACAATCTTCATCATATATAAAACAACTCCGAAGAATTCTGATCCTTGTAGTCTGTGCGATAACGGCGAGATCACGAGAAATTACAGGATCCAGCATGTGACTTATCTTCACGTGAACATACATATATTTTGCATCATCCGTTATGATTCATCGAGGGGTCCACAGAATATATAGAGTACGGAATCCGGTTAGAGCGTGAAAATTTTCAATAAGAAATGACCAAACCTGACAAGACATATAGCTTGGAAACCGAATTGGTGTTTTCCAAGTCGACTGACCAGTACAATGCATCGGTTCCACCGTTATACCAGTCTGCTACATTCAAGCAGCCTTCCTTATCTAACATGGGGGAGTACGACTATACAAGATCCGGGAACCCCACCAGAACGTACCTTCAGAACCACATGGCAAAGATCATGAGAGCCAGCCACGCATATGCGGTGACGTCTGGGATGGGGTGCCTTGATGTGATAATCCGCTTGTTAGGACCTGGTGATAAGGTTATTGCTGGGGACGATTTGTATGGAGGAACACAACGTTTGTTGACGTATTTGAACAACAAGGGAGATTTGCGCGTGAGCCATTATGACACAACCAATACCGAGTTGATCAAGTCTAAGATTGAGAAGGATACTAAGATGATTTTCTTGGAGTCTCCCACCAACCCGTTGATTAAGGTTGTTGACGTGAAGGCTATTGCGGAATACGCGCACAAGGTGAATCCCGATTTGATTGTTGTTTTTGACAACACCATGATGTCGCCCGTATTGATGACGCCGTTGGACTTGGGTGTGGATATCCAATATGAGTCGGCGACTAAATACTTGAATGGTCACCATGATATCATGGCTGGTATTCTTGCTACAAGAAGCACTGTTTTGGCCGAAAAATTATATTATGTGATTAACTCGACTGGTTGCGGGTTATCGCCATTTGACTCGTGGTTGTTATCTAGAGGATTAAGAACCTTGGCTATAAGAGTTGAAAGACAGCAACAAAACTGCCAACGAATTGCAGAGTTTTTGGAGAATATTGGGTTTAAAGTTAGGTATCCTGGCTTAAAATCGCATCCACAGCACGAGTTGCACAGTTCAATGTGCAGAGGGTCTGGTGGTGTTTTGAGTTTTGAGACTGGAAGCATCAGCACTTCAGAGAAAATTGTCGAGAGCACAGAGATCTTCGGTATTGCTGTGTCCTTTGGCTGTGTCAACTCTTTAATTTCAATGCCGTGCAGAATGTCTCACGCCTCGATCGATGCAAAAACAAGAGAGGAACGTGATTTCCCAGAGGATTTAATTAGATTGTGTATCGGTATTGAAAACTGTGATGATTTGATTGATGATTTAACAAAGGCTTTATTGAAGAGTGGTGCTGTCAAGATTAACTCTAGAGATGAATTGTTCAATGCTGTTGACCTTCAACCAAAGCTTTAAGTCTTGGTTATCCATAGCTTAGCCATACCTTAAGCTCTGTTTGAGAATGGTAACTTGCATGTGTGTTGTCTGGTGTGTGCATATAGATTACATTTAATAATTTGTTTTGTAATGTTACTAGTTGTAGCCCATGGTCATTATCCGCAGCTCATTTACATCGTGAAGTAGGGAGGTTGATGTTAAAGCGATAGGGAAATAAAGCAGTGGCGGAATTAAAGAAGTGAAGTCACAATGCTAGCGAAATATACTAGCAAAATCAAATTTGGTAATCTTCACATCAATGGTGAGTTAACAAACATGATGATAATTATACAACACTAAAAGTGATACAATACATTAGAAGTAATACAAGATACATTAGAAGTGATCAAACAAGAACTCGGTCCTCAAGTTTTGTTTGTGGTGAGTGGTTGAGGAACCATGCAAAATAGAACTGTCCTCTTAGTGTTTGATTTTGTAGAATATAATACAAGCCTAAATTGCTAAAGATGCTCTTTAAATGAAAAGCCAGTAGGTAAATTGCTATATTACTAGCTAAATCAGAGAATCGCTAGGAAAACACCCAATCGCTAGTTAAAACACCCAATCGCTAGCAAAACGCCCAATCGCTAGTTAAATCACTAAATCACCAGTGACTAGATGAATCACTAAATCACCAGTGACTAGATGAATAACTAACTAACCCAAACTAAACACGATTATTGTAATGACCCCTGAAATCGAATGTCAAACATTCAACAAGAAGCAGCTCCAATATGCAATGATCTCAATTAAGCACTCTAAACACCGAAATATATTCATGGTGAAAGAATAGGATTGGTGCTTTGGTATTCATTCAAGATGAAAGAAAATGACCAAGAACCAACACCACATGGAATATAACACTAGAGGTAGTAAATACTCATAACAATAATGATACAATCGTTGATAGGAATATCGTTTGCTTCACTCATCAATACAGAAGTTCTTCAAAATATACTACACATATCGAATAAACAAAGTGAGCATTGCAAGATGTGGAATAGAGAGGCGTTGGATACAGCTGTGCTCTATTGAAAGTCAAACACCACTCGTTATTGCTGTGCTCTATTGCGAGTCAAACACCACTCGTTATTGCTGTGCTCTATTGCAAGTCAAACACCACTCGTTATTGCTGTGCTCTATTGCGAGTCAAACACCACTCGTTATTGCTGTGCTCTATTGCAAGTCAAACACCACTCGTTATTGCAGTGCTTGTTACTGCAAGTCAAACACCACTCGTTATTGCTGTGCTCTATTGCAAGTCAAACACCACTCGTTATTGCAGTGCTTGTTACTGCAAGTCAAACACCACTCGTTATTGCAGTGCTTGTTACTGCAAGTCAAACACCACTCGTTATTGCAGTTTGGATGTTACTGAAAATCAAGCACTATTCGCTATGCGGTTGTCATAGTTTGATGGCTCGTTATGGCACCGGCGTCGCACTGCTTGAGTTTGGATCATAAATTTTCGTGACGCGTACGCGTAGAAAAAAAATTGTCACCACTCTTCTTTATAATGTCAGAGTTCAAGCTTACACCCAATGCCATGAGAGACATCTTCTCGAAGGCCAACAAGGACAAGGTTAAGGTACCTGTGTTTCTTCAAACGACTGCGACCAAGCCTGTGTTTTTGGATGGAGAATTGAAAAAGTACAGAGTGATGCTTACTGATGGTGTATACACCGGCCACGGATTGATTGACGAGGCCTGTGTTCCATATGTCAGTGCCAACAACTTGACGAAGCACTGCAACGTACAAGTGAATGAGTTTTCGTTATTTTCTACGCTGAAGCGTTTGATGTTGATTAAAGACATCAAGATTCTCGGGAACGGGGTTCTTCAAAAGAAGCAAAAGGATTTAATTCTCATAGATGACTATTTCAACGAACATCCAGAGGATGACGACTTGTTCATCAAGAAAAGCGAGCAATCCGATACCACCGGTCCAGGATTCTTTGGTGAAGACTCCGAAAAGAAGCAGCCTTCTCCAAGCGGCGCTGCTCCAGCCCCTCAACAGGCACAGCAGCCAAAATACCCAGGAGGCACCACGCCAGCAAAAACCGACCAGGGAAGAATTTCCCCCATCGAGTCTTTGTCTCCGTATCAACACACTTGGAAAATCAAGGCCAGAGTCTCGTTCAAGGGTGATTTGAAAAACTGGTCCAATGCAAGGGGAGAAGGTAAACTCTTTTCTGTCAACTTCTTGGACGAGTCTGACGAAATCAGAGCCACCGCCTTTAACGAAGTGGCTGAAAAACTCTACCTGTTGTTACAAGAAGGTAAAGTTTACTACATCAGCAAGGGGAAACTCCAGAGCGCAAAAAAACCATTCAACACCTTGGCACACCCCTATGAATTGCTGTTGGATAGAGACACCATTGTGGAGGAAAGTTTCGACACCGCCAATGTCCCAACCATCAACTTCAACTTTGTTCAATTGAATAAAATCCAAGACCTCGAGCCAAATGCTATTATCGATGTTATTGGTGCTTTGAAGGAAGTCAACCCGGCCTATCAAATCACTGCCAAGTCAACAGGTAAGGCCTTTGATAGAAGAAACATTACCATTGTTGACCAATCTGGCTTCCAGATCGATATCGGATTGTGGAACAAGACTGCTGTGGATTTCGCTACTCCAGAGGGATCTGTCGTTGCCTTCAAAGCCTGCAAGGTTCAAGACTTTAACGGTAGATCGTTGTCTTTGACTTCTACAGGTACCATGGTAGTGAATCCCGAAACCCCAGAATCGTTCACATTGAAAGGTTGGTTCGACAACGGGGGCAACAACGAGAAGTTCCAATCCTTGAAGGGTGAATCCAACTCAAGCAACGATACAAACCGTAAAACAATCGCCCAGGCCGAAGACGAACACTTGGGAAGCTCAGATAAACCAGACTTCTTCAACGTCAGAGGTACCATTGGGTTCGTGAAGAAAGACAACTTTGCCTATCCTGCTTGTACCAACACCATCCAACAACAAGGCTCTGCTCCATCATCAAGAGGCCCATTAACCTGTAACAAGAAATTGATCGATAACGGAGGATCCTGGAGATGTGAAAGATGTGACATCGATTACAACGAACCTACCTACCGTTATATCTTCACAGTCACTATAATGGATCACACTGGCCAATTCTTTGCTACATTGTTCGACCAGGACGCACAAAAATTGCTTGGTATAGATGCAACCCAATTGATGAAGATCAAAGAAGAGTCGCAATTCAGTGGAGACGAGTCCAAATTCAATGACATCATCACCAGCGCCATCTACAAAGAATGTATCTTCAGAATCAAAGCAAAACAAGACTCTTATAATGACGAAGTCAGAGTGAGATACCAGGCTATTGGAGTTGACCCCATGAACTACAGTAAAGAGTCTGACCTCTTGGTAAATGAGTTGAGCTCCTACTACCTGTAAAATTATCTATTTATCTATTTCGGCCGTTATGATTTGTGTGATGTTTAATAAAATGTAATTAATCTGTTAGTATTGTAGGCTATAGGCTGTCTGTATTGTAGGCTATTGGCTGTCTGTATTGTAGGCTAAAGGTAAATCGGTCAGTAGCTCCAATCTTTTAGTAGTTACTGTTAGTTCACAGAGATTTGTCCCCAACAACAGTTCATTTCTGTTTTATCAGGTTCGCAGGTTTCAAGTGACCTGATATCCAGACGTCATTAACCATTTCTATGGGCCCCTACCACAACAGTTTAACTGCTTAGTCGCTACTATTACACTCACGGTTTTACTCACAGTTTTACACTCACAGTTTCACTCTCAGTTTTACACTCACAGTTTCACTCTCAGTTTTACACTCACAGTTTCACTCTCAGTTTTACACTCACAGTTTCACTCTCAGTTTTACACTCACAGTTTTACACTCACAGTTTTACACTTACAGTTTAAAAGCTTTGGTGGGAATGTTAGTATTCCTATATACATTGAGATGCAAATAACACACCTAGAGCAATGCGATAATGATGACATGAAATGCAGCAACTGCAAATCAAGAGAATGCAACCAAACCATTAAAGTCAATCCAGAATTTCTTGAGCACATCGTTGGCTTGTCTCTGACCTCGAGTGACCATCAATTTGTTAACAAATTGGGTGATTTGTTGTTCCGACAACTTCTTAGTGTGCATGAAATTCACCGTTAACTGGGTTTGAAGAGATAGTTTGAATTTCATGGGGAACTTCGTCACCAAAGTTCTGAATAGAGTATAAAAGAAGTCGGTGTTCGAGCGTGGGTTGCTCAAAAATGCCAATAAAGCGTTATTAGTGAGTCTCTCCAACAAAATGCCTTGATCAATTACCAAATTGTTCATCAACGATCCTACTAATTCTTGTTCCTTCTGAGAACCTCTTTTCATAGTGATGAGACTAACCCAGAATTTAGTCACCGACTTGACCATAAATGTTTCATTATACTTGAACGAATTCAAGGCAAATGGGATAATGTTAGACTCAAATATGGGCAAGTGCACCAACAACCCCGGGAATTTATCCAAGGTGGTTGTGAACAAATTGATGGCACACTTTGTGAGGTCTAAATCGGTAGCCATAATTTGCTCCCATTTTATAAATATACTTGTCAACAAGCCATTCATCCACTCTAAGGAGAAAAGTTTGCCATTTGCCAGAATCAAGCTCTCTATCAACTTATATATTACAGTAACAGACAGCTGGTTGCTGTTTTCGATCTTTGCAAGTGCATATGATACAATCAGATCCGTTGAAAATTTGAAAGGACCATCGACTGGTTCATTCAACCCGCATCTTAAGATATTGCAGCATTTTTCAGTCACCAAAGTGTTTGTTGACAATGTCTCCAACTCCATAGAAAACTCGCTCAACTTTTTGAGGATACGCTGTTTCACTCTTAACGAGTCCTCTGCCCAGTAAGTATTAAAATGTGCAGTTTGCTCTTGGGTCAAGTAATCCTCCAACTCATCTGGAAGTTGAGAGGCCCTACCCATTTCCGCAATGCACGACAAAAGACTGATACAGTAATCTTCAATTATATTAGCCGAGTCTGCTTGAAGAATGATTTCGTTGAAATAATCATTGGATTCGTGTACAACCTTGTGGAAGATCTGATCTATTTTCGATGTCAAATCTGAAATCACTTCTCCAATCTTAATTGGATCCTTGAGCGTCATGGCTATCAGGATATATGAATTAACCATTCTCTCACGAACTAGATTATCTATTTTATAGTCTGTTAGCATGCCATACAAGAGCAATTGTAAATTTGGAAGAAATTCGGTCAAGTCATCCTTTGATCCCTGGCAAATTTTCAAGATTGTTTTGGAAGCAACCAAGGAGACGTTCTTTTTATTTTTAAAGTTCAAAGTATCCTGGTTTAAGATGATTGAGAATAAAAAGTTGAATGTTGGGCTTAAATAAGCAACGCCGAGTTTACTTTTGTAAAAGAACTGGATGCTAGTTAAAAAGTTTAGTAGGGTCACATTGAACTGTTCAACTTCAGGAATTTGGCTTGTGCTTGATGACTTCTCAGCGATATCCAATAATTTGTTCTCGAACACCCGATTAATGAGGGGGATCAAATTAGCATTTGAAGCCTCATCATAGAAGGATAAGTCATCGATGATTTTGAGTAATAAAAATAAGAATGCTTCCATTGAGATGATGGTTTCGATGGTGGCTGCCTGCTGGTATTCGATTAATTTTCCCAGCAATCCTTCAGTCAAAGTTAAAACCATTGGATTACCAACGAGAGAATGCATAGCGATAAACAAGTCTGCCACCTGTTGGCGGTAGTGTCTGAATTCGTTGCTTATACTTTGATCCGGGAAATAATGCGATTTCTTCCAATACACCAAGCAAAGCTTGTTGAGTATTTCATCTCTGGTTGTGATTGTGGGCTTGTGTTTTTCCTTGAGAAGATCGGGCAAAATGTCTTGGTCATCGACGTATACATTGACGAACTCCTCCCAGAAGGACAATAGCTGTTCGCTTGATTTTTCATCCGCGATTGGTTTACCGTGGAAGTCGGTTAAGTCTATAATTAAGGTGACAATCTGAAGAATAGAAGGATCAATCAAATTTCTCAGGATTTGAACAATGTTGGAGTTCAAATACACCACCAATAAATTGATGAAATTTTCGATTTCGGATGAATACAATTCGTAGTTGTTGGGGTCTAGAATGATTCTAGATATGAATTGCTGGCCAAACAGTGAATTTGCAAAGAGGATATTATTTACAGTTTGTTTGAAGGGAGCCAATATTCTAAAGTTAAGTTCGATAACCTCTGTAAGTGTTGAGAAAGCCTTATTTAAGACTTCCATGGTGTCGTCAAGAGACTTGAGGAAGGTGAATTGGCTGAGAAGCAAAGTCATGATAATTTCTGTATCTGATTCATTGTATCTTTGGGAGGAATTTGATTCGGCGTTCGAGATATACACGACCCACGCATCGATGGTGGCCAACAATGGAGTTTTCAAGCTACCATAGTCTGCATTCAAGAATGTAGCCAATAACTGGTTCAACTTTGGGAACACTTTCACATACAAGTTTTCATAAGCAATAGCAGTATTCCCGCTCTTGATGTTGTATGGTTTGGTAGCATCTTCCGCTAGGATGGTGAATAGGCTTAGAAGCAAAGGAATTTGGAGCTCGTTGAGAGCTGTTGCTTCCAGAACGCCCATCAAGTGTAATAAGCGGTCGATGGGGTCTATGATGTCTGTTGAATTGATGTATAGGAAGGAGACGTTGCTGAGTAACTTTCTGATTATAAATAAGTTGGTTTGGTATTCAGTCAGCAAGCTTAGCACATGGTCAAGTAAATCGTCTGACATTGAGTTGAAGTCCAAATCATTGCTAATGTTATTGTGTATGAATACAGTGTATGTCAAGGCACCAAAGTACTTTATGTTGCGTGAAGGATCGTTGAGGAGAAGTTGTGCTAAGTGGAGCCCATCTTTAGATTTTTGGACAGCTTGAATGCGGTCTTGGATGTGCTGGACAGTGCTGTTATCGTGGGTCGATACAAGAATGTTGATGTCCAGGATGATCTCGTTGATGTTCCAGTCAGACATGTTGGAGATATAATTGTATTTTCGATCGAAAAAACTAGCGAGAATCCAGTGAGAATTTAGTAAGAGTCCAGTGAGAATTTAGTGAGAATCCAGTGAGAATTTAGTGAGAGTCCAGTGAGAATTTAGTGAGAATCCAGTGGAAATTTAGTCAGTATCCAGCGAGAATCTAGCGAGAATTCAGTGAGAATTCAATGAGAATTTAGTGAGAATCTAGCGACAATCCAGCGACAATCCAGCGGAAGTCTCCAGCAGGAATATTGCACACCGTTTCACACAGTCTACGTATCTTCCATCACGTCTTGGTCACTTGCCCTTACTGATGCTCGTCACTTGTAAAGTGTCAGTAGACCCCGGATTCTGGACAGACTCAAGGGTGCGCCTCAAGTTTAGCGTTTGTGCGTATTCGTTTTGGGAACGACCGTGGGTTTTGTGCCTTAGCTTTTTCCAGTGGCGATAATAGTTTTATCAGTGGTGGCAAAACCACACAAGTATTTCAAGATAAGCTAATAGTGATATCTTACTATTATTTGGACCATCGAAAAGTTTATTAAAACTATTCTAGTTTTATATCTTGTTTCATATCATTCTACTTTTATATCATGTTTCCTACCAGTCTACTTTTATATCATTCAACATTTTAGTCAGTTTTAAGTACCGTTTTAACTCAAGTTTGAGCAGTTGCAAAAAGGTTATCAATTTTTCCCTCATGTATAAAAGGATTGAAAATTTCACTGGATTGTGGAGCAAGAATGAAGATCAATGCGACTTCGGGCTGGAAACAGCCATTGTACTCTGAATCTTCTAACTCATTCAATCCATTGTTCATCCAGCTGCTTACACTTGGATTAAATGTTGTATTTGCTGCCTTTGGAGCGTTGCAATTGGCGCAATTGAAGACGCAATATGTTACGAGATTGTTGGTTCCAAAGTTGACGCGAATGCTGGTGGGACAGTTTTCAAAGATGACGCTTTTGGGTGTGGTTACTGGTGCTTCCACAGCATTGTACTTTGAAACAGGCAAACTTTTTGTGGGTATTAGTTGTTTGAATTTGGCTTTTGTATACTTACCCATACATTGGTTTGAAATGAAGGTTTCGGAGACCCCGTTGGCTTCGACCCTCTATTACTGGCTTTTGCAGCTCGTTGTCACTTCCATATCCGTTATTCAAGACACTTATTCAGAGCATAAAATCATTGCGGAATCCCGCAATTCGTACTGTTTGGAAGTCATCGTCCTTGTCGCTTCAATTGCAATTTTCACCTTGCAATCTTGGTTCTACACCCCAAGGTTCAAAACCACAAACCGTTATCCCATCGATAGTATTTCCAGCCAAACGTGGTCGTGGATCTATCCTCTCATCACCACCATCAACAGAACTAGAAATGTAACCTTGGACGATATGCCTGAATACCCAAAGGATTTCTTGGTGGATAGTAACAACAAGAAATTACTTGCTCTGTGGGAAATCCAAATCGAGTCTGCAAAGAAACCATCCTTCTTGAGGTTCTTTAATAAGGGCCCGGCAAAGCCTCTGTTGATCTTTGCAACCTTTTCTGCCTTCAAGGTACCCGTGCTTTACTCTTTGCTTTTCACAGCTACAAGCATCGTGTTACAATACGTGCAACCTTTTCTATTGAAGGAATTGTTAGTTTTCTTCTCCACTTATTCAAAAGAGGAATCTTCAATGCTAAAGGGTGTTTTATACTGCGTGTCTATCTTCTTGGTCACTCTCCTAAGAGGCTTTGCTGTGAACAATGCCAGCAATGTCTCATCACAAGCACTCATTTTCTCAGATGTTTCCCTCACATACCTAGTGTTCAACAAGTCGTTGAAATTATCTCTTGCTGCAAGAAAGAAAAAGACAACAGGTGAAATCATTAACCATCTCACCCTCGATGTCGATGTTATCAAATACTTTTTCAAGTTCTTTGATGATATGTGCTTGGATCCCTTGAGATTGGTTCTCGCCTTGGTTTCCATCTATTTCTTCATGGGTAAGGCTATCTTTGGTGGTATATTGGCTGGTTCTTTGATTGTCCCATTCGTCACAATGGTTACTGCAAGAATCTATGCCCTCTATGACGAAGTCATGGTAACAAGTGACAGAAGAACAAGCTTCACTAATGAATTACTTTCTTCTATAAAGACAATTAAGCTATACTCCTGGGAGAACCCAATGCTCGAAAGACTAACAACATTGAGAAATAATGAACTTCTCATGTATAAAAAGGTTGGTATCTTCCAATCTTTCTCGTCCTTCTTGTGGTCCTGCATCCCATTTGTCATTAGTGCTGCCACTTTTGCATGTTACACTTATCTCTATAATGTGGCTTTAACTCCAGATATCATTTTCCCTGTCTTGGGTTTGTTCACGTTGCTTACAGAACCCGTATTGGAACTTCCAAACTTGGTAACAACTGTTGTTGAGGCCCTGATTTCTTTCAATAGAATTCGGGACTTCTTACTCTTGGAAGAAACTGATGTTTCCCATGGAGGTGTCTACCAAAAATCTGATCAACCAGACTCAAAAGTTTCCGTCCAGATCCTGAATACAACCTTCTTGTGGGCTCTACACAAATCTGGTTACTCGGATGAAGACAACAATCTGGAGAACGAAGAACAGCCTGCCTACAATGAACTGGATAACCAAGAACAGCCTGATGAGATCGCCCATGAGTCCCAGCAGACTCGGGACGAAGAAAGCTCTGTTGGTCTTGATGGTCCTGTAACAGCTTTGTCCGATATAAACTTCACCGCTGAAGCAGGTAAATTGACGTGTATTGTTGGTAGAGTCGGTTCTGGTAAAACAGCTTTGCTCCGCTCCATCTTGGGTGAGCTTGCAATTGCAAACACTGAGTACTCTGACGAAAACACAAGCAGACCTTCCGTCAAAGTCAATGGTGTCATTGCATACTGCCCTCAATCTCCATGGATCGTGAATGCCACTGTTAAGGAAAATATCTTATTTGGACACAGATATGACCCAGAATTCTACCAAAGAACTATCGATGCTTGTGAGTTGCTAGCTGATTTCAAAGTATTACCCGATGGGGATAGTACTATAGTTGGTGAAAAAGGTATTTCTTTGAGTGGTGGTCAGAAGGCAAGAGTGTCCTTGGCTAGAGCTGTTTATTCCAGAGCTGATATCTACGTCTTGGACGATGTTTTGAGTGCTGTAGATGCTCACGTTGGTAATAATATCATCAGAAAGGTTTTATCTCCAAATGGTATTATCGGTAACAGATCCAAGATCTTAGCTACAAACTCTGTTCCTGTGTTAAGCAAAGCCGACTCTATTTACATGTTGAAGGATGGAACCATTTCGGATTCTGGTAACTGCAGCACGATAGGGAAAGGCAAGGGTGAATTGGCTGAATTGATTGACGAGTTCGGCAAGACCTCGCACGAAAGCAAGGATGAGCACCCGGAATCTTCACCTATTGATATTACTAGTAATAGCGATGTTGTGGAATTCACTGGTCAAGAACTGGCCCATCATTTTCCAGAATTACGTCGTGCAAGTGCAGTATCCTACAACCACGTTTATGCAGATGAACTGGACCCAGACAAGAAGACTTCACATGCCATTGAAACCACAGCAAGTGGTGGCATGAATTTTCAGGCTTTATATACCTATTGTAAAGCCTGTAACTTGGGTTATGTTGTACTTTACTTTGCAATCACCAGTTTGAGCTCCCTTATGGCCGTCCTCGAAAAGTATGTCTTGACATATTGGTCTGAGCTTAATGCTGAGACTGGAAAAACAGAGAACCCTTCCCTATTCCTTTCCATCTATACGTTTTTGGGTGTTGGTAACAGTCTTATTATTTTGCTTAGCTCCTATATTATATGGACATTCTGTATTCTTGATGGTTCCAGATATATGCATAATCAGCTCGCCAAATCCGTATTGCGAGCACCAATGTCATTCTTTGATACCACCCCAATTGGTCGTATTTTGACTAGATTCACAGATGACTTCCAGACTATCGACCAAATGTTGCCATGGAACTTGATTTCTTTGATTGAAATAATTATACAGGTTATAACCATTATTGCTGTTATAGTATCTTCATTACCTATAATGATTGTTCTTTTGTTGGCGTCGTTGGTTATCTACAACTATTACCGTATTCAGTACTCTAACACTGTTAGAGAGATGAGTAGATTACAAAAGGTTACGAAATCCCCAGTGATTGCCACTATACAAGAATCAATCAATGGTGTGGACACAATTAAGGCTTTTGACCAAGTGGATAGATTTACTCATAAAAGTAAAAAAATCCTTAACGAGGTTACCGTTACTAGTTTGACTACATTTGCATCCAGAAGATGGCTTTTCATAAGATTGCAAATCATTTCGGGTATCATTTTGTTAGGGTGTACTTTGATTTCAGTAAGTAGTCTCTGTACTTCCAGCCCAATTAACCCTGGTATACTTGGATTTATCATGACTTATGCCAATACAATCACGTCTAATTTAAACGGTTTGGTGAACTCCTGGGCTGAAATGGAAGTCCAATCAGTTAGTGTCGAGAGAGTTATTGAATATGGACAACTCAAGCCAGAAGCTAAAATGATTGTGGAGAATAATAGACCAGCCTCCAACTGGCCAGATTACGGTACCATCCAGTTCAAGAATTATTCTACAAAATACAGAGAAAACTTGGACCTTGTGTTGAAGAATGTCTCCTTTTCAGTTAAGTCCAAGGAAAAGATTGGTATTGTGGGTCGTACCGGTGCTGGTAAGTCTTCTTTGACATTAGCCTTGTTTAGAATTATCGAGGCTGTCGAAGGTGAAATTGTTATTGATTCAATCAATACTGGAGGATTGGGTCTCTATGATTTGAGAAGTAACTTGAACATTATTCCTCAAGAATCTCATATTGTCAAAGGTTCTATTAGAGATAACTTGGATCCCTTTTCCAAGTATGACGATGTAAAGTTGTGGAAGGTTTTGAAATTAGCTCACTTGGATGAACATGTTGAGCAGATGAAATCTGAAACAGAAGAGGGCAACAATTCCGTAAGAACTGGGTTAGAAGCACAATTAGATGAAGGCGGTTCTAATTTATCACAAGGCCAAAAACAATTGTTGAGTCTTGCAAGAGCCTTGTTG
Organism: Kodamaea plutei; assembly: GCA_030705055.1. Lineage (NCBI taxonomy): Eukaryota > Fungi > Ascomycota > Pichiomycetes > Serinales > Debaryomycetaceae > Kodamaea > Kodamaea plutei. The sequence goes on along the minus strand of JANIWJ010000015.1, from coordinate 43,157 downwards.
AACGAAGAAACTAAGATATTGGTACTCGACGAAGCCACTGCCTCTGTTGATGTCCAGACAGATAAAATCGTTCAAGACACAATCAGATCTGAATTCAAAGATAAAACAATCTTGACAATTGCTCATAGATTGGATACTGTGATGGATAGTGACAAGATCTTGGTTTTGGAAAATGGTGGAGTGAAAGAGTTTGACTCTCCCGGTAATTTGTTGAAGGATGAGCAATCTGTATTCTATTCAATGTGTAAGGAAGGTGGTTATATTTAATTGTTAATATATATGCAAATATATTACTAGTAAGGAAAAGCAGTAATATATGTTAGAATTCGCAGCCATTTTTGTCTACTTCTTTGTCTCTTTTTTTTTTTTGTGTACGATTTTGCTTTTTGTCGTGAGCATAAAAATTGGTATTCCTTGTAAATGGTTTTATAGGTGTACTACAAAAAGGCACACGAGTTTATTCTACTTCAGAACTTTAGAGGATTTAACTTAAGAGCTTTAGATTATTCTGCTTCAGAACTTTAGAGTACTCCACTTAAGAACTTGAGGCAAGTATGTTGAACTGTGAGGAAAAGTTTTATTCAGTGAAATTAGGTCACCAGCATTATTAAACAATTGTTTTGTCTCAACTAACTATTATTCAGCATTACATGAAAACATGCCGTACATCTTGTGTGGGAAAGCGAGTATGATTATGGCGTTTAACGAGTAAGCGAATGATAGTAACATATTTTGATTTATAAATAACTTCTAAATGTAGCCATGAAGGTTGACAGGTGTAAATTCACTTGCTACCGATAACCGTTATTGGATAGAAACAATAGAGTCGTCTGGAAAAATGTATACACATAATTCATAATGTCACCGGTGAGGTCACCAAGATGTATCTTACTCCCTAAATCTAAGCTTGAGTAATCCAAGCCATTTATGACCATCGGTACACTCATGACACTGTCATCAGCCAAATACCAAAATTCCCTCAAAAACCACAAGTTATCTGCCAACTATAAATACGGTTGCTCCTTTTTAAACCAAAATTACATTGCAATTCCACTTCCCCAACTTTCTGTATTGTGCTGTTCCGGAGAATTTCTTCGGCACGATTTCATCTGAGTAACCATGCGGGAACTCACTTTGGGTATAATTCCCAGAGATTGTTACAAAAAGAGAATAAAAAGGCGACACTTTTGCACACGGCGACGACATCATCAGCGCTCACCGGCGTTTTTGGCGCTCACGGGCGTGTTTGGCGCTCACCATCCCATCCATACATCGAAAGGGATCCCTGCCTACGGGTACGGTTGTACGCTAAGGCTCATCGCTAAGAACGAGTGCACATACGCATGACACAATTGAGCAAAAAAGAAACCATGCGCACTAATATAAAAAAAGGGCCAGTTCCGCTTGAAAATACAACACAACAATGCCATCCAAAAGTAGAGCACAGTGTGCTACGTGTAACTGTTCGCCTGGGTTATTATCCAGAACCAACAGAAGATCTTCGTTGTTATCTCAAAGAATCAACATCCAAAGAACTGGAAGCAGCAACGCTGTTGTCGGTTCTCGTGTTGGCTCTAGAAAGGCGTCGGTGTTCACCATCGACGCCAGCACCTTGTGTATTTCTGAAAACTCAGAGAACAAGGAAATCAACACTTCCAAGAGATTGGAGGCTTTAAGAAGAGCCATGGCTGAGTATGACCTTGGGGTTTACATTGTCCCCTCTGAGGACCAGCACCAGTCTGAGTATGTTTCCACTTTTGACCAAAAGAGAAGTTTTATCAGTGGGTTCAGCGGTAGTTCTGGTGTTGCTATCATCACCAGGGACTTGGGAAGCATGAATGACGTCCCAGAGGGTCTTGCTGCCTTATCCACCGACTCGAGATACTTCACCCAAGCTGAAAACGAATTGGACTTCAACTGGACTCTCTTGAAACAACTCACCGGTGAAATCACGTGGGAACAATGGAGTATCGACCAAGCTATTAGAGCCAGTTTGGACACAGGCTCCAAAGTCAACATTGGTATCGACCCAACCAAAATCCTGTACCCTCACTACTTGAAAATCTCAAAGTTAATCAAAACTTCCTTGGAATCCCACAATGACCGCAAGATAAAACCTGAAATCGAACTCGTGCCTGTGACCGTTAACTTGATCGACAAAATTTGGGAGAAGTTTGAAGTGTTGCCCGCCTCTGCTCTGGATCCGATTTTCGAATTGGATGAAAAGTACACTGGTGAATCCCTGGCATCCAAGATTGAAAGACTCAAATCAAAGGTTTTTAAGAATAACGTTGAAGGCTTGGTGGTGACAGCCTTGGACGAAATTGCTTGGTTACTCAACTTGAGAGGTCAAGATATCGAATATAACCCTGTTTTCCACTCCTTTATGATCCTCACAAAATCCCTGGGCGACTTTTTATTCATCGATAGCAGCAGATTACCATCGAGTGTGATAGCCTCATTAGCTACAAACGACATCAAGGTACATCCTTATCACAACTTTTACTCTCACTTACTGGCCTTGTCTAAGGACTTGTCTCTTTCAAACAAACTGATATTCTCCCCAGATAACGTCAACTGGGAAGTCATTAGAAACATAAAATCTGCCTTTGTCGAAGGTGCATCCCTGATTGAAGAGTTCAAATCGATTAAAAATGAAACTGAAATTAATGGTTGCAAGTCAGCTCATTTGAAAGATGGTAGGGCTCTTGTCAAATTCTTCTCTTGGTTGGAAAATGAATTGGTGCAAAATAACGAATTGATCGATGAGGTGACTGCTGATGAAAAGTTGTCTGAATTTAGAAAGCAAGAGGAAGGCTTTATTGGTTTATCGTTTGCAACAATTAGTGCTTCGGGCGCAAATGGTGCCATTGTGCATTACAACCCAACTAAAGGTTCATGTGCCGTGATAGACCCTTCAAAGATTTACTTGAACGATTCAGGTTCCCAATTCTTGGACGGTACCACAGACACTACTCGTACTCTTCACTTTGGTACCCCTACTGCAGAAGAAATCCGTAATTACACTTTGGTGTTGAAAGGTCACGTTGGCGTTGCCACATTAAGATTCCCAGTGGGTACTCCTGGTAAGCTTATCGACTTTGCCGCCAGGCAAAGCTTGTGGAAACATGGTTTGGACTATGGCCACGGTACTTCTCATGGTGTCGGTGCCTTCTTGAATGTTCACGAAGGTCCAAGAGTGACAACTTGCAAGTTGGTTAAGGGTCTAGTGTTATCAAACGAACCTGGTTACTACAAAGACGGTGCTTATGGTATCCGTATCGAGAATGTCATCACCAGTAAGGAATCAGGAATCCTGTACGCTGGTAAGGAATTCATTGAATTTGACTCCGTAACTAGAGTTCCCTTCTGTCAACGTTTGATCGACAACTCGTTGTTGACTCTGGAAGAACGTGAATGGATTAACAAATACCACCAAACAATTTGGGATGAATTGAATACTTCTTTTGACCAGTCCTCCCTTGCATACAAGTGGTTGAAGAGAGAGACTGCAAAACTCAAGTAATTGTCTTTTTTGTTTTAATTCATTTACTATAAAAAGCAATAATCCATTGTATTCCGTAGATGCTTGTATATCATGATTCTACTGCTTTTAGTATTCTACTGCTTAATTCTTATGCCTATTCTAATGCTTCCTATGTTTTTAATATTCTAATGCTTCCTATGTTTTTAATATTCTGCTTCCTATGCTTCTAATATTCTAATGCTTCCTATGCTTCTAATATTCTAATGCTTCCAATGCTTTTAATACTCTAATTCTTAATTCTTATGCTTTTAATATTCTAACTCTTAATTCTTATGCATATTCTAATGCTTCCTATGGTTATATTTTTTATGTTATATAACTACTCCTCAAAAAGAATCTGAATCTCTTCGATACGCCTCTTTCTTCTCTCTTCCTCCTCCGCGCCCACGGCTTCTCCAATCTGTTTCTTTCTCTCTTGAATTTTCAACATTTTTATCTCGATACTATTCTTGATAATGAAGCGTACCACTTTGACGGACTCGTTTTGTCCAATACGATGGATTCTGTCTATTGCTTGGTCTTCAACACTTGGAGACCACCATGGATCCATCATAAAGGCTCTTGATGCCGTTGTCAAATTCAATCCGACACCACCTGCCTTCAATGAGATCAAGAGAACCACAATTTTGGAATCCTTTGAGGCTTCGTTGAATCGGCTCAACACCTTTTGTCTCTCCGCCAAACTCAACCGGCCATCGAACTTGTATACTACAAAGTCGTCAGAACCTTGCACCTTGAGCTCGTTTTCAATGATATCCAAATAAGATGAAAACTGTGAGAAGAGAATCACCTTTTCTCCTGGGTTTGTAGACTTCAACAAACGCAAATGTTTGATTAAAGCTTCGAGTTTAGACGAGCTTCTCTCAGGGTCATACCAATACAATTGGAATTTAAAATTCCCACTGGGGTCGTCCTGCTCCTGTTGGGTGTGGAATCTAATCTCCTTCTTGGTGGTATCTTTTGATCTAACCTTAAAGAGCCTATACTTGGATATTTGGGTACGGCAATTTGGGCACTGTACAGCCACCTTCTTATTGGTTTGGAAATCGATATGCTCCAATAAACAACTGAAACAAAAGGAGTGCCCGCATGCGGTCATCACCATTTCTCCTGCACTAATTGGACTTGTTGTGCATATAGAACACTCGGAATCTTTCAAATCCACCTTGTTGTATAAGGAATACATCAACTGTGTCTTTTCTGTATCGGAATTGAATCTGAATTGTCTGGCCTTGTTTTCCAGTAGAACGGCCAACATTTCGTTTCTGGTTTCTTCATCTTGTATATCAGCCATAACAATCTCCTCGTCCTGTTCCACCTCACCAACCAAATCGATATGGCAGCAAATCTGTCTTAATCTTAAGATATGCGTTAAGATTTGAGAATACTTTTTCAAGAGTTCCCCAGACTTCATCCCTTCGTTGAAGGTTTTATTAGCCTTTGTTTTAAACCAATTGTAAACCGCTTCTTCCCTCTCACTAAACTCAATCTCTTGTATAACCACTTCTTTTGGTGGGAGGTCTACTATCGGTGATCCATCCTTTTGTTTCATGTTCTTAGTTCGTCTTAATAGCACAGGATCCAAAATCGACTTGATAATCTCCAATGTCTGGGAAACCTTTTTTTGTTCAAATGGGAGAGTAATAAAGGTTTTCCAATACGAAAAGTTGCACCATGGATCAAGTTGCAAAAACTTGACCAAGGAATACAAATCATCCAATCGGTTAATGATCGGTGTACCGGTCAAAGCCCACTTTCTCTGCAGGGATAACTCATAGATTGACTTGGCAGTCTTGGTGTTTCTATTTCTAATACTATGTGCTTCATCCAAGATTATTCTGAAGAACTCAACAGAATATAACCCCATTTTGGGTAGGTGTCCATTTATGTCCCGATGCTTGGATAGTCTTGCGAATTCGTTGACAATAGTCCCATATGTGGTTAGCATCACAATGGGGATGTTCTTTGATTTCCCGCACAATGACGTGCCTAGGTTTGTTTGGGTGGAATCCCCGTAGTAAACATAACAGTAGTGGTTTGGATTATTATTACATTTATCGAATTCACTTTTCCACTGTGATAAGAGCGACATTGGCACCACAATTAATGTTGTCTTTGAAGCATACTCCTTAAACGTTGCTTGTGTGTCTGAGGCGTACTGCTTACCCGTTGCATGTGGGTCTGAATCATAGGGAACAGAATTGACAAGAGCAAGAGCGGATATTGTTTTGCCCAATCCCATCTCGTCAGCTATTATGCCACCTCTTAGGGAACTTTTAATAATTGGTTTATCCAATGAAAGCTCTCCGTTGAATGTGTTTGCATAAAAGTAGTTGTCTTCTTGGATAGAAGAATCCCTTTCTGGGTCGCTTGGCCATCTGTATCGTCTCCAAAGAGGATTAGCCATACCCACCTCTCTTTCTTCAATAAATCTTTTGGATTGTGAAGAGAGGTCCCCTGTTAACTCCTCCAATATCCTTGTCTCCTTTTCCCTCGTAAGCATCCATGATAAACCGTGCATTTGGTAAGACCTCAAGCTAAGCCTGAAATTCTCACTGGGTGGCGTGGTTGTTTCAGGCAAGTTATTCAAAAGACTTGAATGGTTGTTTGCTTGATAGAACTGCTTCAATTGATCCAAGTCAATAAAATCGGAGGGAGTGTCAGCTTGTGTGTTTTGTTGAGTACTTTGGAGAGTATCTGGGGTTCCTTCGTGGGTATCCTCCACGTCTATAATATGTTGGGAATCGTCATCGATATCAAACGATTTAGTGGGTACGATCGATAGTCTCTCGAATAGCTTGGAGAGTGCAAACTGTCTTAATCTCAAGATAGCCTCGTTATTTGATTCAGAGCTGAAGTTGAAGTTGGACTTTGATTTTGAAAACTTGATTAAATTGACGTCATCTTCCGATGTGATGGCTCGAAAGGCAGAATGTTTCAAGTAGATGTTAATTTGGATGTAGAATGAGTCACCAGTGGATAGTCTTGATTTTGTAGCTTCCAAAACGGTTGTTTTGAAATCTGCCATTTGGAGATCAACCAAAGGCGAAAACACACGAGTGAGGTCCTCGGGGATTCGTGCGATTTCCCGATCACTGGAGGTGAAGAGTCTGATGATCGAAGTCTGGCTTATCGATGTATTTTTAGGAATAAGACGCTTTAACTTGAGCTCATCGCCATAGTTGAATGGCTTTAGTGTCGGTTTGGTAGCCCAGGCTTGTACTGGGATGGAGCCAATGAAACGGTTCCATTCCTGTGACTGTAGCTCCAGTTTCATCAATAAGGATTGTTTATGGAGTGTTTCATACATGGATTCAACTTGGGCGATATCTTGTTCGTGAGCACGCTTCAAAGCATTTGTGGCGTGCTGCGTTTCGCTAGGACGCTTCAAAGGATTGGCAACTGTTTCCAAGTCATCAGGATCAATTCCCCGGAGGTACTCGTCAATGGATAACTTGATATGGTTACTCTTACCTGAATACTTTTTGAACAAGTAGTGGATCACACGTTGCGGCACATGGCCCACTGAGGCCGATATCTCTGACTCAAACAAATCCAAATCAGAAAGGTCATCGTCAATGACAAAAAGCGTTTCAGCAACTGGGCTGGGTTCGGGTTTTGTGAGCTTGAGTGTCAGCTGCTCCTTCTTGAAGAACCTCAGTTTCATGTCGCGTGAATGTTGAAAATGTCAAGCTCTCATTTAAAGTGATTGTAAAGAGCGCTCAAAGAGCGCTCAATTGTCCATCACTGTAAAAGCAGCGGCAATTTAGATAGACGCGAACCCATTGTTTGAACTACTCAAACCTGATGTTAAACGATGTGAACTATACACTACAAAACGGCCGAATCCACACAAGTTATTGACCATAGAAACCATATTGCCAATAGAGTAGTCGATAGAGTAGTCGATAGAGTAGTCGATAGAGTAGTCGATAGAGTAGTCGATAGAGTAGTCGATAGAGTAGTCGATAGAGTAGTCGATAGAGTAGTCGATAGAGTAGTCGATAGAGTAGTCGATAGAGTAGTCGATAGAGTAGTCGATAGAGTAGTCGATAGTATTCAATAGAGTAGTCGATAGTATTCAATAGAGTAGTCGATAGTATTCAATAGAGTAGTCGATAGTAGTCAATAGCAGTCAATATCAGTCAATAGTAGTCAATAGCAGTCAATAACAGTCAATAGAATAGTCAATATATAGTGAAATACACTAGACTTCTGATTCTAGTAACAATACAGTGTATGATTCTAGTGCCAGAAGTACACCAATGCTTCAGAGCAATTTATTAAATGCAGAGCACTTCTGGCTGCCTTGATAAACTAAATAGGATCGCATGGTGGATTCGAGGTCTTGAAAGTTGACACTGGTCTGAAATCAGAATTCAAAGAATTCAACGAAAGAAACAGAGTATACTGATAATCCTAGAAAAGAGGTGGTTTGTTATTAAAAGAATGTTAACGCTTAAAAGAATGTTAACGCTTAAAAGAATATTAACGCTTAAAAGAATGTTAACGCTTAAAAGAATGTTAACGCTTAAAAGAAGTCAAGACATCAAAGAAATCATAAATTCTAAGCGTAAATCAAAAAATCTTAAATCAAAGAAACAGAATACGAGATGAGACACAACACAATTTGGCCATTACACTTGATCCGTGGAATCTGTTCACCATAGTCTTAAATTCTTGTCAAGATGTTAGGGTTTCTTGAAGCAGAAGGTTAGCATTGCCGTGCAAAGCAAACAATTTGTAGCCCAGAAAGATAAGCTTTCGCCGGGACCTTCCATACAAGAACCGTATTATTAATCATCGTTAAACCGGGATTACACCCTTGACCCTTCTCCAACCAATTCAAGAAACACCACAAATAGCTTGTAGAACTAAGCAGTAAGATCCACACCACAAATAGCTTGTAGAACTAAGCAGTAAGATCCACACCACAAATAGCTTGTAGAACTAAGCAGTAAGATCCACACCACAAATAGCCAGTGACTCACGACTCATTCGAATTTTCAGTGCCTCATAATGCCACAATAAACGTAAAGAGTCATACGGCCTGCATACCATTCAAGATTTTATTAACAAAAGCTACAATGCCAATCAAGACAGGGTTCACTCACATAGACCAAGCAGATCGGGAGGGTTCGCTAACACCGACACGCAAGATCGGAAGCGTTACCCCTCTATCAGGTAGCCAACTGTTTTCCGTGCCGGGAACCCCCCCCCCCCATAATACATATCGCAAAAAGAAAAGAAAAAAAAAAAGAAGGATATCGCGATAAAGATAAATAGAGGCCCAATTGGCGGAAGACTGAAATTTGGGAACGATATAAAAAATGAGCAGTGACAAACCATTTGCAAAGGACTTGACGCACCACTTGTCAGTTGAAGCACAAGTGAGGGTACCATCTACGTTGAAGAAAGCATTCAAGTATTTCAGCGACCCTGACGTTGTTTTTTTGGGTGGAGGGTTGCCCTTACCGGACTACTTCCCAATTGACAATGTAACTGTGGAAGTGCCCACGCCTGGTTTTGGAAATGGGATTGGAGCTGAAATCACGGATGAGGACAAGACGAGTTTCCGTCTCCATAAACGAGCAAAGAAGAATGAGCATCCGAAAGATGTTGAGTTTGCGAGGTCCTTGCAATACGGTTACACCGAGGGCCACACTGAGTTGCGTGCATTTATGAAGGAGCACACTGAGATGATCCACAAAGTTCCCTACCAGGATTGGGATTTGCTTTTGACTGTAGGAAACACGCAATCGTGGGACGCAACGTTGAGAATATTTGCAACCCGTGGAGACTCTATTTTTGTGGAGGATTATAGTTTTTCAAGCGCATTGCAAACTGTGGAGTCGCAGGGAATCAACACCATCCCGATCCCCACCGATAACGACGGGATCATTCCGGAGGAGTTTGAAGAGATTTTGGAGAACTGGGTGGGGCCTCGCCCAAAATTGTTGTATACCATCACCACTGGTCAGAACCCCACGGGTTCCTCCTTGGAGGTTGGTAGAAGACACAAGATTTATGCCTTGGCTCAAAAGTACGATTTTATCATCATTGAGGATGACCCTTATTACTTTTTGCAAATGGACCCATACACAACGGATGTGGCCTCCAGAGCAAAGAACTCGGTCCGCAGCCACGAAGAATTCGTCAAGGCGTTGGTGCCCACCTTCCTCTCCATGGATGTCGAAGGCCGTGTCATTCGTTTGGACACTTTCTCCAAGGTTATCGCACCAGGTATGCGTTTGGGTTGGGTCGTTGCCCTGAAGCAAATTGTAGAACGTTACAGAAGACTTCATGAAGTGTCCATCCAGACCCCAGCAGGTCTTACCCAATCCATCACAAACGGCTTGTTGCAAAGATGGGGCCATTCGGGTTACTTGGACTGGTTGATTGGTTTGAGATCAGAATATACTAAAAAGAGAGACGTGGCCCTCGATACCATCGAGGCCCACTTTCCTCGCGAAATCACATCTTGGTTCCCTCCTGTCGCAGGTATGTTCTTTGTCTTGTTCTTTGATGCTTCAAAGCATCCAAAGTTCAACACGGAATTCGGCGGAGACCCAAGCAAGGTGGAAAAGGCAATCTATGAAGCCACAATCAAGGGCGGTGCTCTCATGATGCCTGGATCCTCCTTCAAGGCCCTTGGACAGTCAAATCCCCCACAAAAGCATTTGAAAACTTCTGTGTCTAATAGAATCTTCTTCAGAGGCACATATGCAGCTGTTCCTTTGGACCAGTTGCAGGAAGGTATCATCAGATTCAGTAACGCTGTAAGAAAGGAATTTGGTTTATAATGAATTCACACTCAGGTTATCTAGTAGATCTACAGTCATCAGTAACGCTGTAAGAAAGGAATTGGTTTATAATGAATTCACACTCAGGTTATCTAGTACAGGTTGGTGTGCTACAAAAATCTACAGCAATGCAGGTTTGTCATCAATATTTGCAAACTTATTCCATAGAACTGCATCCACACATGTAGTTTTCTTGTTATTTTCTTTGAGTTTTGTCTAGATCTTTAGGTGGAAACAGGTTTCTATTTTATCATGAACAGTAGAATGTAAGCATAGTTCTCATCATGTGGAGTCAGAAGAGCATTTACAAACTTGATGTTACAATATATAGAAAGAATCAGCCATTAGAATCAGCCGTCATAAAAAGAATACCATATAGAGAGAAATAGATAAACTTCCTGTGTCTTCGCTTTCCAGATAGTGGACCACTAAAATCTGTCGGTGATCGTCGTTGCCCATGGACCTCACATCATCACTTGTCCTAATCGAACTTGAACCCTCGCTTACGTTTAAATCGAACACTCAAATAGAACCCGTTTAAATCGAACACTCAAATAGAACCCGTTTAAATCGAACGCTCAAATAGAACCCGTTTAAATCGAACACTCAAATAGAACCCGTTTAAATCGAACACTCAAATAGAACCCGTTTAAATCGAACACTCAAATAGAACAACCCGTCTAAATCGAACAAACGGAAAGCCCAAACTGCACTCGATAGTGAAAAAAAAAACAACCAACATGCAAATACTAAAGTTGCCATGGTTTGGACATAGAAGTGAGTAAAGCGAGTGACTGGGGAAGAACAAGCACTAACGATGATAGCTGATAACAAGAAAATCGAGTGCTACTCTGTGACGATCAATTCCGACGGAACACGACTAGCCTCTGGAGGGCTTGACGGGAACGTGAAGATCTGGGACACCAAGACGATACTAGCCTTCAACAAGCTTGCCAGTGAGCAGAAGCGGCGGAAGAGCGACGTAGAGGATACGACGCTTCCGGACGTGTCTCTTAGACGTCCGTTGTGTTCGATGAGTCGACACAATGGGGTGGTTACATCGGTGAAGTTTTCGCCCGACGGCCGATTTCTAGCGTCTGGGTCGGACGACAAGATCTGTCTTATATGGGAGAAGGACGAAGAGCAGACGAACCGCCCCAAGCAGTTTGGGGAAACAGAGGCGGACTTGGAGTACTGGAAAGTGAGCAAGAGATTGGTGGCCCACGACAACGATATTCAGGATATCGCGTGGTCGCCCGACGGGCTTCTCTTGGTCACCGTTGGGTTGGACAGGCTGATCATTATATGGAACGCGCTCAATTTCGAGAGAATCAAGAGATACGACGTGCATCAGTCGATGGTGAAAGGTATCACGTTTGACCCGGCAAATAAGTTCTTTGCAACTGCGTCTGACGATCGAACAGTGAGGATATTCAGGTACTACAAAAAACTAAACGACTTCAACAACTACGAATTCCAAATGGAACACATTGTCATAGACCCGTTCAGGAAATCGCCCTTGACGTCGTACTTTAGAAGAATGAGCTGGTCCCCCGACGGCCAGCACATTGCAGTTCCAAACGCAACTAATGGTCCGGTATCATCAGTCGTCATTATAAACAGAGGCAATTGGACCACAGACATCTCCTTGATCGGCCACGAGGCCCCCTGCGAGGTGTGTGCCTTTCTGCCCATCTTGTATGAATTGGACCACGAACTAAAATCAACAGACAAACAAAACTTCTCCACAATCTTGGCCACCGCTGGCCAGGACCGCACATTGGCTATATGGAGAACAACTTCGAGCCGACCCTTGGTTGTGGCTGAAGATATCGTAGACAATTCAATCACCGACATGTGCTGGTCTCCAGACGGGAAATCCCTCTTCTTGTGCTGTCTCAACGGCTCCGTCGTGGCAGTGTCCTTTGACGAAAACGAACTCGGCAAGGTTGTTAGTGAAGACATGATCAATGCCCAGTTGAATAAGTACGGTGCAGACAGAGAGTCCAACGCCTTCCCGGAAAGCATAGACCAGTTGGTTCTCGAGTCACAGTCCGTTGTCGAAGAAGTCAAAGTGCAAAAGAAACCTCCCATGCCCGTTGCCACCACCAAGGAAGAACCAAAACCAGCACCAGAACTCAACGCATCAAAGATTAACAATTTGACCCAAAAGCAGATGACTAAAATGGTACAGAGCGTCACCATCAAGAACGGTAAGAAAAGAGTCGCTCCCTTGTTGATTTCGTCCTCGACGCCAAAGACGCCCATTCCCGATAAAATCATCACTAAAAAGAAAGTGTTTAAGAATACAAAGGTGTCTCTGTCCAACTACTTTTTGCCTAGGTTGGGTGTCCAGTCCACCGTCCATGGCTACAGGCTCAAGAGCACTTATAACCAGGCCCAAGGTGATGAGTTGATTCAAGATCAAGATAACGATAACGACGATATGGGTAACAACAACGCCAGCATCGCAAACGCATCGGCACAGGTGGTGTCCGAGGCATCCTTGAAAAGACAGCGGAACAAGATCCGAAGAACCGTGTTGGAAATGAGATATCCAAACTGTTTCAAATTGATCTCTAATCTTCCGGAACGATTGTTCTACAATCCTGCTATAGTTAACAATGAAGCCAACCAACTTCTTAATAACCAAGCCTCAAGTTCCGCACCGCAGAGTTATTCAGCAACAAGCAACAATTCCGCAAAGGACCAGCCTGCAGAGATATCCAACTTTTCAAACATCGATACAGACGAAGAGGTTTTATTCTCTGTCGTCTTCCAGGGTATCCTGCATGTATTCGACCACAAGCAGTTGGTTGTTCGCGACATCAAGCCAGACGATATACCAAACCAGGTTCGCACCACCATCGAGGTGCGTAATGGCTCAAGGTGGCCCGTCAATGAAGAGGATATCGTGGTTGACAGTGATCCCATGGATAAAGTCGACTTCAATGACCCCACAAGGGTTATCGTTTCCTCTGACCTTGCCGGTCGTGACTACACCCTATACTTCCCTTACAAGATCCAACATGTGACAGGAATAATTGTCGATAAGAAGTTGGAATACTTTGCATTGATATCCTTTCATGGTACAGTGCAGATGGTGAGTGCCTTTGGTGGCCACTACGTGTGTCCTGCGATTGAGATTGGAGAGAATATCATTACTGTTCGCCAGAGAAACGGGTACTTTATGATACTCACCAATAACGGCTTGATATACTCGTGGAGGCTCTTCTCCTCAGGGCCCAAAAAAATAGTTGGGTTGCTTAGAGCTGTCTCGATAGCCCCGATCGTTAATCTTATCGAAATCGACTTGTCGTTGGCAAGCAAGAGACAAGTGACCTCGTGTATACTTCCTGAGGTGAGGTCGTTTGAATTGGATTCATGCGATGGTTCCCCTTTGGTTGTGATTGAAAAAACCAACGACGTATACAAGTATTCTGTGGATTTGGAGTGCTGGACAAAGGTGGTTGATTCATGGTATTACTTATCCATGGACTCTGGATTGTCCGTTGATCTTGGGAAACTGGAATTGGAGAAGCTCTTGTACAAAACGTTCCATGATTTCAGGGACGACTCCCAAAGATCGAGCATTAATACTTATGAGTTCACCGATGATAGCCGCATGGAGCTCTATCAAGTTATGAAGCAAAGATTCGACGAGACAATGCGGTGTGTATTAAAATAGTTATCAAGTTAAGCAAAGGTGATGTGTTAAATGGTCAGTTAGCAAAGGTGATGTGTTAAATGGTCAGTTAGCAAAGGTTGTTATGAACAAAGATTCTACGAGACAGTGTGTGTTAAAATAAGATGCAATTTCTTCTACATTTATTCTGAGTTATATAGTACATATAAAGACTGAGTACCATACCAGTATTGTAATGCACGTAGGACACTATATTAATTTTATCCGTTAGATTAGGGAATGTCTTTCTGGTTGTTCTTAGATGTTTCTAAGGCTGGCCTCAGAATTGAGGATTCAGGATTCTCAGAATTGAGGATTCAGGATTCTCATGATAGTCTCAGGATTGAGGATTAAGGATTCCGGATTCCGGATTCTGGATTCTGGATTCTCACGACTAAAGGTAAACTTAATAACTAATTCTTCTCTTGTGATATCTTGGGCTCTGGCATTTTAGGTTTTTCCAACTTCTTCTCGAAAGGAAATGAAAGGAGGAGATTCAAGGAATCCAAAACCAGGTTGACCGAAGTCATCCAAATGGTCAATCCTACTGCTCCCACTGAAAAGAAAGGGATGGCTAGGAACCATTCAATAACGTGAGGGAATACTCCTGGGGGCAAGTAAAGCAACACGGACTTTCTGAACCATAACCTGTAGAACCATACAGGTAAGGTTGTAACTACTGTGAGTAACAACCCCACCAACTTGTTCACCTTTGATCTATCTTCACCAATGGCATCTTCCAAAACCTTGATTTCCGCAACCAACTTGTCAGCCTTTCTGTTCAATTTCGTCCACTTGGCATACTCGTCCTGGGCACTGATCCTTCTCTTATCCCTATTCACTTCACTCAACTCCAGTCTCTTCACACTCAAGTCAACAAATGACAGATTGAAGCCCGCCTTGGACCCCACCCTGAGGTACAACTGCCACGCAACCTCTTGCACGTTGGATTTACCAAACTTATTCACAACATTCTTGATTGCAAGAATCACAAATATGCTTAATAAGATGGTGTATGGCTGTAAGTCAAACATTAATGTGTACACGTTGGTTTTTGCTGGTATAAAAAAAAGGGTGTCCAGGCCAATTGCCAATACTCTACGCTACAAAACCACAAACTAGTGATAACTCACTATCCCTGTTTCTCTCGCTACCACTCGCTCTTAGTCAGCGCCACTCTTAGTCAGCGCCACTCTTCGTTAGTGCCACTCTTCGTTAGTGCCACTCTTCGTTAGTGCCACTCTCAGTCAGCGCCACTCTCAGTCAGTGCCACTCACACTGACACAGCTTATCATGAACAAAAACGAAAAACAAAAAAAAAGAGGAAAAAATAAAGGAAAACTAAGAATGCCATCAGACCAGGAGGAGGACTATGTGCCATGGATTCAGCAGTACTGTGATGCATTTGCACATGACTATTTTGTATCAGTTCCGCACGAGTTTATTGAGGATGATTTCAACTTGACTGGGTTGTCGCTGCAAGTACCATTTTATAGAGAGGCGTTGTATACGATATTAGACTACCAAGTGAGCACGGCAGACGATCCTATTGATGATTCTACAAGCACGAATAACACCACCACAAATAATAACAACGGATCGGGAAGCAAGGGGCCCAAGCTGGAGTTGCCCAACAAGGCGTTGTTGTCGAACTCTGCTGACTTGTTGTATGGGTTGATACATGCGCGGTACATCACCTCGAAGGCAGGTTTGACTGCGATGGCCACCAAGTTTGAAAGAAACGAGTTTGGCTCGTGTCCAAGATATTATTGTGACGGCATGCATTTGATCCCCGTTGGATCAACAGATATTCCCGGTCAGGAAACTGTCAGATTATACTGCCCTTGTTGCAACGACATCTACTTGCCTTCGAGCTCAAGGTACTTGAACATTGACGGTGCCTTCTTTGGTACAACCTTCCCGGGATTGTTGGTGAAAATGTTCCCCGAAATCGAAAACCAATGCCGTATCAGAATAAATAAGTTCAACCAAAACGAGTTTGGCTTGAAATTGTTCGGCTTCAAAGTGAACGAATTAAGCGCATGTGGCCCTAGAATGAAATGGCTCAGATTACACCCAAAAACAGAAGAACAAAAATCAGAGTACGAAAGCTGCGAGTTTAGCGTTCCAGTCGATTCAGATGATGACAACGACGATGACGATGACGATGATGATGACCCAGATGATGACCATCATATCATCGATGACGATGATAAAACTATGGCTAGCGAAAACTAATCCGCATCTCAGATTCTTTCATCTGGCTTGCATTTCTTCCTGCACGATCATTGCTGTCGTTTGATCATTTCTGTCGTTTGATCGGTATATGTCGTTTGATCATTTCTGTCGTTTGATCGGTATATGTCGTTTGATCATTTCTGTCGTTTGATCGGTATATGTCGTTTGATCATTTCTGTCGTTTGATCATTTCTGTCGTTTGATCGGTATGTGTCGTTTGATCGGTATATGTCGTTTGATCGGTATGTGTCGTTTGATCGGTATGTGTCATTTGATAGGTATATGTCGTTTGATCGGTATGTGTCGTTTGATAGGTATGTGTCGTTTGAATTTCGAACCATGTGTCGTCCTCTGAACCATATGTCCTCTGAAGCAATGTGTCCTCTGAACGTATATCTTTATAGAATGATTTACTATGATCAAGTATGAAGGCTGAAGATCTGGGACAACGAAAATAGGCAAAACCATCCGGAACAAGAAAGCAATCGCCATCTTCATACACTGGCTCCCTCTTCCACCACAATATCTATATAGTCTACATTCATATTCACTTCTTGTTTAATTGATATTTAATGCGTCAAATGAACCGGCTTCCCAGGCTCCCATTCCTTAATGCCATTTTGTATGTTCACCCAATACTTCAATCTGATTGCCTCTACAATCAAGTCATCCCATGACGTAAAAGGCCATTGTGTTCTAATAAGCTCCTCGATCTTGCTCTCGCTTTCTTGGATCCTCGCATCGTTCTCCTTGGAAAGCTCATCCAATTCACTCTCCAGAACAGCCATCTCAAGTGATTCGTGCGCCTCCAATACCATCATCAACATCTCTTTGTATTCCATCGACACCTCCACAGAAACACTCTGCAATGACGAAATGAGCCTTTTGGAAACATCATCTTCAGTGATGTCAATATGATCAGGGTGGTGTAGTTGGATAAAGTGTGCAACCCGGGAATACGGATTCCGTAGAACTGAATAGCCCTTATTTATAACAGTAGAAAATGAAGTATCCTGAGTTTCACCGCCTTTAAGCAAACTCGACCCAACAAGAACATCAGGGTGGTTGGTACTCTGCAAAAGTCTATATTCTCTTCTCAATGCGTTGGACTTGATGCTAAATGAGTCACTTGGAGGTCCTCCTTTGGGGAAGTTCTTTGGGAACAACTCGAAATACGAATTTACACCCTCCTTCTTGCTTTGTCTCGCTACTGCCTGCGTGTTGAGCAGTCGCTGGATACCTCGCGATACACGCATAAGAGCCATACTCCGATATATACCGCTCATTTGCACCGTAAAAGTTACAATCAGAGATGATGTCGGGGAAAATCAACCTTTTCTGACAAAATGTCGTACATGATTATACTCTAGAAAAGTCATTAGTAATGTTCAAGAAACGAGTGAAGAAGTCTGAGAACAGCAAGCGTAAACTAGAGGAAGAGGGTCTCGACCTTGAAGAAGACTTGGTGCTCTCCACGAAAAAGAGAAAACAGTTCACACCGTCTACAGCGAAATCGTCTGTGAAACAAGATGATCAACCTGTGGACAACACTCCGCAGAATGAAGAAGCACCAGCAGCAGCCCCAAAACTTAAACCTGTTTCCGATAATATCAAGGTTATCACTTTGACCGACTTCCAACCTGACGTGTGTAAGGACTTTCTACAAACCGGCTACTGTGGGTACGGCGATACCTGTAAGTTTATGCACATTAGAGATGAGCTGAAGCAGAAAACCCCATTGGTGAAAGAATGGAAACTAGAGGCCAAATCCATCGAACAAGTTCCTTTCAAGTGTGTTCTATGTAAGTCCGACTACAAAAGCCCAATCAAAACTCAATGTGGTCACATCTTTTGTAAATCGTGTTTCTTGGATAGATATAAACTTAAAAACAAACACAATTGTTTCATATGTGATAAGGATACGAATGGTATCATGCTTCCTATATCAAAGACTGAACTTGAGCTCCTTGTACAGGTTCCAGATGTTCAGGTTTAACAAAGCTCCTCTTCATCACTAACAGTTGGTATCGCTTCTCTCATCTCTAAGAATTGACAAAGCTCATCTTGTACAGAATGAAATTAGCCATTTTCGAATCAAGTATAGCTCGTTTTCGAATCAAGTATAGCTCGTTTTCGAATCAAGTATAGCTCGTTTTCGAGTGAAGTATAGCTTGTTTTCGAATCAAGTATAGCTGTTTCAGAATGAACTGTTTTCACAATAAATCATAGCTCTTTTTCACAATGAATTATGGCTTTCAACAGAATGAATTTTAGCTTTTTAACGGGATGAATTTCGACAGTAAACAATGCCTTCTCCAATCAATACGGCTCCTAACAATCACACCATTACGCTACTTATAGCATCCTCTCTACATTGTTTGGCAAACGGACTAAAAGAGTAGTGATATTTTTTGTTTTTGTGCCTCATAACCGGTTTTAGCAACCAAAAGAGTCTCGAAATGGAACAATGCTGGCCCAAATGGTTGAGTGTAAGTGGACTATTAAATAGAATAACTAGTGTTGCTTTTGCTCTTTAGAAATCCATCGGTGAAGAAATGACATCGTCGCAAGTACACGCTACAGGAGCAGCTACAACTGCCACCGCAGGAACCACTGGAACCACTACCGGAACCGCACCAGCAGCTCCTGGAAAAACACCCACTCAAGGATTCGGGTACGATTACATTGTAAACAAATTTAGTGAGTATGCCGATAGTGCGTTTAACACCAAGAATCCATACCACGACCTTGAAGGAGCAAGAATCAGATTACCTGAGACTGCCACCAAGGAAGAACAAAAAGTCTGGAGACACGTGCAGCTGCAAGCCTGGATGCAAGACAGATGTGTTTTGGGGTCCTGCTGTCTTGCTATGGATTGGGGAATTGGCTTGGGACCACTTGTTGTGTTAGTACCCATGGTTGGACCATTCTTGATGTTTATTGTCCATCAGAGATTAGTCACTTATATCCAGTCCAGGTACCAAATTCCCACCAGTATGAAGGCTAAGATGCACGCGCACATTGTGTTTGATTTTCTTATCAGTATGCCTCCCGTTATTGGTGTTCTTTTGACGTGGGTGAATGGATGTTCCACCAGAAATGCTTCTGTTGTATACCAATATTTGACTGTTGTTGTTGAAGAACGAGCCCTTAAGGAAAAGGAAGCCTATGAGGCTGCACACGGTAAAACAGCAAATGGCGAACCAATTAGAGATGAGTCCGGTTATCAGTCTTCTCGTGCACCTCAGCAGGCTTGGCTTGATAGAATGAAGACCAAATTCCATGGGTCAGAAGAGGTGAAAGAAAAACTGAGCGAGCTTCAAACGAACCTTACTAATGAAAAGGTTGCCCTGCAATCCGGTACAGTTGCTAATGCTGAAACTTTGCCTGATTCCAAGATTGCCCTGGTACTGGAAGCTAAGCCAACGACAGATTCTAATCTTGCTTCAAACACCAAAATCACTTCAGATTCCAAAGTCGCTTCTGACGCCAAAATCACTTCTGATGCCAAAATCACTTCAGATTCCAAAATCACCTCAGATTCCAAAATCACCTCAGATTCCAAAATCGCTCCACATGCTAAGCTCACCTCAGAAAAAGTTGAAACAAAGAAGTAATCGTGAGCACCCAATTTGTTTTCTTGGTTTGAAACCCAAAGGCTATTAATGCTTTAATTACACTTTTAAATAGCTATCCCTGTAACAATAATTAGACCCTTAGGTTTTACCTGTATTTAAGCATAATAGTGCGGAGATTACGCATACCGGGTAAAGAGTTCATGCTCGTAATTTACTCACAGAACGTACTACAGTATCTTCCTTTTTGGCTCGTTTTTTGTCTGGCACAAAATAGGCTTTTATTGTGAAATAGGGCAACGCTTTAGGTTTAAGTAGAAATACGCCTAATTCCCTTGTCAAATGACCCCGCTATTGATGGATTCAATGGTTAAAAGCTTTAGATGTGCGGTAGTATGCCATATAGAAGGTGACCACCGTAAGAGATGCCATATAGAAGGTGACCACCGTAAGAGATGCCATATAGAAGGTGACCACCGTAAGAGATGCCATATAGAAGGTGACCACCGTTAGTAATTTAAGAGAAGACGAAAAACGTTAGTAATTTCTGAGAAGGTGAACCACGTTAGCAATTTCAGAGATGGTGAACTCTTCAAACATAGGTAAAACAATTCAACTTCTAATGAAGTGAAGAGGTTGCTTGTTATTAGATGAATTTCACATCGATAAGCTGATTGACTCAAAAATATACAAGTAATGCTCCATACAATCACAACCCCCATCATGAATTAAGGGTCGCTATTTTGTGTCTGTATATGGGGTGCCTATCATGTATAGAAGAAGCGACCGGGTTCTTCTTATGCTTTCTCTAATGCAAACACGCACAATTTTAGGAGCAAATTGCATCTACTTATGTGCCCTGGAGCACCACTAGTCTCAAACAAAATCATGTGTACAGGGATAATTTGTAGGCTTCCAAAAGTATAAAATCTAAAGCGTTTCGTGATTTAATAAGCTGAAAGAATGATTTTATGGAAATATTACGTTGGCGTTTTGTTGCTCACAAGGGTGAATGGTTATGTTTTGGGAAGAAGTTTTCAGGGCCTAGGGTTGGATATGGCATTGAAACTGCCCCACCAAAAGATTTTTCAGCTATTAGATCATATTCAGTTGGATCACACTGAAGGTTTGGGAAATAACCCTAATACAGATACTCAAGTTGAACATTTAGAGAATACAGATACTCAAGTTGAACATTTAGAGAATACAGATACTCAAGTTGGACATTTAGAGAATACAGATACTCAAGTTGGACATTTAGAGAATACAGATACTCAAGTTGGACATTTAGAGAATACAGATACTCAAGTTGGACATTTAGAGAATACAGAACAAATACTGTTAGAGATTTATAAAAACTGTATTGTTGTTGGTGATGGGACATACCGGATCAAACAATCCGCATACCCATACCCGTCATCCAACACAATTTCCTTGACATCTCCTCAATCTCATCTTAGAGTGGATAGTACGGGAGATACTCCATCCTTCAGAGTTATCGGTTTCGGAAATGGAAACAGAATTGATCTTGAAAGCTCTCTAAGACCAGATGTATTCCTATTCTACGACTCTAACACTGGTGTTTTATCTGTGTTTGACAGATTTTCCAATGTCAAATCTTTTGATATTGGTTTGGGCTATAATCTGCAAAAGTTTTTAGTTTCCAATGGTGGGTATGTAAGTTATACCGAATCACCTCCTAATGATGTGTCATGTTTAGTTGAATGAATTTTATGCAATGTAGATTATGATTTGTGATGTAACTCAGACTTTCAGAGGTCAATCAAGGTGACTAAATGTTGTTTAAACTAAATGTTGATCAAATGAATGTAAATCAGATAAGACAACTGTAAATCAGATAAGACAACTGTCAATCAGATAAGACAACTGTAAATCAGATAAGACAACTGTAAATCAGATAAGACAACTGTCAATCAGATCAGACAAATTAATAGATAAGATGACTAGATAAGACTGTCAATCATATGCCATGTAATGCATTAAGTAACTGCCTTGTCACTAATAGCTTGAACGTAAATCTAAAAATGGTACATTTAGCCTATATATAAAATTCTAGTTAAAGTAAGCTTTTTGGACAGCCGTTGCAGCGATGTGGGACTACCGATAATACACTAAGGAATCATTCATTAGAACTTTGAAGCTTGACAGAAAAACAATCAAAGTTAATGACCCGTTTATTTAAATAAATCATCAACTTTTTTCCTGTAAATTGAGAGAACGTGTACTAAATAAGAGGATGTACGAAAGACCAGAAGGCATAGAGAACAGCAAGATCTGGGTAGATGGGTGTTTTGATTTCGCTCATCATGGTAAGTTTGAGTTTCTTAGAATGGAATAATAGAGGAGGATCACTAACCACCGATAGGGCATTCTGGGGCTATGATGCAAGCCAGACAATTGGGTAAGGAATTGTACGTTGGTGTCCACTCTGACGAAGAGATTTTGTATAATAAGGGCCCAGTTGTTATGACCTTGGATGAGAGAATCACTGCTGTTGAGGCATGCAAGTGGTCCACGACAGCCGTGCCTGACGCACCGTATGTGACCAGTCCTGGGTTCATGGACCAGTACGACTGTAAGTATGTCGTTCACGGGGACGATATCACCACGGACGCCAACGGAAAGGATTGTTACCAGGAAGTTAAGGACTTGGGCATGTTTGTTGTTGTCAAAAGAACACCTAATATTTCCACCACCGATTTGGTGGGTAGAATGTTGCTTATGAGCAAGATTCATCATTTTAGACCAATCCTTAGTGCGGATGAAATTGAATCACACCCATTGTTGACCAAAGAAAACCTCGAGAGATTCACAAAATACGCAACAGACTCCACTGGGTTGAACCCAGGCTCTGGTGTTTACTTGAACATTGAAAACGTGAACTCCCTCCACAGACTCGTTGCACCGGCTGCCAACGTTGAAAAGTCGTACGAATCCATCTACTACATCGATGGTGGATTCGACTTGTTCCACCCAGGCCATATCGAAGCCTTGAAAGCCGTTAAGAAAATCGCAGAGACCGAGGGGGCTAGCGTCGTTGTTGGGATCCACGATGACTCAATCATCAACAAACACAAGGGATTAAACTACCCAATTATGAACTTATTCGAAAGATCCTTGTGTGTCTTACAATGCCGTTACGTAGATGGCTTGGTCATTGGTGCCCCATTCACTCCTTCTCTGCAATTCTTGTCCAAGTTGCCTGGTAAGGTTTTAAAGGTTTTCCACGGTCCAACCGTTCTCGGCGACGAGGAAGACCCGTACGCTGAGGCAAAACTGTTGGGCAAATTCCAGGAAATCGGTCCTCACAAGTATGACCACATGGATACCGAGTTCATCGTAAACAGAGTGTTGAGCAATAAAAAGGCATACGAGGAAAGACAAAAGAGAAAGGGTTGGAAGGCAGAAAACGAACGCAAGTTAGAGCGTGAAGAAAAGGAGAAGTTATCACAATAGACTCTTTGTATATTTATTATTATATTTTGTCAATACCTAATAACAATTTTACACTTATTGTCCAATACCTAATAACAATTGAACATCTTTTGTACGTTTACTTTAGATTGGTTGAAGCACAGAAAATTTACCATCTTTTCTACAAATAATCTTCATAATTGTTTATTTCATAACTCATCTAATTTTCAATTTGTCTTACTGGTTTATTCTCTTCTCGATCAAGCTATTCTTTATCCTGAACCGTTCTTCGTTATTTGAATGATTCGAGTTTCTTCTCTGGGATTCACCAAAAAAGTTAAAACTCTCTCTCTCTAGTTCATCTCCAGGTTGTCCCCAGTTATTGTTACCAGCTCCGCTCTTCTTCACCTTGTTTGGATCACAATTGATAGGTCCGTGTGATGTGAACCACTTAGCTTCGCCCTTCTTCTCGTGCACAGTCCATTTGTTAGTTCTTGTCATGTTTATTCTATTTGTTTTGTAAAGTTGATACTGAAAAGTGATAATGTGCTTCCAGTCTATTCCTTTTATACCGTTCAAAAGTGGGGAGAATTCATGACTCTTTGAATGATCACCCTACTTTCCTTGCTATTATTTTTTGTTGGTATATGCTTCCTTACATCACCTGATGGGTATACCCCTTTTTTCAGTTTTCAATTCCGGTTCATTTAATACGGCTTCCATGAAACTTTCTATATATGGCTCTCACATGTAGAATTCATCTATTAAGTCTTATGATGACTCTCCACGTAGGTCAATTGAGTTCTTGCGGTTTGCCACTATTCATTAACGAATGACACTTTGTATGTTTGTGCTATGGCTGAAAAATGCGGGGGAGGACTAACCAAAAAAACAAAAAAAAAAGAAAAAGAAAAACCCAATATAACAATGTCGTTTAAAATGTCGCATATATAACTTAGAAAGACGACATGTTTTGTGTGCATTTGTACGCAGGTGTGCCTGCCTTCCCCTTTGGGTATTATTTTTTTGCAGCCGCTATACCAATTCTCTCAATATAAAAGCAGATTGAGGTTTGTTTTTTTTTAATAATAAACATACTTATCTTTTACTCGATTTTAAGAGAAACCATTAGAATGAAGTTGAATGTTCCGTTGATTTTGGCCTTGGCTAGTGCTGTGAGTGCCGGTAAAGCTCCTAGAGTGAAGAAAAACCCAAAGACTGTTGTTGGACACGCAGATCTTAAGTTTGGAAATGTTGTTTTTAGCGCCAAGGATGGTAAAGAGGTTAATGTCCATGTTGATGTTACTGGTTTACCAACAGAAGGTGGTCCATTCTACTACCATATCCATGAAGGTCCTGCCAGTAATGCAATCAGTGGAGGTGTTAGTGGTGACCCAAGTGGCGGTAGTTGTGCTAGTGTTGGTGCTAACTTTAATCCATATGGCGCCCCATTGGATTGTAACAACTTGAAGGATGATTCCTACTGCCAAGTTGGGGATTTGTCTGGTAAGCATGGTTGGGTCAACACAACTTGTTTTGAAACAAAGTATGTTGACCCATATTTGTCTTTGAACAGACGGTCTAGATCATACATTATTGGTCGCTCAATCTCTTTTCATTTTGCGAATGATACCAAGTTTGCTTGTGCAAACATTGACATGGCCTCTGAAGCTGTAATTCAATCTTTGGTGAATGAATACCATTATTCGGATCTCGCTACCGCCAGTGAATTAAAAACTTTGAAGGAACTTGGATACCAATTCAATGAGGATGAAGGTGTTAAGGCAGAGTACTTTGAGTATGACGCTGGCAACCTTGAGAATCTCGAAGAAAAGCCAGCAGCCAACTCAACAGTCTCAGTCAGTGATGATGACAGTGACGAATCAGACGACGAGTCCCTTGGATTTGACCCCAATTGCACAAACAAAACTTTCTCCCAATCCTACTCAACTAATGAAGAAAATGGTTCTCCTTTGAAAGGAATTGGTCTTGGTGTTTCAGTCGCTGGCCTTCTAGGTCTTTTGCTTTAGGTTGTTTAGTTAATTGCATATTATTTTAGTGGCTGTAGTTCTGGTTGTTGTATTTCGCCATGGGCATCCTCACACCTTCTATAATTACATTCTTCAGAAGAAAATTTTTATTGATTATGTCTTAATTTGATAAAGTGCAAGCTCCTTACTCCTCTCGAGACCAATGATTCTTACAACATTCAAGAAATTACCTCTCATTTCTGCATTTGCTTCGCCAAATGAAATAACCAAAATCCTTTGAGCAACATCCGCATCCACCAAAAATATACTTGTTTTGTCGTTGATTTCACCGGAGGTGAGGATGCCATACAATTGAGAGAATGGCATTACGCTGGGCATGACGTCAGGAATGGTATACTCATCAGTATTGAATTTAACACCGAACTCATCCTGAATTTTTGTCTTGTATTTTAATGCTTGTGCAAATGTAGTTCTTTCTGTGGGTGCAGAGTGGTACATTTCGCCGTATATTGATTTGGAAATGTTAATTAATTTTGAACCAAAGAAGCGAGACTCTTTGTATGTTTTGACCTTGCCCAAATGATCAAGTGATATTTCGTTTCTCTGTGGATCATCGCCTTCTTTTCCAATTACAAAAAACTTGTCTGTGGCAATGAATTCCTGCAAGAGAGACATTGGGAAAAACACACCATTACAAAGATCTAAGATTTCCCCGCCAAACTTAGCCTTGTATTTCAATTTCTCGCAATCAGCCGCGTAGTAACCCAAGTAGTAATGGCCCAAATCCAATTCATTAACCATTAGGGTATCACGTAAACCGGATATATTTCCTAGCGACAAGTGTGCATAGTCTGGATCCCATACAAAGTAGACAGAGGAAACACCCGTTGGTAGCATGTCCAAGACAGAAAAAGCGATCAACTTCCCGTCGAGATAGTAGCATTCATGTACGGGGCCCCAACGTTTTATTTTTGGCGCAGTTCCATCTTTCGTCCATTTTTTGACCCAGGAATTTAACGTGTCCCACTGTTCCAGCGTACCGATTTCCTCCAGTAAGAGAAATGGATTGGCACACAAAAACTGGCTGAACCCGTACTCTGTTACTGAGTCTGCTTTTCTTTTGTGAATGGCAATCTCATACTTTTTATACAAGTTGTACTTTTGCTTGGAGAACTTGGATTCCTCGAACCGTGTGTAGAACCTGGAAGATGCCTGTTCAGCACGGAGCAACGAGTAAATGTCGAATCTCTCCTGGCTCTTAAGCTTTATATTTTGGTCTTGGTTCGAATCGGATATTTCTCGGGTAAACCTGTTGATGGCCTTCCTGAAATGTTTGTCCAACTTCAAATATTGTAGATTTGTTCTGATGGTGTATAAACGGCAGCATCCACGTAACAAGTCTGTTTTGTAGACGTATCCCCCAGACCGTCTGAACCCGTTGTTCATCAATTCGCTATACACATGTGTTGACATTTGCACGGCGTTTGCCCCAAAACTACTAGACAGACTTTGCGTGGGCACCAAATCACCATCCACCAGCTCAATAGCATGGAAATCATCCTTGGTTCCCTTACAATACCCACACTGCGGCATGTCCTTGGAGTAGTAGAACTTGGTTATAATAACCGGGTTCACTTTTAATGTCTCCATCTCTTCGTCAGAAATGCTCCCCAAGGATTCTTCGTCTGTATTCTTATCCAAAGCTTCTTCCATGTCTCTCATCAAGCTCTTTTGCTGAATCTTATATATTTCAAAAGTTCTTGTGATTGTCTAAAGTGTACGTGCGTTTAGTGAACTTAGGCAATGTGCAATTTACAATAACCAATGTTAGAGTACGTGCAATGTTAGCGTATGTGCAATGTTAGCGTATGTGCAATGTCGCCTTAGCTTCTTGTGAATAACAATGTCGTTTTAGCTTTCTTGATTTGTTAGTGTCGCGGAGCCAACAGGGGCAAAGAAACGCAACATTTGGATGAAAAAAAAAAAACGCTAGTAGGCATGTTGAAGACCAATCCACCGAAGAAAGGAGTGAAGGAAGAGAAGCCTGAACTCAAGGTTGGAGCGAGCAATGATAACGACGAGCCTGATCATTCGATTTTATCTGATCCTGAAGAATATTTAGAGGAAGATGAGTCGTTAGATATGAATTTGGGGACTGGTTCACAAAAGATCTGGCTTGTGAAGCTCCCTAGGTATTTGGCTGATAAGTGGTCTAATATCGATGCATTGGATGGGAAACAGATTGCAACTGTAAAGATTAAAAAGAATACCACGGGTGGTAGATTGCAAGTAAAATTGGCATTGGATAAACTGCAAGAGATTAGTGATATACCTGAAGAGTATGATATAACCATGTTGAACACCCAAGTTCGGAATTCGTATGTGTTTAAAGAGGAGAACTTGAAGAAGTTCAAGCAGGAATTGACCGAGATTGGTGAGATGCCTGAACAGCCTGAACTACCATCTGTGGATAAAAAGAGACTTGGTGTCAGTCCTCCAGCTGAGGCCAGACCAAACAAGTTTTATAGAGTACTGAAGAATGATGACGATGGGAATAAAAAGTTTATTCCTTTTGTAAAAACAATTCCAAAGAAAACTGCCTTAGTTGGCAAGGTTTGTCACGACTGTCAGATTGTCCCCTCCAAAAGTGATGCCAAGTATGGCCAGGTGTTAATGAAGAGACAAACCATTCTCCAGGGTCCAGCTAGACCAAAGGTGACGTTATTAAAGGAAATTCCAGGTGTGATCCAATCTAACGCAGGTCCTTCAATCAGAGGTAACAATACTTCAGTCTTCCTCAAGTCCACACATAACAAAAAGAACGCAGAGGGAAGAGCCATCAGAATGCCCAAAAAGGACTTGTTAGACTTGTTATTCAGATTGTTTGAGGAATATGAATATTGGTCAATGAAAGGTTTGAAAGAAAGAACAAGACAGCCAGAGTCGTATTTGAAAGAATCTTTGGAGTCGATTGCAAACCTCATTAAAAAGGGTCCATATACTTCTAAGTATAATTTGAAACCAGAATATAGAAGGTTGAGAGACGCGGAAAGAGCCGTCAGATTGGGTATCGATGCTAATCAACAGGATAATGAAGATGAGGAAGACGACGATGATTTGGAGGATGTGGTGTAACAAGACAGAAAAAACTAAAGAACATATCTCATAAGCGATCGCGATCGCCATAAGCTAAAATAGCAAAATAGCAAAATAGCAAAATAGCATAATAATCTAATTTTCTACATCAACAAGTAAATGTTATAATTTTCATCTCTATTTTATGGCATTAAAGTAATAAACAAGTAAACTCATATTTACAAGCTTTCAACCTTCAAAGCTGGTGGCAAAGATTGTTGCAACTTCTTGGCCTTGGCAGCGTCGTTGACAACCAAGGTGTATTGGGTCTTAGCACCTCTAAGCTTGAACTTAGTTTGCTTGTAAACGTTACCCTTAGCATTAACCTTCTTGTTGGTCTTGAGAACGGCAGACTTGATGTCAGCTCTTCTGGTCAATTCAACGAATTCCTTGATGTCCTTGATTTCACGCTATATCTAGTTAGTATGGGGTTCGTTAAGAAAAACTCAACATTAGGGATCAAATGGGCATTAGGACGATATGATGGTAACAAGTTCAACAGTTTACGGTACCATTCATTCCGGGGACTCTTTTCTTAGTCACTTCTAGGCCTCTAGTCTATCTCTCTCTTCGTTCTTAGGTCATAGGTCACATACAGGCATGTTTGAGTGTAGTTTATAATACTGAAAAATTTGTTTCTAGTATTTTTTTTAACAATTTTCTGCTCCCAGTGCGATGGATTTTCGGACTGCAGGCGGGTGGGTTTTGTGCAATTTAACTTTGGAATTACAGTTAGGGTTGTGCCCTGTTACTAGTCACGTGTCTTAATGGTACTTTTGAGAGGTCCTTACAGCTTGCACAATCGTTTGTCTAATCTATAACTGTATCGTTCATGTAGCTCTTTTAGTTTGAGAACAATCCATTTAGATAAGTAGCAACTATAGTACTGGTTTTGGTTGATTGTTCATAAGTCGAGTAGTTTGGGTTCTCCAAATCTTTAAGAGATTCATTTCTGATTTATGTTTAATAATATGCTTTAATGTTTGATATTCTGTTTGATTCTTATGTTCGGTTCTGTTTATGTTTGGCTCTTATGTTCGGTTCTGTTTAGGTTTGGCTCTTATGTTCGGTTCTGGTTATGTTTGGCTCTTATGTTCGGTTCTGGTTATGTTTGGCTCTTATGTTCGGTTCTGGTTATGTTTGGCTCTTATGTTCGGTTCTGGTTTTGTTTAAAAGTAATTAATCTCTTGACCCCCGTGATCCATCTTCTTGTCTTATCGTCTATCATTATATTGGAGGATTTGGTTGTACCTGTAATTTTCAGTGCAGCACTTCTGGCATGGATACCAACGTTTTTAACACCAATCGGCCATGCCACATTCCCTATACTCAATTTCATATAACTCTCGTTGGCCTTTTGATGGTCGTTGGTTTGAATGTAATATATAATTGTAGTCAATGAGGTTAGCATATCATTGCTTAACCGTTTACTTCTGAGTTTGAAAAGCAACTTTACCATATCCTTCTTTGTTTCTTGGATGATACTTTTGTCTACATCTGGGTCCTGGGTGCTATTGACCTCGATTTCCCACTCGTTCAATAGATCTTTCAACACCACGCGAATCAAAACTAGGAGGCTCTCCTTGTGCGACTCGATACTCAGCAACCATTCTGCGGGGATGATCTTCAACTTGGGGTCATTCTGAAGAATAGCCTCTTGTTCAATAATCTCTCTATATTTTTCTTTCTTGTTGTTGCTGAGTATCGCTACCTGGAGTCGTTTGATTTGGTCTAATTTTGAATCAGATGGGTTATATTCATTGAGCTCTTGAAGGCTTGTTTGGAGTTGCTTGTCTGTTATAGAGTTGATTAATTCTAGTTCTTCCTCGTTGTATTCCTTATTAGTCTCCAATTTAAGAGAATCAGATGTGGGTTCATCAGACGTAGTTTCGTTAGACTTGGGTTTGGATCTGGTTTCAGCTTCATCAGATGTGAGTTCATTAGTTGAGTGTTCATGAGATGTGGATTCATCAGACGCAGTTTCGTTAGACTTGGGTTTGGATCTGGTTTCAGCTTCATCAGATGTGAGTTCATTAGTTGAGTGTTCATGAGATGTGGATTCATCAGACGCAGTTTCATTATATTTGGATTTGGATCTGGTTTCAGATTCATCAAATGTAGGTTCATTGGGTCTGGTGTTATTGATGTTCTCAGATGTGGTGTTATCAGATCCTGTTTCAGCATTCATCACTTTTGTTTTATTACTGTATGATTCACCAACCTTTACCCTTTTGGATGTGTCATCATTCCCCCCTTTGTACCTTTCACTGTCCCTCGCCCTCTTCTTATTAATCTCATCGGTAATCAAACTCAGGAAATCCATCAATTGCACATGGATTACAAAATACCCCAAATAGCAAAGCTCACCACACAAAAAATCACCAAGTGGAGAAAAAAAATCCTGTGATACAATTAACCACTTAATACACCGTGAACTGAGGCTTGAGATCTAAATTCTAAGCTAAAGGATCTCTAGTTGAAACAAGAGTATATATCTACACACGCGAGGACGAAAGTGAGGGAGGCCAGATGACAGATGCAATCTCCCCATTGAAGGGAGCCGAGGATCCCCCTGTGAGCGATCAAGTGAGAGAAGCTGGGGAAGTCAACAAGAACAAGGTGGAGAGTAGTATCGATAAGGGTGGAGAAGGTGCTGGTGCATCTGTGAAGGCTGTGACGAGTGATGAGAGTAAAGAAGGGGTTGAAAATGGCGTTGGATCTGCTGATACCACCATTGATTCTTCTTTTGCAGCAGGCAATGAGACTGTTGACGCTGATAATGAAAACGATGAAAGCACGCTGTATGAATTGCGGGCCAATTTTGTGAGTTCGAACCCTTCCACGTCGGGCAGCACGGATCTTGCAGGCACGAGGCCGCAGACATCGCCACTCTTGTCTGCAACTCCACCGACAGTGGCTAAGGCATTGGTCAAGGCATATCCGTATTTGTTGATTGTGAACAAGCTTTTGTCGATCTTGACGTGGACCAACGACGACTACTGGATCAATGTCATTTTGATGAGTTTATTCTCGCTAGGTGTGTTATACTTTGAAGACTTGGTGGTGTGGTCTGGCCATATCATCATCGTGATGGTTTTGATCTTGTACTCTTTTGTCAACAATAAGATCTTGGAGGAAACAAAGTCCCGTCCCACTTTGGACATTGTGGTCCAGGAATTGACCTCCGCCAGCATAAAAGCCGATATGTTGTTGAACCCAATCACTTCATTGTCATTGTCTGCATACGATATCAAGAGGTTACTATTCACTACCCTCTTCTTAACCCCTGTTTATTTAATTCTCACTTTGTTGGTTATCAAACCAAGAATCATCCTTTTGTTTACCGGGTTATTCCTTTTCACATATCACTCCTCCTACTCAAGAGTAACAAGACGTATTTTATGGAAACTCAAGTTTATTCGCATGTTGTGCTTCTACCTTACTGGTCTCGACTTTTCGCAAGCTAAAAACCATTCCCTTTTTGCTGCTGCATTTGCAAAGGTACAAAAGAATGCCGGCTTTGATCATGGACTCAGCACCGCTAGTGGTAAACCCGTTAGATTCACTTATGTAATCTACGAAAACCAGAGACGTTGGCTTGGTATTGGCTGGACATCAAACCTCTTATCCTATGAGCGTACAGCTTGGACAGATGAGTTTTTGAATGAAAGCTCTTCGATCGAGTCGTTCCAGTTGCCAAACACTAGCGACGACTCCAATTTTAACAACCCCTTGGAATCTTCAAGCAAAATCAATAATGCCTCGTGGAGCTGGGTCGATAAGACTTGGAGACTCGACTTGACCAATGACGGTGCAATCACTCTTCCAAACAACAAGCGCTCCAAAACAACAGCAAACCCAACATATGACGAAGGTTTCATATACACGGATAACACTTGGAAAAAACCATCCACAGATGATACCTTTTCCAAGTATACAAGAAGAAGAAGATGGATCAGAACCGCAGAGTTGGTCTTCAACGATCAAAAGGTTTCCGAGGAGTCTATCGAATCAATTAATGGTGAATCTTCCTCAACTTCTATCAGAAGATCAGATTCAACGGGCTCAAAGAAGAGAAGAAGTATTCGCTTTGCCGAGCCCGATACAACTGAGTAGATTAGTGTATATATTTAATAAATTAATTCAAGTGAGGATTCAAGTAGTGCTAATTCAAGTGATTATTCAATTATTCAAGTAGTGCTAATTCAAGTTGTGATAACATCAGTAAAAGTTAATAGGCTTAACAAATTTGTATTTAAAATTACAATTTAATTAACAATTGTACTCTTGTAAAAAGGTGGAGAGAAATACAAAGCTTGTTTGGGCCTTTGGGTTATTCATTATTATTAATTAAATAGTCAAACCGTATTCTCCAATCTAAGATTAACTTATATTCTCCCTGTTAAATGATAGTCCTGTGACACAATGTCAACCAATTGTACATTAAAAGATATTAAGATTCGGCAGGGTGCGCTCTAATCAATAAAAACCACATGTCTATGTACGGGCATTCCCGTTATTCAATCCTGAAAGCCTGGTTCTATTGGCCAAACTGAGTCAATACACCCTGAAAGCTTGGCCAAACCACCATTAAGTTCTCTCTTTGAGAGGCCTTTTGTGAATATTTCAGAGTACTGCGATAGAAAACCTCCTAGGTACCGTGAATGGCACTCCTCTCACACCACCGAGAAGGGATCCGGACGGGCACCTCTAAGAATGTTGTATTGGGGCACCCTGGTTATACTTGGAGTCGACACCCTTTTCTGGCCGGCATGATACAGAGAAGCCACTTTGATTATACTCGGTGTTGCGCGAGAGTTTTGGATCACAAAATCAAAAGCAGACAACGGAGAAAACCGAAGGCACAAAATGGGCAGAGATAAGAAAACACTATATATATAAACCAAAGATTGCCAATTGCAAAAAAAATAAGAAGCACACCAAACACCATGTCATTAGTTCAATCCTCATATGGTAAAGCCAATGTTAAGTTTTTAAAGGTCAAGAAGAACCCAAGCAACCCTCAAGAACAGGAAGTGTTAGAGGCTAACGTTCAAATCTTGCTCAGAGGACAATTTGATGTTTCCTACACGCATGCAGACAATTCTCCTATTGTTCCAACCGACACTGTTAAGAACACGATTTTGGTTGAAGCCAAGACGAGTGAGGTATGGCCAATTGAAGGTTTTGCAGCGCACTTGGCCAAGCACTTTACTTCCAAGTACGAGCAGGTGGAGGGGATCGAAATCAACATTATTCAAAGCAGATGGGTCAAGTACAAGTTGAGTGACGGTAAGGAGCATGCACACTCTTTTAGACATGATGGTCCAGAGACTAAGAGAACATACTTGGACTACTCCAAGTTGACCAAGAAATTGGTGTTGTCGTCCTCCATCAAGGACTTGACTGTGTTGAAGTCGACTGGTTCGATGTTTTACGGTTTCAATGTTTGTGACTACACCACCTTAAAGCCAACAAGGGACAGAATCTTGTCCACTGACGTTGACTCCTCCTGGACATTTGACCCAAAATACTTTCCAGACTTAAACACCATTATCAAAGGTGCAAAGAATGGTGTCTTTGACAGAGCATACAACGCTGCAAGACAGGTTACTTTGGACTTGTTTGCTTTGGAAAACTCGGCTTCAGTTCAAGCAACCATGTTTAACATGTCCAAGAAGATCTTGGCTGACGTTCCAGAAATATCAAAGGTTGACTACGCTTTGCCAAACAAACACTACATTTTGTTCAACTTGGAATGGAAGGGTATAAAGGATAATGCGGACTTGTTTTATCCTGCCTCGGATCCAAACGGTTTGATTAAGTCCTCGGTTACCAGAGATCCAAAGGCTAAATTGTAATTTATTAATGGATAATGTGATACTATAATGTAGTTAATCTCTTTGATTCCAGTTGACTTTACGTTGACTTTGATTCCAGTTCCCTTTACGTTGACTTTGACTCCAGTTCACTTTACGTTGACTCCAGTTCACTTTACGTTGACTCCAGTTCCCTTTACGTTGACTTTGACTCCAGTTCCCTTTACGTTGACTTTGACTCCAGTTCACTTTACGTTGACTCCAGTTCACTTTACGTTGACTTTGACTCCAGTTCACTTTACGTTGACTCCAGTTCACTTTACGTTGACTTTGACTCCAGTTCACTTTGACTTTGATCCACGACTCTAATTCCACCGAATTCTCTTTGATTCCACTGATTTCTCTATAATTTCGATTTCGCTTACTCGATCCCACTCTGCTGTAACACTGCTGGAAATACCTTACTTAAATACCATACTTCAACTTTCTATTGTACCTCTAAATCCTTCGATACTTTTCTTAATTGTCTTAATTTCAACTTTCTACTATACATACACTTCTATTCCTAAAGTTTCTAACTTGAAACCTCGAGATAACTATGAGGCTGGGGCCATGTCACTCTATTAAATGACCAAATACGCACACTGAAAAATTAACACTCATCTCATGTCACAAGGACCCTCACATTGGTGGCTTTCTATTATAGCCACTGCTGTTGTCACTGCGGGTGCCGTCGAGGCATTCCACCGCTACCGAGCCGTGGAAGCCCCTCGGCCAAAAGAAAACAAGGTTGTTCCTGATTTTTCCAATGAGTATCCCGAAGAGTTGATTCGTGAACAGCTTTCACGGAACTATTCGTTTTTGACCCAAGAGGGTATGGACAAGGTTCGTGCACAGAACATTGTTGTTGTAGGAGCTGGCGGGGTTGGTTCGTGGGTGGTTACGATGTTGGTTCGTTCTGGAGTTCTGAAGATTAGGGTGATTGACTTTGACCAAGTCACGTTGAGTTCGTTGAACAGAAACGCCTGTGCCGTGTTGAGTGACGTGGGTGTGCCCAAGGTTGACTGTATCAAGCAACAGCTTATGAAAATAGCCCCGTGGGTGAATATTGAAGTGCGCAACCAGCTTTGGAACATGGAGGCTGCCCAAGAGTTGATTTACGGTGACGATTTCAACCCGACATATGTTGTGGATGCAATTGATAACATGGACACCAAAGTGGACTTGTTGACCTTTTGCCACCAGAACAAGTTGCCTGTCATTTCGCTGGGTGGTGCCTCGTGCAAGTCCGATCCCTCTCGCATCAACATCGCCGACATCTCTAACACCGACGAGGACGCCCTCTCTAGGCAAGTGAGAGTCAGATTGAAAAAGAGGGGTATCTTGGAAGACATCCCAGTGGTGTTCTCTACCGAGAAGCCAGACCCACGTAAGGCCAAGTTGTTGCCTCTTCTGGAAGACGAGTTCCAGAAGGGTCAAGTGGATCAATTGTCTGCCTTACAAAACTTTCGTGTGCGCATCTTGCCTGTGTTGGGCACTTTGCCCGCCATGTTCGGTCTTGTCATTGCCACGCACATCATCACTACAGTTTCTGGCTATCCTGTGGAACCCATCAAGGGCAAAAACCGTTTCCACACATACAACGACTTGATCCAAAGTTTGGCAGGCCAGCTTGCCCGTACCGGGGAGAAGGACCACAGAACTCCAGTGAGTTTACTGGATGTAAACTACATCTTGGAAGAGTTGTTCCGCGGTAAGTCCCCCATCTCCGGTATCACAACCCGTTTGACTCTCTGTAAATGGGACCCAAAGAAACCTTTGGACACCCAGAACATCGTGGTTATGACCAAGGAGGAACAAAAGGCCCACGAAAATAGAGTCTTGAATGGTGGAGAGGCTTTGGAAGATGTCTACTCTGAACAAGTTAGAGCTTTGGTGGAAAAGAGATTCTCTGAAGACCGCTACTATAGCCAATTCCGTTAATCGCATCTCTAGTCTTACTGCTAGTTGTTTCCAACTTCATAGTCATATCGACCGTTACTAACCATCTTTGCTCGTCTTGTTACTAACCCATCTTTACTCGTCTTGTTACTAACCCATCTTTACTCGTCTTGTTACTAACCCATCTTTACTCGTCTTATCACTAGCTATAATACTAGTCATATCACTACTTATTACTAGTCACCTCGAGAGAAAAGCTATAATGGGAAGATTCTAGACTTCTCAGTGAATTAGAATGTATATATTGATACTCCTGGAGTATCCACATAATTTCATTGGGTGTTTTGTATTGTATATTCTCAATCTATAAAACTCAAGAAGCATCTGTAATTGTATATTGTCTACATAACGAACCTGTCTATTCTGTGTAACCTCTCTGTAATCAACTCTCTGGACTACTCTCGGAACCAGTAGGTTTGATTTTCACCAATCAACTTTGATTTCGCATTTTTATTCGCCACACACCAATGATGTTCAGATTGAAACCATTCTATGGAGTATCGCCAGTGAGGCTTCTCACGAGAAACATACGTAGTACCTTCCGTTTCAGCTCTAGTGCCGCACAACCCAAGGCGAACCCCAAGGGATTGAAGGCGTTGATGAAAGAGTACGGATACTCTGCGCTTGGAGTCTACATGGCCTTGTCGGCTATTGATTTACCCTTGTGCTACATCTTGGTTCATTCGATGGGTAAGGACGAGATTGAATACTATGAAAATAAGGCCAAACAGCAGTTTGGTTATGGTATGAGTGAGGAAGAACTTCGTAAGAAGCAAGAAATTAGGCGCATCGAGGAGCTGATTAGCGAAGAGCACAAGGAATCGCCATCCTCCAATGGATCCTTTTTCAGTACCGTCTTGTCCCACTTCAGCTGGACCGAGTTTGCAATCGCGTACGGTATTCACAAATCCCTCATTTTTATAAGAGTACCCGTGTGTGCTGCCATCACCCCAGGTATCGTGAAAATCTTGAGAAACTGGGGTTTCAAAATCGGTGTAGACAAGTTATCCAAAACAGCATCAATTGCGAAGGATGTAATAAAGGACGCCGCTAACCCAGCAGCCCCTGGTTCCAAGGTCACAAAGAAGAGAAAGTGGTTTTCCTTCTTCATCTAGTGGACTATGTATATAAACAATAGAACTTAACCTTTACGACAGACGGAACAGTTAGCCGTTAGATCTGTAGAGACCGTTGCATTAAAACCTCTGAAGTCAGCATATTTAATCTATTGGTCTTGCTAACGTATCTGTGTATTTCTAATCTTCAGTATTAGAGTGATTGGCGCAACTCTCAAGTATACGATAATACACCATTAATACTTCATTGATACACCACGCCATTAATACACCAATACGATTATATGGCAATTCCATAAGTTCAACACGACTACATGGTGCATCTCAACTCCAGCAGATTACATGGTGCATCGCAACTCCAGCAGATTACATGGTGCATCGCAACTCCAACAGATTACATGGTGCATCGCAACTCCAGCAGATTACATGATGCATCGCAACTCCAGCAGATTACATGGTGATAAAAGGTGATAGTCCAAGACGATTATACATTGCAAATGGCCGGCTATCGCCAGGACGATACACTCTTGATCTGCGTTCGTTCATTGCTCATTGTATATACATTCTAATAAATATTATATTCCCAATGCTGACTTTGCCCTTTCATAAACGTAAAACAGGCATGCGGCCATTGGCACCACTTTCATGTAACCGATACTTAAACCGATAAAGAAGCCCCGCATTCCGCTTTCTCTGTAGATAAGTTTTGCTGTGTGTTTAAAAGAGAGGAATTGGCCCTGGTTGACTGCACCCCCCACTTGCATTCTGCGCCTTATAATCTCAAATGGGTAAGCTGAAGTTTGTGAGAACATACCAGCGAGTCCACCTGCAGTCAACTGAGCCCATGCGGTCAACGGTGCTCTTTTATCTCTAGAATTGACGTTTTTGCCTCTCACCACTGCCTGTAGGGAGGACTTGAAGTTTTTTTGTACCGTGTACTGCGAGCACCATTTCAGTCTCATGATATCGTGGATCACGTCGTGAGTGTAAAATGAGACACCAGCGTAAGGGATCATACCCAAGATGGTTGGGGCAAACCCACGGTAAAAGTTCAGGATGGACACCACTGGTTGTGGGAGCACGTGGCGCAGCCACTTGATCCAGCCTGGGTCGCCCACTCTTGGTTGGGGTTTTTCCTTGTATATATCGCAAACAGTGGCCATCAAGCGGCCCCTATGCAGTGAGTGTTCTCTGGTATCAAAGGCCATACGCACACGCGCCAAATCCAAGGGGTAGGTAAAGAACACCAGGGTCAAGCCCGAGAGCGAGCCTGCCAGGAAACGACGGGCTGCAGTCTCGTAGCTATCATTGGGGATCAAAAGTGTACGGATCTGTTCGTAAGCAACAAACTTGATAGCAGCATAGGGGAAAATACGTAAGAGAGTAATGGAGTGCCCACGGAAGAGCCCAATCGCTCCCTCGTGGAACCAGATCTGCTGCGATGCTTTGAAGAGACCACTAAAAGTGCCCCTATACTTTAGAAATTCCGGGTTCGACGTCTGGAAGAGGATCTTGATTCTATCGAGCGGCGCAATGAGCGTCTTCGCTGCAGAACCAGCAACTCCTCCAGCTATACTAGACCGCACAATGTACTCGAGACTCTGCTTATCAATGA
Organism: Kodamaea plutei; assembly: GCA_030705055.1. Classification (NCBI taxonomy): domain Eukaryota; kingdom Fungi; phylum Ascomycota; class Pichiomycetes; order Serinales; family Debaryomycetaceae; genus Kodamaea; species Kodamaea plutei. The sequence goes on along the minus strand of JANIWJ010000015.1, from coordinate 4,237 downwards.
CATGGACGTCCGTCGATACTCCACCAGCACCAGGAACTGCTGCTGCTGCTGCTGCTGCTGCAACCCCTCGGACGCTCGACACAGATATCCCCTCCAGGCCTATCATCGCTTGTTTCTCATCGGCAGACAGTCTGGGCATAGGTTGGTGATCTCGTTGGTGGTTTTTTTTGTGCCTAACGAGCAAAAAAAAATGCTGGGGATCTGGAGCGAGCAGGTGATAAGCGATTCATCCTCCCTATCAAAGTAGTGCCGACCCTCAAAATTGTCGCTCTGGCCTTCGGGATTCATGGGAAATGGGAATTCGACGGATCGTATATCAGACGAGTTCTTTTCATTTTAGGGTGTGCCGAGGTCCTCGAGATTAATTTACGAGATTGTGATTTTTACTAACGGTTTCTACAGACTTTTACTAATTACATCAACTTTTCGCAATGGCTTTTTGGGATTAATAGCTTTCACACCAGAACGGAATCGAAACACAACCAAACTTGTGGGAACGAAACTCAATGGCGTGTCGATATGACATTATTGATATGAGTAAGCTGCATAAACTGGGTACACTGTAATACCACTGCTAAAAACTGAAACAAGATGAGACAGATTGAAGAGTACAAACTGAGAAAGCTGAGAGGTATATTGGTTACGCTTAATGCGAGAAAATAATTGACCGAATGGACTAGTCAACTAATAAAATGTAACCTTGAATGCTTAGCTGCATAATATATAACTGAGTGAACTGAACTGAGTGAACTGAACTGAGTGAACTGAACTGAGTGAACTGAACTGAGTGAACTGAACTGAGTGAACTGAACTGAGTGAACTGAACTGAGTGAACTGAACTGAGTGAACTGAACTGAGTGAACTGAACTGAGTGAACTGAACTGAGTGAATGAACTGAACAAACTGAGTAAACTGACTGAGCAGAGTTGACTTACTGAGTGAACTGAACCAACTGAATGAACAGGGATCTGCTGATAAATAAACGAGCCACGGAGGTCCTTATCCCCGAGGGCTAGATCACCCATCGAGACCTCACCGTTGGATTTGCAACCCCAAACAGGAGATATATCTGGTATCTATACATAACATCACGCTATCTTGTGGCCTGATAGTTTAGGCCGGACTTATAAGGTTTATATCTGTCTACCCATCTATGATCTGAGCATGTACTCCTGTATCTAAACACTCGTCTGTGCTTCTCTACCATACTCTAAGCACTCGTCTGTCCTTCTCTACCATACTCCAAGCACTCGTCTGTCCTTCTCTACCATACTCTAAGCACTCGTCTGTCCTTCTCTACCATAATTTAAGCACTCGTCTGTCCTTCTCTTCCATACTCTAAGCACTCGTTTGTCCTTCTCTAAAATACTCTAAGCACTCGTTTGTCCTTCTCTAAAATACTAAACACTCGTCTGTCCTTTTCTACCATAATCTAAGCACTCGTCTGTCCTCTACCATAATCTAAGCATCTACTTAGGTATCTCTACCAATCACTACTCTCCTCAGCTCATCTAAAATCTAATATAAAACCAATTATCGTTATAACCCACTATTACAGTCAAATACTCTATTATATAACCGTCTAACCTTAAACAAACACAAACCATCATTCCCAAACGACCGTTCAAAAGCCACCCAAAATCTAAAACTCAGCGGTCCACCGGGCTGCTGATCACCCGCCAACGAAACCTAAAACCTTATTGGTTTCTATTGGAAATGCTTCTTTGTGCAAGAGACCTTCTAGAAACCGGTTTGGACCACAGAACAAAGCTCATTTTGTGATGGCCCAGCAAAACTGCACCCCTGACAGCATTGTGTCTACGATGCATCGATCGCAAAAACCACAAGCATTTCGGTGGCACCAACCGTAACCGAGTCGTGACCAGACCAAGTGCTTTAAATGTCCCGCTAGAAGATGTTTGTCAAAGTTTACTGCCAAGTTCTGCAGCTTGTGAGAGTTTACTGCAAAGCTTGGGGTTTACTGCAAAGCTTGGGGTTTACTGCAAAGCTTGGGGTTTACTGCAAAGCTTGGGGTTTACTGCAAAGCTTGGGTTTACTGCAAAGCTTGGGTTTACTGCAAAGCTTGGGTTTACTGCAAAGCTTGGGTTTACTGCAAAGCTTGGGAGGAAGTTCACTATTCATGAACTAAGCAAAACATGGCAAAGCTAAAGTGATGAACACGGTAAAGGTTTTGGGTACAGTAATAATCTATAATGTTTATTAATCTAGAAATACAACAACTTATTTACACTCATCTCAAGTTTGCTCTGTAGCCTGAGGTCTTGTCTTTGTGGTAGTTGGACGGACTTCTACCTCTGATAATCAATGGAGGAGTTTCAATGGAGCTCAACAACAAGGGTTGGATCTGCATGTCTTCGTCTTCAACGATACCCAACAATTCCACGTTTAAGGTGAAGTAGCGGGAGTTGACTGTAGTGCTCTTCACTCTAATGGATGATGTGAACTGGATTCTTTCAAATCTAGCAACCTTAGCGATGGAGTCTGAAGGGTAATTCTTCAAGACGGAGTCATCCTTCATGCTGTCCAAGGAGTTTTCGTTGTAGTGGTCCAAGCGGTCAAAGTAGAAGATTTTGTTCATGTTTTCAATTTTGTTTCCGTTACGCTTGTTACAACTCAGTTTGACAGTTTCGTGATCTGGCAAGTCACCTGGCACCGCTGGATAGATTGGTGGAGGGAATTGCGGGCCCTTGTCTCTCTTTGCGGTGTGTTGGATCAAGGAGATGGACACGTCGTCATCGCTACACTTTGCCACAAGACGAATAGCAAAGTAGCTAATGTCCACTTTAGGGGCGACACCGTTACCTTGGGCACGAGTCTTGTCAAAGGTGTAGAACTTACTTTGCAAGAACTTGTTGTAGTCGTAGTTTTCCAAGTTGAAGGAGGAGACAAGGGTAAAGTAGTTACGCTTGTAACCGATCCAGTTACCGTTTTCGCCGAGTTCGAAACCTCTGTCGATACGGGCCTCCAAAGTTGGCACCACGTCCAAGCCGGTTTGTCTGCAATAAATCTCCTGGTGTTGTCTAGTTTCCAGGAATGGAGGTCCGACACGGAACAAGTCGCTCGAACGCGGAGCCACCTTCCTTGTGGTGCCATCGCTCATAAGCTCCGGGGTACCTTCGTTGCTGGAGAGCATATCGAGGTGGTGGGCCTGGTGAGGAAGGCCGTGCGGGTTCCCGTGGCTAATGATTCCATTGTGGTGTTGCGGGATCTGCTGTGGGATTTGTTGGAGGTGTTGTTGCTGGACGTGCTGCTGTTGCTGGTGCTGTTGCTGTTGGTGGTGCTGTTGCTGTTGGTGTTGTTGCTGGTGGTGTTGTTGTTGAACGTGCACCTGGTGGGCGTTAGGCTGATGTAAGCCTTGGGAGTTGGGCGGCATATGCATCAGCTGTGGCATACCGAGTGGGGCCGAGTTGTACAAGTGCAGGTTTTGCGACTGGGACTGGGATTGGGCTTGATTTTGAGCGTGCGACTGTTGGTTGTAGCTCAAGTGGTTGCTGAGATGGCCATTCAAGTGCATATTGTGTAGTTGGCCACCATTCATCATCAAGGGCTGGTTGTTGCTGGAAGAGTTCTGCATGTGTGGAGGCTGACCTGGGGTTGGGTTACCCTGCTGGGAGTTTTGGGGTGGAAGGTACAAGTGTTGGAATGTTTGTGGGATGTTCATGTTGTCATCGTTGGCAGAGTGGTGTGCTCCTTGGTCAAGGTGTGGTTGGAAGAGGTATGGGTGGTGGGGCATCGGCATGCTCCCGTTCCCAAGAGCTGCACCAGAACCAGCACCTCCACCCACAGCAGAAACAGCTCCGCCATTTTGGTTGTTGTTGTTGTTGCTGGTAGCACCCGACGTGGCACCCACGCCGTTCACGCCACTCACACCGTTACCCTGCCCAACAGCTTGGTGGTTCATACCCATGTACATCATGTTGCTCTGTCCGTGGTGGTGATGAGGATAGTGGTACGAAATATGGTCTTCTTTGATCGTTGGTGTGTTGGAAGTGTTGGTGTTGGATCCACTATTGTTGCTCACTTGCGCTCCGCCCTTGTTTAATATACTACCGTTGGTGTCCTCGTCAAGCGTGGTCGGATCTGTCATAGACATCATATCATCAAAACCTTCTTTTGTGTGGTGAAAATTTTTGTTATCGTTACAAAATGTTGTACAAGATGATGGGAAGATGTGGACGTTCGTTGTGATTTTTTTTGTTTTAGTTGACTTTTTTAG